>JAGIQG010000005.1:96090063-96492855 GCA_024679065.1 Sphyrna mokarran
ACAGATAAATGCTTCATTCTCAGACAAGTCACAACTATTAATAACCGACTAAAGATTTTAAATCTCAAATTTTCTCTATAAAGAACAATCTGATTTACTATGCCACTGATATTTTTCAGGTTCTTAACACTGTTACAATAAGTAAAGCTTATCAAAGTGCAAATGAGCTGCTGTCATTCTTCTGAGTTTCACTGTCCAGGTCCTCAAGACAGCAGATTTACAATGGATTATTAAGATTTAGAAAGACTACAACTCAGCAGTGTCTTTCTTCCCCAATCATAACTGATCACTGAAAATACTAAAGATTTTAATAGCAATAAATATGAAGCAACTGAATACAGAAATAAAAAAAAACAGAAAATGCTGGATAAACTCAAGTCTGGCAGCATCTGCAGAGAGAGAAATGCTGAGTCTGTATGGCTTCACAGATGCTATCAGACCTACTGGGTTGATCCAGCATTTTTTGCTTATAATTTTAGATTTCCATTATCCACAGTATTGTGCTTTTGCCTGAACACACAGCCAGTTTAATGTCAAATCTTCAAATTAAGATCACTAGTCAACTTTTTGCAGAACTTGAGATACAATATACCAACAAATCAAAGTGTGAAAAGGCAGCCGATGTGCCAAGTCTCCAATCTCAGTTTCTCAATGTGTGGAGGCAATAGCAGAAAAGCATTAGCTCTTCATGTCTCATACTGAATAATTAAAATATCAATAACAGGTTTCCTGCATGTATTTTATCCCAGAGATTTGCTTAACATGGGGTAAACAAAAAAGCAAATAATTCACAGATGTATCTTTAAAAAGATGAACAATTAGATGACCTTTTAACACCAATGGAAATGGGTGATAGAGTGGGCTCTCCTGGAATCTCTTCAATGTTGATGCTTAGGTTTGAATATAGCCCAAATAAGAAAGGTAAAATAGAAAACAAAGACGATGCTTTTCTGTGGTTGCAGTAATCATTAAACAGCATTTCTGTCACACCAAAGTCCAATGCTATAATAGCATCAGAATGTATAATTCTGATCTTTAAAACAACAGGAAAGAATTCTCCATTTTTGAGACTATTAGTATGGTGGTGGGTGACTCTGACAGCACCTTCACTGCTGGACAAAATGGCAGATCCCATGCCTGATTCTGCATTTGGAACCTCATTAATAACGCACGCACAAGTTCTCCTCCAAATCTCTTATGTGGCTGGTAGTTGATTTGTCCAAAGGTCCCAAGCAAACACTAGTCCAGCACTCAACACTCTGTCCAACCCACATGGCTTCATTAAATCTTACACATCAGCAACTCAGAAAAAAAAGGCTAGCTCAAGAAGCCTGATCTTCAATTCAACCATCAATCCCACTTGGACCTCTATCCATTGTATCTGGAGTCTTTGTTTACTGGAAAGGGATGCGCAATGCAATATCACTTAGATTCACTTTTCATACAGGTTTATTAGGGTCCAATTTTCATCCCCTCGGCCTTTCCTTGGCCTTCTGTTGTTTGCCTTTCTCATCCACCTTCCTGCACCACCCCCAAACCTCTTCCCACCCCTAGTCGAACTTTCAACATTTGTGGTTGCTACATGTTGTGCCTCAGCACAGTGCTGAAAGAGAGAAACACTGGTGTGTGGCATCAGAGAGAAGGAGAAATCCCTATACTCCACAACGCCAGGTGCTGTACCAATCTGATTCAGTGACACAGGATGAAATCATGTGCCCAGCAACATGGTGCTGTACGTGAAGATGGAGCTAGAGGGAAGAACTCATCTGTCCAGCAGTGATATACAGCACCTCAGGAGCAGCACAGCAATATGACAAAGGTTTTGTTGCATTCATGTCAAAGTCTCATGCGAAATGAAAACCATCTTGTGCATACCACTCTTTAGTTGTCTAGCTGTAGACCAATATAATTTCATACAGGCATGATGCAAGATTGGAAGGTTTGACAGATACTGGCAGGCAGCTATTTTATCGAAATTATTTATTATATCACGTGGATTGAGATACAGTGAAAAGTATTGCTCCTTGCAAGCTATATAGGCAAAATATACCATGTACGGAGTATATAGAGGAGAAGGAAAGGAGAGGGGGCAGAATATAATATTGCAGTTACTGATAAGGTGAGGAAAAAGATCAGCTTAATGTGGAATAGGATTTCAAGAGTCTGATGGCAGGGAAGTTTGTTATTGAGTCGGTTGATGTGTCTCAGACTTTTGTATCTTTTCCTGTTGGAAGAAGGTGGAAGAGAGTATGGCTGGCATCCTTATGATCCTTGATTATGCCGACTGCTTCCCAAGACAGCAGGAAATGTAGGTGGAATCAATAGATGGAAGTCTGATTTGCATGATCTATTGGGGCATGTTCACAACTTTTTGTAGTTCCTTGCAATCTTGGTCTGAGCAGGAGCCACACCAAGCTGTGATGCATCCGGAAAGGACTGAAAAGATACAAATTGGTGAGCGTCGCAGTGGATATGCCGAATTTCCTTAGCTTTTTGAGAAAATAGAAGCGAAGGTGGACTGTCTTAACTATAGTGTCAGCTTGCAACGTCTAGGACAGATTGTTGTGATCTGAACACCTAGAAACTTGAAGTTCTTTACCATCTCCACGACATTTCCCGAACTGGATGATATCTCCTTCATTTTGCTGACATGGAGGGAAAGATTATTGTCTCCACACCAGTTCACCAGATTTTCTCTTTTTCCTGTATTCCATCTCATCATTGTTTGAGATCCGACCCACAACAGTGGTTTCATCAGTAAACTTAAAATTGGAGTTGGAGCAGAATTTGGCCATGCAGTGATAAAAGTGTATAAAAAGTGTATATTAAGAGGCTGAGGGCACAGCATTATGGGGCACTGGTGTTGAAGATAATTGTGGAGGAGATGCCATTACCCATCTATATTGTTTGTGGTCTGTGGGTTAGAAGTCTAGAAATACAGTCACAGAGGGAGGCACCATGCCCTAGGCCGCGGAGTTTGGACATGAGTTTTGTTGGGATAATGCTGTTGAAGGCTGAGCTGCCGCCAATAACTAGAAGTCTGAGACGTGTCTGTGTCGTCCAGGTGTTCCTGGTTGAAAGTATTGCCAGGGAAATGCACCTGTTGGGCAAATTGTAGGTGAACTGTAGTGTATTCAGGCAATTTGAAAGGCTGGAATTGATCCGTGCTATAACTAACCTTTGAAGCACTTCATGATGATAGATGTCAGAGTCACTGAGTGATAATCATTAAGGCATGGTGTCTGGCTTTTCTTTGGTACAGGGATGATGGTTGTCTTCTTGAAGAAGGTCAGAGGACCTTAGATCGGCGGAAGGGGGTTAAAGATGTCTGCTAATACTCTGGCTAGCTGATCTGCACAACATCCAAGTGCTCGTTCAGGTATGCCATTTAGGCCAGCTGCTTTCCCATGCCAACACAGAACTCTGATGTCTCTGTGTATATTTATATGCTTTCAACCAGTTTCAGACTTCCAGAAATTTTGTTTTCCAATGTCAATTTCAGTCTTAGTTTGTTTAGCAACTGGAAGGATCCGTTTTCCTTCTCAGTTCCCATTTTGAATTAGTGTTGTTCTTCCAAAACAATGCTTTGAAATCAGAGATTGCATCACACATCTGATTTGCTATGTAGGGCAAGCACATTTACAGTTGCAAATTAATATGACTAGATGCAGCTTTATAAACTTCAGATAGGGCATGTTCCTATACCAACAGACGAAAACTGACTTTGTCCTGGATAGCATATATAAAACAGCATTCACTAATGCTTTATGTACCACAGCGCATGAATAAAAGAACACGTACATGTACAGCACACACAAAAAGGAAGGCACATATCAAGACTATCAAAGCTGCAAAAAAATCACGTCGAAACATTAAAATATTTCAAATTAGGCATGAAGCAATAGTGTAGTAATATTGGATCCCAATTGAACATTCTCTAAAGCACACCTCTGGTCAAACCAGGATAAAAAACATGTGCAATATAAAACGATTTTAATTCATAAAGCACCTTTAGCATAAAAAAACTCAAACAACTTCACAACAGCATAAATCAGACAGAAAGTGACACCAACTCAAGAGACCTGAGAACAGATATCCAAAAGTTTAGTCATTAAAATCTGTCTCTTGACTATCATAAATGGAGAGAGATTGAGAAGGTTACGGAGGAAGTTCCAGGGCTTAGATCCATGGTTACATTTCAACATTTTGGGATATGGACATATACTTTTAAATGGTTGACATTATTTTGGATAGTTCTTCAAGTATTAAAACAGAAACACATTTGGTCTTCGTTAATATTTGAAAAGGAAGCGTTTTTGAAAAAAAGTGTAAATGATTTAAAATCATTCAATGTTATATCATTAATGGAACAATATTATTGAAACATCCTTTTTCAAGGTGGAAACTTAACTTGTACAGTAATTCTGTTTGATTTCCTTAAAGTTGTTTAAAATTGCATCTATACACAATATGGTGTAACATTTCCAGGTTACGAAACATAAAACAGAAGTAAATGTCTGCGATATCCAGTTGATTCAAATCTAATACGCAATTATTTCATTTAAAAAGTGTTGTAACAAAGATTTATGGCTACGCTAAAGGTTTCACAGTTGAAGTTGGAATATTAACTTTCCCATTAAGTTTAGTTAGTTACTAAGTCATATAAAACAGCGAGCTCCAAGACTGTCCCAAATATGTATCTGTAGCAACATTAAGGGAGGAAGTCAGAATTCCTGTTCCTGAATGCGACCCCAAGTGGAAATGGCAGTTAGTAAGAATTTTGTTGTTGTATTTTGCCCTTCCTTTCATCATCTTCCTATTTCTATTAAAGCAAATCAAGCAAAAGAAACTGCTGCATATGGATCCAAGTCTCAGACAAAAAATAAAACACTGTAATCCATAATTATAAAAATAACATTTCATATTTGTCATCACAGGCCATTTTCCAATTCACTTATGAGCAGCACACACAATTTTTTTTAAAAAGAGTTAAGAGCTTGATTTTTAGTGATAAAGCTTCCACAAATGCCACAGAAGACAGATAGATCACTTTATTATAAAACACTTGCTTCATGGTTCATTTAAATTCTTTCCTCTGTAATATTCATTCTTCCATAACACCAGTTCCATTAAGTCATTCCCATTCCAAAATTAAAGAAGATTAAATATTTATTTCCCATTTATCCTTCTCCATCAATTTTGTTCCTCAATTGCACCCATCCTGCTTATCATATATCATCATCAGGCTACAAGACTAAATGGGCATAATATTAAAACACATGCACTATCTAGTAAAGTTGGAAATCAGGAGAATTCTAGACAAAATTTCTTTCTCAATCGAGCACTAAGATCGTATCTGAAATTCACAAAACCAAGGTCACTCGCTCTATTTTGAATATCATAACAAGCTGAGTCTACATTCTATTCAACCTAAGTCACTGATTAGTCATAATTCACACGGCAACATCAATTACGATACCTAATAATGATGCGGTGAAAACAATTAAATCACAAACAGTAATAAGATAAAATAAAAACTTGAAACCATAGGACTGATGACTCAAAATACTCAGTTACCATTCGTCGCTGTGCTGCATAAAGCAACAAAATGCAACAATGCATAAAGGCAAGACTGACCCAGAAGGTCTTCAATCCAATGCAAAGCTGCCTGGTTTCATTCAAGTGTTTAATATTGGGAACTTGGGAAAAGGCAACTGCTCCAAGCAATTAAACCAAATATTGGTTTAGTGGATTTACAATTACTCCTAGGTGGTCCATATGAAACATGGGAGTACTGGAAGTTTAATGCTAAAGCTCAAAAGGGCTCTAATGCAGTAAATTTAACTCTTCAACGAAGACCTATGCACTAATCACATGCTACCAAAAACAGAAGATTTTAATAGTAACTGGCAACACCAAGTGAACAATTACAGTTAATTGTAATTAACTGTATTAATTACAATTAACTTCCAAGTATGGTCTTTGCAAATTACAGAGTGTAATGTAAAGAAGCAACCCAAGTGCTTAGCCATAGCCAACTACTGTCTCTGAATTCTGGAGATCGTGACGTCACAAAGCATTTCAGCCAAACATGAAATGATGGCAATAATACTTTTTGAGAATTTGAATTCAGTCTTAATCTGGAAATTAGAAAATAAAATCAGTACATGTGCCCATGAAGCTATTGGAACTATCAATAAAACTCAACTGCTTTGCTAAAGTCCTCTAGGGAAGGAAGCTTGCTTTCCATAGTCAGTCTAGCCAATACGTAACTCCAGTCATGAATCAGCACTGTTGAATTTTAACTAACTTTTACAAATGATGTAAATATTAGCTCCAGCAGCAAATGCCCATATTCCAACAATGAATTACAAAAGAGATGGCAAAATCAATGGTACTGGGCTACTTCATAATATGCTGGAAATCATAAACCAGACAAAACTTGATTGACTCTAGCAATTATCATCCAATTGTTGGATTTACTATCTATTAATAAAATCTATTTGCATAAATAGAAGACTATTTCAATATAGATAAAAAGGAAACTCAGGAGAGAAGACATTTTTGCAACACTCCATTCTTTTACAGGGTCAGATCTTAGCAACAGTCAATCAGAGCATTTTAGCTAAGTCAAATCCATTGAAATTCACAGACCTGTCACAACAGACAGCAATATATTCTACTAACAGAAAAACATGCAGAGAAAGCCCATCTTAGCAAGTTCCAAACGTTAGTGACAGTAGAAACACTGAGATGGAAGAGTCAGAAGCAAAAATCCGTCAAAGGGAAAGACAACGGCAAACAAAACCAAACAATGGAAGAGAATGCAAATGAATAAAGCAAATCAGGAGGAAAAAAAATGTTGACCTATAAAAGTTGAGCCCTAAAATTTCAAAGAGCACTTCGACTCAACTCATTACTGCACTCGTTATAACACAGCTAAGAACAGGATTTGAAGCAGGAGTTTTTTGCATTGGCGCAAGACCCAATGAGACATTGGTGAACTTTGATAAAAGTTTAACTTCTCATTGAAATAGCAGAGGTAAGAAAGAACAGACTGAAGAGTCAGTTTGCAGAAAGTGTGAGAGCCATGAGCACGTTAATGGCATGGAATTTATAACAGCTCTGAGCTAAGTGCCGTGGGTAAAGAAAAGGAATTATTAAAATGTATCTTTTTAAGTTTTCTCCTTGCTCCAATTCACTTCCCTACAAGCAGAGAGTCTCTGGATGATACTGAAATCACAGCACAATTCTCTGCTGTTGAGAGCCACAAGCGTCAGTAGTTGAAAGTAAACGTCTTAAACATTACCCTTGCAAAAGTTGGCCACAAAAAGTCTCCAAAATTCAACTTTTACTGCAGTATATATAATGAGGAGCATTTATAAAAGTATGTTGTCAATATGCTACGGCTACCTGAAACATCCAAATCCTATTGCTGTTTTGACATTTAGCAACAGGAACTGCTCAGAGTATATGCCAAAACAAGTTAATAGTTTGACATTTTTTGACAAATGAATTATTCATACACAAAATAGCATTAGTCATAAACAATTTCCAGATCAACCTTCTAAATACTTTAGAATGTACAAACTGATTTGCATTTAAATTGGGTGATTACTGTTTTGAAACATCCCAAATCATTGTTCAAATGATCAGGAAAGGACAAAAGCAAACAGATAAGTGAATTTTTTTTTATTATGGTTTGCAACTGGCAAGACCAGATTTGTTGCCCATTCCCAATTGTGCTCCCTTATACATGTAAAGTATTTTGGAGTTTTAATTGTATGAGCGCACAAAGTTTGAGGTGCTTTTTGAAAATGTACCGGGCAAGGGAGTTTAGAAAGTAAATTTCATTGATGATTGAAGGAAACCTCACCAAATACCTGAGTTAGAAGGGAAGAGGGTGCAAACTGGTACATAGAATGGATCAGAATGTAGCAAAATCATGCTGGCATTTGAAAGAATGAATAATAAACAAAAACCTTACAACCCACTAAAGCAGCACTAGAAAGTACCAACATGTATAATACCAAACTTCCCAAACACCAGTTTTAGTTTCTCACTAGTAAGAGCAAAACTCTAATGATATAGGAAATGGGAAGTAAAACACAAGGAATGCTAGAAATATTCAATAAATGTCAGAAGACTTGCTGAGTTTTTCCAGCATTTTCTGTTTTTCTTATAATTCCCTGTGCTCAATTGGAACATTCATTCTGATTCCATTTACTATAACTTGTACCCCATTAGGGACGTCAGCATTCTTCCATTTACCACAGCTAATGGACATGCAGCAAACTTAGAAAGGGTGTCTTCGTTTGGTGCATCTTTGCTAATAGCTGTGAAAGCCAATCCTTGAGAAACAAGTTCTGTCACAACAGTCACACATGAGGTTAGCAAGTGCAGCTATGGATTGCAAGCTGCAACTGCCATTGGTCATGGTGACGGCATACACCAGCCCAAGGAAGATCTCACCATTTCCTTCTTCTGGCATTCAGATGCGAAGTTTTTGACACTGCACTAGTTGTCCGGCTCTCATTACCTCAGAATACGCTTGGTCCTATTGTTTTGATTAGTGCCAACACAATTGGCAGCCCTGCCTTTTGAGACAATTATTGCATCTGTGATTTTGTCACGCCTGACGACACTCAATGGACGACTGACAGTGAAGGATAGATTACTAACTCCTTTTTCTGAATGCTGAAGTCATCCATGTTTCACAGTTATGCAGCAATGTTCTGAAAACATAAGTCTTAAAAATTATCAGCTTGGTGATATTCCATATCCTTTTCATCAGTCAGCCAAAGGTGATAGTACACTTCTTACATGTGTATTGAGCTCTGCATCAAGAGACAGATTGCCCACCACCCTGGACCCAGCAGGAATTTGCCAAACACTTACAGTGGGATGTTATTTAGCATTTACCGTTCTTATTAACTTCCCTTTCTCTTCTTATCCTGAGACCACCTTTCCATAATCCATCAATGTTTGTGTATCTAAATTCTCTATAAACCAGGAATAAAAGATATAACTGCCTCCATTGTTCTTTGTGTACACATCTATGAAAAACCCATTTAATTACAAGATTATTACAATCGATACCATTAATAAATAGAAAACATGTTATCTTTCCAAACACAGAAACAGTAAAAGAATTTAGTTGAAAATGCCCATTGTGTAAAAATGTCCTTGATATACATTTAGCCCAGATATCCTCGCTGATAAAAAAATCGATAAGCCTCACGATCAGAGCCTGTAGGTAAAATCAAAGCCGCAGCTCGCCTGAACACAAAAAACCTTTATTGCTAATGGTAAGTAGCGAGGAACTAGATTTTTGTTTTGTTTGCTCTCAGGAAGGATTGGGTTAGGATTATACCAAAATTATTTTACAACATTCCTTCTAAAGGAACAAAAAAAAAGGATCCGCTGCGCCATAATCACTGGTTCCAAAAGGGGTAATTACACCAAAAGCATAACAAAACAGAGCGAATCGTATTCCAAACATGTCAAACAGTAATCTATGGCAGGTACACTGGCTGGGCTGCACCTGCTCTGCCGGTGGGGTGGGGCGATGGATCAATCTGATTGATCAGGGGCTGGGCTGGGGGGTAATCCGGCTCTCGGCCGCCGCGAGCCTTAGCTCGAGCCACCCTCGCGTCACAATGCGCTGCCCTTCCCCCAGCAAACAAACCGTTAGCCGCACCAGCCCGACCCTTTCAAAATTAACGGCCACGGCGGAAAGGATGCGACAGCAACCCCCACCCGTCGATCGACCGACCGATCCGGAGCTCAGCGGCTGCCAGACCCCCCAGAATTCGGCCATGCCCCCTTTTCAGAGCGATCCGGTTTACTCACCGTCGCCAGCCCACTTCTCGATGATCCTCGGTTCGACTGAAATCTGCCTGTCTTTCTCTCTCTCGCTCGCTCTCTATTCTGCTTACGCTTCCGATCGCGTCGCCATTTTCACTCGGACCCAAACACTGGTCACGTGGCCCGACTGCCTCACGTCACTGTTACGGAGCCAGAGGCCGTTTGACCCGTCGTGTTGATACTAGCTCTCCCGGTGGGACATTTGCATAGTTCCTTCCATTGCCTCTCCTCCCTGCGCTAATCTTCCCTTTCAGATAACACTCCTATTTCCTCTTGGAAGCGTCACTCGAACCTGCCTACCCCACATCACAGTCTGAGGCATAGCAATCCAGACCTGAACCACTCCCTGTGTGAAAATGTTTTCCCTCTCATCAGGATTGCCTGTTTTATTATTTATCTATCCTGCAAAGATTTATTCATATACACTTTCAGATGCCTCTGCGTCCCCGTTAGAGTCGTAGCCGTTGTTTTCTGCTGTTGGCATAGCAGCACTGCTGCCTCAGAGCTCTAGGGACCCTGGTACAATTCCGGCCTTGAGTGACTGTGTGGAGTTGGTACGTTCTGCCATGTCTCTGCGGGTTTCCTCTTGGCACTCCAGTTCCTCCCACAGTCCAAAAATATGCAGGTTTGCAGGACTGGCCATGTTAAATTTCCCCTTGGGTTGGAGGTATTGCATAGGCTAGGGGGATTAGTGGGGTAAATATATGGGATTACAGGGATAGGGTAAGACGCTGTGTCAGAGAGTTGGTGCAGAGTTGATGATTATGTTCTTTCTGCCAAAATTAATTACTTCACATTTCTTTGCATGGAACTTCACTTGCCACCTTCCCGCCCTGTAAACGTGGGGATTCACAGTTAGGCTCTTTTCATACTCCTTTGTTTCCATTATTTGCTTCTTCACTTCCCCATTGAACCTTCTACATTCAGCATGGTTCTCAATGATAGTTTCTACCTGAAAGCTGTCACAAACACAATTTTTCTTTATCTTAATTTCTGTCTCTTTTGTCATCCAGGGAGTTCTGGATTTGTTCACTTTTCCCTTTTGTGGGAGTATACCATGACTGTGCCCAAATTGTTCCTTCTTTGAAGGTAGACCATTGGTCAAATATAATTTTCCCTGTTAATCTTTGACTTCAACTCATTCAGCCCAGATCCGTTCTTATCCCATTGAAGCTGGGTATTCCCCCAGTTAATTTTTGTTCCTCTGGATTTTTTTTTTTGGCCTGTTCCATAGTCAGCCTAAACCTAATGATACATAATGATCACTGTCTAAATCTTCTTTTACTAATACTTGATCCACCTCATTCCCAAGAATAAAGTCTAGCAGTGCCTGGAAATATACTGTTAAAAAAACTTTTACACGAATTACACGAATACTATCCCAGTCTATAGTTGGATAATTGAAATCCCCCTTATAAATGCTTGATCATTTTTGACCCTCTGTAATTTCCTTGCAAATTTGTTCCTGCTACAAATTTATAGAGGAACAAGTTAAAGGCTTATAGACTACACCAAGCATTGTAATTGCACATTTTCTGCTCTTTAGCTCTAACCAAATATATTCTTCATCTCTCTGGATTATCTTCTTTCTCCTGCATTGCAATGCCACTATCCTGCCTCCTTTTCTTCTTTCCCTAACTTTCCTAAACATATTGTATTCAGGAACATTAGACAGATCCCTGTTACAGCCACAATATTACATGGTAATCTATACCTGTAACTTACCAATCATCAAACCTTCCCCAAGAAATGCAAAGCAACCAAGGTTTGGATTACAACCCAAGTCCAGAATTTGGGATTACAGTTGAAGTTGAAAATCAGGGATCATAGCCTGTGTCTGATACCCAAATCACAGTCAGATTTTGGAATCAGGGCTCTCAACCGAGGTCAGAATCATAACACAACTTTGGGATCCAGCTTCATAAGCCAAGCCCAGTGTTATGCCAGAGTCCAGGATCCAGAATCACAGCCTGACTCCAGAATCAAGGATCATGACTGAAGTATGGGACTTGGCATAACAACCCAAGTCAGAGATCACAGCCCTGTGCTAAATCTGGGATTTTTTTCTGTAGCTTAAGCACAAGTTAACTATTGAATATTGTTCATTACAGTGAATATCTTAAAAACCTTATCAGTTGATCCTACCAGTCAGCCATTGGAAATTCAAATATCTTCCTAAATGTTTTCAGTCTGTACAGAATATAACATTTTATGGAAATTTATCCTCCAACCAACTAATTATTTTTTACTCTGGATTATTTCTTGTCCATTTGCATAGCTAATCTAAACCTTTTAGAGGATAGTGATCACTGTATATGTTCCTCTACTGACACTTGATCCACTTGACCCAGCTCATTCCCCAGAACCAGATCCAGCAATGCCTCTCTTTCAATAGAATGGAAACATACCAGTAGAAAATTCTCCTGAACACACTTCAGAGACTCTTCCTTCTCAATCCTCTCTTACTTTTCCAGTCTAAAAATAAGATAATTAAAATTATGTTTTTGCAACTTTTTGTAATTTCCTTAAATTTATTGCAATAGTTGATGGCCTATTACATCCGGTAGTGTAATAGTATCTGCATTGTTTCTAAGCTCAAACAAAACTGATTATGTCTTTATCCTTTGGGACATTCTTCCTCTCCAGTACTGTTACATTATTTTTAAATCAATACCACCACTCTCCTTTCCTTCCCTATCCTTCCTGAACATTTTGTATCCAGGAATATTTAGTATCTTTTTAGTACCCTTTTATTAAGCCAGGTCTCCATTATCATCACAACATCATATTCCCACCTGGCTATTTGTGCCTGAAGATCATCACAATTATGCCTCATGAGCCCAATTTAGGCCATTTTGCATTCCCTCTTTCTCTGACCCTACCTAGCACTACAGTAAAAAAAATGTTATCAATGTCTTCCAATTCCATGCGACTGTTTTTCCTTTCCAATGCTCTCCCCAGTTCCCATCTCTGCCACTGTTTAAATTCTAGCCAACGGCACCAGCACTCTGCAAGCACATTGATCCTGTGTATTTAGGTGCAACTCATCCTCCAGAACAGATCCAATGCCCTGGGAATCTACAATCCTTCCTCTGGCATCATCTCTGTAGCCATGTATTCCTCTGTTCTATTGCCCTACTTCTATACTCACTGGTACGTAGCACCATAAGTAACTGAAAGATTACTACCTGCTGGTCTGGCATTACGGTGCATTCAGAGGTCTTGTGGCGCAATGGGTAGCAATCTAAGCAAGAAGCTTCAGGTTCAAGTCCCAGCCAAGGACTTAATGGCTAAAGAAGTTGTTCCTAACATGGCAGCAAACATGCTGATTATCAATCTGCAGATCCTTCAATACCAGTGGCAGACAGGAAGATTGGGAGAGATTTCTGATCAACCATATAATAGAAAGGAAGTTGGAGCCTCCAGTATCATTATCCAAAGTTCCAGAGTGCAACATGAATGTAACAGTGCATGTTGCCACAGCAACTTGGACTGCCTGAGTGATCTGTAATGTGCCCTACCATTGGTGTGTGTGACTGTCCCACTCAATGTTAGGTTTAAACCAGTTTCTACAGTGTGCATCAGTATTGTCGCATAGCCCCTACAGGTGGTTAGCCTGGGCTACCTGCTTTTCTTTTGTAGTTTTGCTGCATCAGAGAAAGAGTGGACAGTGATCTTAAGGCACTTTTCATGCTTAAAACTCCAGTTAAATAAAAACCTACAAACGAGAAACCCTGAAGTAAGACGGCCACTTGCAGAAATTACCTAACAGCAGAGGTCAGCTGAATATGGCAAGTCAGATAGTTCTACACGTCCTACTGTATTTTAAATCTCAAGCATGGTGATAATGATAAGGACAGAACATTATAAGGAATACATTAATAAAAACAGAAAATGCTGGATAAATTCAGCAGGCCTGACAGCATCTATGAAGAGGGAAACAAAGTTAATGTTTCAAGTCCATATGACTTGTGTTAAAGAAAGGGAGAGATGTGATGAATATACTGTTAGAAAGGGACGGAATAGGCGGAACAAAATAAATCAGTGATAAGTGAGCTAGTGATATTTTAATGAACATCACTTCATTAAAAGATGAAGGAAAATGTTCAAATTGTGCATTTATTGATTGTGCCATTCAAACGAGTGGAACAATGAGCTCTTTTACTTATATTCTTTCTGAATCAGGCAGGAGTCATCCAGTATTTTGTTGTGACTTGATAGGAAAAGTCACAATGCTGCCGTAATAATTGAGTAGGAAATCACAACAGGTTTATTTGGTAACACAAGCCACAAGCTTTTGGAGCACTGCCCCTTCATCAGGTGAGTGAGAGTCATGTTCACATACAGGGCATATAAAGACACAAACTCAATTTATAAAATAATGGTTGGAACGCGAGTACAATAATCAAGTCTTAAAGGTACAGACAATGTGAGTGGAGAGAGGGTTAAACACAGGTTAAAGATATGTGTATTGTCTCCAGCCAGGATAGTTAGATTTTTGCAAGCCAGGCAAGTCGCAGATAGTGTGATATGAACCCAAGATCCTGACCGAGGCTGTCCTTGTGTGCAGAACTTGGCTATCAGTCTCTAGAAACAGAACTTTACAGCACAGTACAGGTCCTTTGGCCCTCAATATTGTGTCGAGCTATGTCCAATCCCAAGATCAAGCTATCTCCTCCCTATAATTCTGGAGTGCCTATCCAATAACCGCTTGAAAGTTCCTAAAGTGTCCAACTCCACTATCACAGCAGGCAGTCTATTCCACATCCCAACCACTCTCAGTGAAGAACCTACCTCAGACATCCAAGCTCAGCGATTCTGCATTGTGAAAGGAAATGATGTCCCGAGGCATGGTATATTGGGGGGGGCATGCAGATGCTACAACAGATGAATAAACACCACTCAACAATCACCAGGCAAGAGTGTTAGGGAACACTTCAGTGCTCGTGGGCATTAGGCCTCTGATGTTCAGGTAAGCGTTCTCCAAGGCGGCCTTCACGACACACAAAGCAGGGGTTGCAAAATCTCACTAACTGTCCTGGCCGGAGACAATATACATCTCCAACCTGTACTTAATCTTTCTTCACCCACTTTGTCTGAATCTTTAAGACTTGATTACCTGTTAAGACTTGCATTTCAACTATTACTTTATAAATTGAGTTTGTGTGTTTACGTGCCTTGTTTGTGAACATGACTCCCACTCACCTGATAAAGGAGCAACGCTTCGAAAGCTTGTGCTACCAAATAAACCTGTTGGACTTAAACTTGGTGTTGGGAGACTTCTTACTGTCCCTATCGCAGTCCATCACTGGCATTTCCACATCGTAATAATAGATACAGAGCTCCCTCTATTGGTATGTCAGACACTGCAGCTATCTATCAGAACTGGGTTATCTCTCTTGTTAATTCACCATCATTATTATTTTAGTGTCGCATGTAAGCTTATATTATCACTGCAATGAAGTTACTGTAAAAACCCCCAGTCGTCACACACCTGTTTAGGTACATTGAGGGAGAATTTAGCTTGGCCAAATCACTGCTATCTCTTCCAAGAATGGAGACTTTGAAAAGGTTTTGCTATTCCCTTGAGTGAGGCTTCTATTTCTCTTTTACTGTGTTCAGACATTTGTTTCCACTGACAAAAAAAATTGAACTGAAATATTGTTTCCTTCTCCAAAGACGCTTGCTAGACCTGCTGAGTATTTTTTTTCATAGATTCATCTATTTACAGCACAGGAGGCAGCAATTAAACCTATCATGTCTACATAGATCCACAATGACCTGAATATAATAATCTACGACAGTGCAAATGAATATCCAAATATTCCTTAAATATTAGAGGGTAGCAGTGGAAGTCTGAGTTTCTGAACGGAGACTTGTGACAAGTGGCATTCTTTAGGGTTCAATGCTGGGACCTTCGCTATTTGTAATATATAAATAAATGATTGGAGGAAAATGTAACTGGTTTGATCAGTAAATTTGCAGACACAAAAGTTGGTGGATTTGCGGATAGTGATAAGGACCATCAGAGGGTACAGCAGGATATGGATCAGTTGGAGACTTGGGCGGAAAGTTGGCAGATGGACTTTAATCCAGACAAATGTGAGGTAACGCATTTGTTATTATGTTGCTTGTCTATCATCATCAATGAGGACCTCAACACTATTAGTCATTTTGAGGCTGGTTGCGGTCCGTCTGAAAATGACTGCTCAGGCCAAATCGGGCGTGGAATATCCTGGCACATATTGGACAGACTTGTGTAGGCATTGTAGTTGTTGCGCTGGTGGCTCTGGGCTAGCGCAGCTCGCATTTAAGTTGTCCTTCAGCAATACACCTTGCTTCATAAGCTTGACAGTCCTTGTGGATGAGGCTGTGCCAGGTAGGGTGGTTTTGTGCCAGTGTTTCTATGTCAAGCAACTTCATGTTCTTATGTCTTGCCATCTGATGCAAAATATTCTGCAAAGACAAGTCACATAGAAATGATTGAGCTGTCTTGCATGCCTTCAATACTGTCATGATGTAGAGATGCCAGCGTTGGACTGGGGTAGTAAGAACTCAGTAAGAATTTAGCAACACCAATTTTAAATCCAACCGATTTATTTGATAGTAAATTTGCGAGCTTTCGACACTCTGTGTCTTCGTCAGGCAAATGCAGTGTTCTGGTCTGCAATAGCACACATATCAACACAGACAGTCACAGATTGCTGATTAGAATGCGAATCCTTACATCTAACCTGCTATTCAAGTGTTAAAGTGGCTAACAATGTGTGTGAAGGGAATCCTGAGCATTGGTTAGAGAATTGTGTATTTTCTCCAGACAGCACAGTAAGTGAGGTTTTTTGCTAACCCAGGCAAGTTACGGGGGTTACAGATAGTGTGTCATGAAGCCACAGAGGATCCGCAGTGCAGCAACCGAAGAGGAATGAATCCAATTGGACTCCTCCGGAAGCACTGTCCCCGACTGGACATGTATGCCCAAGCCATCAGGAGGTGCGTGAACACCAGATTCATCAACCGCACTTACAAGACAGTCCCGAACATCACCCAAGCACAAAGCAAGGCCATCCGTGCTCTCAAGACCAACCGCAACATTGTCATCAAACCAGCAAAGGAGGCGCCACCGTCATACTGAACAGAATGGACTACTGTGAAGAAGTGTATCGACAACTAAACAATGTGAAACACTACAGACAGTTACCAGCAGATCCGACCAAAGAACACACTCGTCAACTCAACACTCTGATCAAAACCTTTGATCCGGACCTTCAGAACACCCTCCGGGCTCTCATTCCACGTAGTCCCCGCATTGGAGATCTCTACTGCCTCCCAAAGATACACAAGGCAAACATACCCGGCCGTCCCATTGTATCGGGCAATGGGACCCTGTGTGAGAACCTCTCCGGCTATATCGAGGGCATCCTGAAATCCATTATACAAAGAACCCCTAGCTTTTGTCTTGACACTACGGACTTCCTACAGAAACTCAGCACACGTGGAGCAGTTGAACCAGGGACACTCCTTGTCACAATGGATGTCTCGGCGCTCTACACCAACATCCCCCACGACAATGGTATTGCTGCAACTGCCTCAGTACTCAATGCCAACAACTGCCAGTTTCCGGATGCAATTTTACAACTCATCTGCTTCATCTTGGACCACAATGTCTTCACCTTCAACAATCAGCTTTTCATCCAGACACACGGAACAGCCATGGGGACCAAATTCGCACCTCAGTATGCCAACATCTTCATGCACAGGTTCGAACAAGACTTCTTCACCACACGAGATCTTCAACCAAGGTTATATACTAGATACATTGATGACATCTTTTTCCTTTGGACTCATGGTGAACAATCATTGAAACAACTGTATGATGATATCAACAAGTTCCATCCCACCATCAGACTCACCATGGACTATTCTCCAGAATCAGTTGCATTCTTGGACACACGCATCTCCATCAAGGACGGTCACCTCAGCACCTCACTGTACCGCAAACCGACAGACAACCTCACAATGCTCCACTTCTCCAGCTTCCACCCTAGACACGTTAAAGAAGCCATTCCCTATGGACAAGCCCTCCGTATACACAGAATTTGCTCAGATGAGGAGGATCGTGACAGACACCTCCAGACGCTGAAGGATGCCCTCATGAGAACAGGATATGGCGCTCGACTCATCGATCGACAGTTCCGACGTGCCACAGCGATAAACCGCACTGACCTCCTCAGAAGACGAACACGGGACACGGTGGACAGAGTACCCTTTGTTGTCCAGTACTTCCCCGGAGCGGAGAAGCTACAACATCTTCTCCGGAGTCTTCAACATATCATTGATGACGATGAACATCTCGCTAGGGCCATCCCCACCCCCCCACTTCTTGCTTTCAGACAACCGCACAACCTCAAACAGATCATTGTTCGCAGCAAACTACCCAACCTTCAGGAGAACAGTGACCACAATACCACACAACCCTGCCACAGCAACCTCTGCAAGACATGCCGGATCATAGACATGGACGACATCATCAAACGTGAGGATACCATTCACCAGGTGCACGGTACATACTCTTGCAACTCGGCCAACGTTGTCTACCTAATACGTTGCAAGAAAGGATGTCCCGAAGCATGGTACATTGGGGAGACCATGCAGACACTACGACAGCGGATGAATGAGCATCGCTCAACAATCACCAGGCAAAACAGTTCCCTTCCTGTGGGCGAACACTTCAGCAGTCATGGGCATTCGGCCTCCGACCTGCGGGTAAATGTTCTTCAAGGGGGCCTTTGTGACACACGACAGCGCAGAGTCGCTGAGCAGAGACTGATAGCCAAGTTCCGCACACATGAGGACGGTCTTAATAGGGATCTTGGCTTCATGACACACTATCTGTAACCCCCGTAACTTGCCTGGGTTAGCAAAAAACCTCACTTACTGTGCTGTCTGGAGAAAATACACAATTCTCTAACCAATGCTCAGGATTCCCTTCACACACATTGTTAGCCACTTTAACACTTGAATAGTAGGTTAGATGTAAGGATTCGCATTCTAATCAGCAATCTGTGACTGTCTCTGTTGATACGTGTGCAATTGTAGACCAGAACACTGCATTTGCCTGAGAAAGACACAGAGTGTCGAAAGCTCGCAAATTTACTATCAAATAAATTGGTTGGATTTAAAATTGGTGTTGCTAAATTCTTACTGAGTTCTTTCGATACACAGTCCATGTTTCACAGGTGTACAGGAAGGTAGTGAGTACCGCAGTGCTGTAGATCTTCAGTTTTGTTGCTGGGCTGATTCATCAATATTCCCATACAGTGGAGAGCAGTCTACCGAAAGCAGAACTTGCCTTTGCTTTTCTGCAGTTCACTTCTATATCAATACTCACTGTTTGGGAGAGAATACTGCCAAGTGAACTGGTCCATGGCCTGTGGTTTCAGCCCTTTGATTGTGATTATGGGTTCTGTGTACGGTGCATGAGGAGCAGGCTGGTGCGTGACTTCGGTCTTTTTAATGTTGATGGTGAGTCCAAAATTGTCACAAGCCGTGGAAAATTTGTCCATACTGACTTGCATCTCTAGCTCTGCGCCAGTATACAGGGTGCAGTCATCCGCAAAGAGGAAGTCTCTCAGAACAGTCTCCTTCACTTTGGTAATAGCTTGAAGTCTCCTCAGGTTGAAGAGCGTCCCATCCACTCTGTACTTGAAGCTGATCCCAGCACTGTCCTGAAGGCATCATTCACATGTCAGTAAACATCATGCTGAACAGAGTGGGTGCGAGCACACAGCCCTGTTTGTTACCATTGGTGACTGGGAATGTCTGAGAGGATTCAGTACTCTGGCCATCATTGCCATTATGGAACTGGTGTACCATCTGAATGAATCTGGGTGAGCAGCCGAACTTTGATATGGTCCTCCATCAGGCCTTGTCAGCTTACAGTGTTGAAGGCTTTTGCAAGGTAACAAAGGTCATGTAGAGCTCGCAATTCTGCTCCTGACACTTCTCCTGAAGTTGACAAGCAGCAAAAATCATGTCAGTAGTCCCACGGCCTTTGCAGAAGTCACACTTTGACTCTGGAAGCAGGTCCAACTCCAGACAAGTGACCAGACAATTTAGTAGGACTCTTGCAAGGATTTTTCCTGTGATGGAGAGCTGTGAGATTCCTCGATGGTTGTCGCATACTTCCTGATTATCCTTCTTTTGTAGAGATACATGATGGAAGCGTCTTTCGGTTCCTGAGGAACGGATCCTTGCTTCCAAAAGGACTGGAACAACTCGGTGAGCTTCTCGATAAGTACAGGACCAACAACTTTATAGATCTCTGTGGGTATGGCATCTGCCCCTGGGGCTTTGCCACAGAATAGCTGGCTGACAGCTTTCGTGACTTTGGCTACTACCGGTGGGTCATCCATAGCACTGTTGATATCAGTCTGGGGAATCCTGTCTATTGCCTCATCGTTAATAGATGACGGTCAGTTGAGAACGGCTTCAAAGCGTTCAGCCATCTCTGCAGGATCTGAGCTCTCTCTGTAATGAGAGTTGTACCATCAGTACTCAGCAGAGGGGAACTCCTGAAAGATTGAGGTCCGTAGAGAGTTTTGAGGGCTTCATAGAACCATTAAGTTGTTTCTGTCAGCGTATCCCTGTATTTCATCTGCGTTGGCGCTCAGCCAGGCATCCTGCATTTTATACAGTTTATTCTGGACTGTCCTGCAAGCTCTGGTAAAAGCATTTTTCTTGGTAGCTGATGAGTGGTCATTTTGACAGGCCCAATGAAGATGGTGCTTTTCACTAAGCAGAGCCTGTATCTCCTCATCATTCTCATTGAACCAGTAATGCTGCTTGCAGGTAGAGGGCCCGAGCATCTTCAGCACAGATGTCTGGATAGCATCCCTGAAGCATTCCCAATCATTCTCAGTGCTGCCTGCGAGGTGTATGTTAGCAAGCTTGATTTCTAAGTCTTCAGCCAGTGCTGAAGCTATGCTGGGGTTCTTTAGCTTGGCCACATTGACTCTTTTCGTAACTTTGCTTCTTCATGGTTGCCACTTGGGTCTGATGCGAAGCCTCATTTTGGAGGCAACGAGCAGTCAGCACCACACATGACCTTGGTCACTCTGACATCCTGCCTGTCTTTTCTCCTGACAATGACATAGTCGATAAGATGCCAATGCTTAGACTGGGGGTGCATCCAAGAGGTCTTGTTACAGGTAGGCAGACGGAAGATCCTGTTGGTGATAAGAAGGTCATGTGCTGCACAGGTCTTCATTAAGAGTAGGCTGTTACTGTTACACTTGCCCACTCCATGCCCCCCAATGACTCCCTGTCAGATTGCAGTCACATCCTACTCTTGCATTGAAATTGACAAGCAAGATCAGCTTGTCAGTACTGCTCACTGCTGATAATAGGGCGTCTAGTTCTTTGTAGAACTTATCTCATTGTGGGGGCATAGGGGCTGATCAGGGTGGCTTTACTTTTGTTCTGTAGCAGAAGCTGTAATCTCATAAGCCGATCGTTCACACCCTTGGACAGACTATCAAGTTTCCAAAGAAGGTGACTCCTGATGGCAAATCCAACTTTAACATCGCGACACTCATTGCTGCCACAACCGCTCCAGAAAAAAAACACATCCACCTTCAGTTTCAGTCAACTGACCTATGTTGGCAAGACGAATTTCATTCAGGGCTGCAATATCAATATTGTATCTTGCAAGCTCTCTGGCAACTAAGGCTATTCTTCTTTCTGGTCTGTCTGCTACAGGGCTGTCCAAAAGCGTGCACATGTTCCTGGTGCCAATGGTAAGCGTGTCACTTTGTGTTTTGTTTTGTTTGTTTGACCGCAAGTTGGGATCCCCACCAGCCGCGGTAAACTAGCCAGGGTATAGTGAAGTAAGCAATGTTTAGGGCACCTTTTTTAGCTCCTTTCTCATTCTACAGAGGTGAGCAGTGCATTCCTGGGCTCAGTTGCCCAGGTAGATGCCAAGTTTCAGTGCTGTTTCGGTCAGCAGAAAATGACCATCAGACATGATCTCCCAGCATATCCACACTTGCTGCTTCATTGCTTGCCCATTGCCACAAGACTTCAAGGACACAAGAATTGAACAGGACACATGATGATGACGTGTCGAAACTGGTGCTTCATTTGGATTAAAGTGAGGGAGAGTTGCAAAGCGTCAGCCTCACTCCCTCTTCCCAATTTCCATCTAGATGCAGTGGCAAGGCAAGAGTCAAGATGGCTGGAAATGGGACTAGGCGCAGTGGATGACCAGGATGTCTTCTGTGTCTTGTCCTGTTCTGTTCTGTTCTTTGCGTTCCATGACACTTGCAGAGACCGCCTTCTTGACCATTGGACCTTCTATTGGTCTCGTCTGCTCAATCTGCTGGAGTCTGTCTTCACATGCTGGGATAAACGTCTCCTTATCTCACTAAGAGTTGAGACCCATCGGCTACCCTCACGTGGTTTAGCCGGCTTGTCGAAGCCCAGGGTGTGGCTGCTATTGCATGCAAACAAATACGGGGAGCCACAGGTGAGAGCTGGGTGGGGACAAAGGATGGACAAACTGCCATGAAAGGATGCAATACATTCCCCCACCAGAGGTATTATCCCTCTCTGACACCCCATACACACACAATACAGATAGGAAATATACAGTAAATGGCAGAACCCTTAAGAGTATTGATAGGCAAAAGAATCTCAATGTACAGGTACACAGGTCACTGAAACTGGCAATGCAGGTAGAAAAGGTAGTCAAGAAAGAATACTTGCCTTCATCAGCTGGGACATTGAGTTTAAAAATTGGCAAGTCACTTTGCAGCTTTATAGAACCTTAGTTAGGACGCACTTGGAATATAGTGTTCAATTCTGGTTGCACACTACCAGAAGGATATGGAAGCTTTGGAGAGGGTATAGAAAAAATTTACCAAAATATTGTCTGGTATGGAGGGCATTAGCTATGAGAGATTGGAGAAATTTTGTTTGTTCTGACTGGAACGATGGAGGTTGAGGGGCAACCTGATAGAAGTCTACAAGATTCTGAGAGGCATGGTCAGTGTGGGTAGTCAGAAGCTTTTTCCAAAGGTGGCAAAAGGGGCATAGGTTTAAGTGTGAGGGGCAATGTTTAAAAGGAGAGATATAAAGCAGATTTATTTATTTAAACAGAGAGTAGTGTGTGCCTGGAACTCGTTGCCAGGAAAAGTAGTGGAAGCAGATAAGGTAGTGATTTTTAAGGGGCATCTTCACAAATACATGACTAGGTTGGGAATAGAGGGATATAGTCCCTGAAAGGTTTTCGTTAAGTCAAGCAGTATGGTCAGTGCAGGGTTGAAGGGCCTGTTCCAGTGTTATAATTTTCTTTGTTACAAGAATTTCTGATTTAACCAACCCTTGAGGCAATGAGTTCCAGATTCCCACCAGCATCTTGGTTAAAAGAAATTTTCCTCAATTCCCTTCTTAGATTTAAAGAGGGAGGTAAATGGCTGTGACTTCTGGTTATTGATCCCTATATTTTTGGAAAAAATGCCTTCCTACGCACATATCTATGCCATTCAATCTTATGCCCTTCTATCAGGTCCCCTCAACTTTTGCAGCTACAGGAAAACAGCCCCAGCTTATTCAATCTCACCTCCTAGCTGAGACCCTTCAGCCCATGCAACATTCCGGTGAACCTCCTCTACGCCTTCTCCGATGCAACCACATCGTTCCTTATAATGTGATGGCCAGAACTACTTCAGTTGTTGCCTAACCAGCATTGCATTTTATACAGTTCCAGCAATGACCTCCCTGCTCTTATATTCTAATGGCAAGTATTTCATATGCCTTCGTAACCACTTTATCTATCTGCCTTACACTTTTAAGGATGTGGTTATGAATTCTTAACTCACAGTCTTCACACTTTCCAGAATCCTATCATTCATTGTGTAATCCTTTACCTTGTTAATCCTCCCCAAGTGCAAGACCTCCCTCTGCAACTGGATACTGAACTTCCTAACTCTCAGACCACAATCAGTAAGGATAGACAATATCTCCTCCACTATCATCCTTAATACTGGTGCCCTACAAGGCTGTGTTCTCAGCCCCTACTATACTCCTTATACACCTATGATTGTGTGGTCAAATTCTCCTCCAATTCAATTTTCAAGTTTGATTACAACACCACTGTACTGGGTTAGATCTCAAACAATGAGACAGTACAGAAATGAGATAGAGAATGTGGCAAACTGGTGTGGCAAAAATAATTTCTCCCTCAGTATCAACAAAATGAAAGAGATTGTCATT
Source organism: Sphyrna mokarran (assembly GCA_024679065.1). Classification (NCBI taxonomy): domain Eukaryota; kingdom Metazoa; phylum Chordata; class Chondrichthyes; order Carcharhiniformes; family Carcharhinidae; genus Sphyrna; species Sphyrna mokarran. Next base: position 96,114,202 of record JAGIQG010000005.1, read on the forward strand.
GACTTTAGGAAGCATAAAAGGAGAACCCCATCCATTCAGGGGCAACAGCTTAAAATTTTTAGGTGTCCAGATCACTAACAACCTGTCCTGGTACCCTCATGCTGACACAACAGTTAAGAAAGCCCACCAACGCCTCTATTTTCTCAGAAAACTAAGGAAATTTGGCATGTCAGCTATGACTATCACCAACTTTTACAGATGCATTCTTTCTGGTTATATCACAGCTTGATATGAGCTCCTGCTCTGTCTGACACAGCAAGGAACTACAAAAGGTCCTGAACGTAGCCCAATCTAACAGCTTCTTCCCTACTGCTGTCAGACTTTTGATTGCACTTAGCTTGCATTAAGTTGATCCTTCTCTACACCATAGGGCAGAATGTAGTGTTACAGTTGCAGCTTTCTCATTTCCTTCTCTACGAATGGTATGTTTTTGGCTGTATAGCACACAAGAAACACTATTTTTCATTGTTAATACATGTGACAATAAATCAAATCAAATTGTATTTGCTACTGCTCTGCCCACCTGACTAGTCCATTCACATTCTCCTGCAGTCTATTGCTATCCCCTATTTACCACCTTACCAATTTTCATATAATTTGTAAACTTCTTGATCATATGCCTACATTTTAGTCCAAATCATTAATGAACACCACAGACAGCAAAGGCTGCAGCACTAACCTGCAGAACCCCAGTGTAAACAGACTTCTAATGACAGAAACATTCTTCTATCATCAGTTTTTGCTTCCTGCCTCTCAGTCAATTTTGGTTCTTATGTGCCACTGCCTTGAATCCTATGCATCCTTATTTCTTGATAAGTCTGCCATGAGGAATCTCATCAAAAGCCTTGCTAAAGTCCAGATTGACCACATCATCCAGAACTCTGGTTACCTCGTCCAAAAATTAAAATATCAAATATGACCTTCCCTTAACAAATACATTGGACTAACATGGATTAATCCAGAACTATCCAGCATGGATATATTCTGTCCCTTGCGGTTCTCTGGTCTTGGTTCTGTCCTTTGTCTTTACAGAGGCATGTTTGTCCTGTACTCTCGCTATTTCCTCCTTCGGACAGTTTTATCTGCAAGTAGTAGCTTGCAGTCCATTTGGGGCCAAACATTTTACCTTTGTAAAATTAGCCTTTCCCCAAATACAAACTTTTATTCACAACCTATTTTTATAATTTTCTGTAATTATCCTAAATCTGAATTATAGTCATTTGTTCCAAAATGCTTGCATACTAATATGCCTTACCAGCCCAGGCACATTTCCAGAATTTGTCCTTCTTCCCCTTTGTTGAGCTCTCTACACACTGGCTGAAAACACATTCTCCTGCATGCAGTTTAACGACTTCGCTTCCCCCTTACCTTGCCCACTAAAACCAGTTAATCTCCCCCACATTTAACTATGCTAGACTCACTTCTTTCTTAAGTAGCCTATGTTTCTCTGCCTTTCAGACTCACTTGCAGACATTTTAATTCTAATTCCATCTCTGCTTCTTTCCCCTCTGAACTACTTGTCAGGTTCCCATCTCCCTGCCAGTTTAGTTTAAATCCCCCCCATCCCCAACAGTGCTAACATACCTCTCCACAAGGATGACATATTAAGAGAAACATATAAAGAGGGCTGATATGCATTGGAATTCAGAAAGTGAGGGGGGAAAATCATAGAGAAACAAAATCCTAATTGGATTGGACAAACTAAATGCGGGAAGAATGTTCTCAATGTTAGGGAAGTGCAAACATAGGGATCACAGTCTATGAATAAGTGGTAAGCCATTCAGAACTGAGACGAAGAAGAACTTCTTCACCCATTTATGAACCTGTGAAATTCTCCACTACAAAGCTGTTGGGGCCAGTTTTTCAGATGTGTTCAAGAGGGAGTTAGATGTATCCCTTGTGACTAAAGGGGTCAAGGCGTATGGAGAGAAAATGGGAGTGGAATACTAGAACATAGAACATTACAGCGCAGAACAGGCCCTTCTGCCTTCGATGTTGCGCCGACCAATTATGAAAAAAGCAATGACCCTCCAAACTAAACCATTCCCTTCTCTTCCATAAACTTATCAACTAACCTCTTAAACGCCACCAAACTTGGCGCATCTACAACTGCCGCAGGCAGGGCATTCCACTCCCTAACCACCCTTTGGGTAAAGAACCTACCTCTGATATCCGTCCTATAACTATCACCCCTTAATTTAAAGCTGTGTCCCCTCGTGCTAGCTTTCTCCATCCTAGGAAAAAGGCCATCACTGTCCACCCTATCTAAACCTCTAATCATCTTATATGTTTCGATTAGGTCCCCTCTTAGCCGCCTCCTTTCTAACGAAAACAACCTCAAATCCCTCAGCCTCTCTTCATAAGACCTGCCCTCCATACCAGGCAACATCCTGGTAAACCTCCTCTGTACCCTCTCCAATGCCTCCACATCTTTCTTATAATGTGGGGACCAGAACTGCACACAATACTCCAAGTGCGGCCGCACTAGAGTTTTGTACAGTTGCAACATGACGTTGCGGCTCCGAAATTCAATCCCCCTACCAATAAAAGCTAAGACTCCATATGCCTTCTTAACAACCTTATCGACTTGATTGCCAACTTTCAGGGATCTATGCACATATACACCAAGATCCCTCTGTTCATCAACACTATTAAGAGTCCTACCATTAGCCCTATACTCTACACATTTGTTATTCCTGCCAAAGTGCATTACCTCACACTTTTCCACATTAAACTCCATTTGCCACCTCTCGGCCCAGCTCTGCAACTTGTCCAAGTCTCTCTGCAAACTATAACACCCCTCTTCACTATCTACCACTCCACCGACTTTAGTGTCATCTGCAAATTTACTAATCCATCCTTCAATACCCTCATCCAGATCATTTATAAAAATTACAAACAGCAGGGGCCCCAAAACAGAACCCTGAGGTACACCACTTGTCACCGAACTCCACGATGAATATCTCCCATCAACCACCACCCTCTGTCTTCTATCTGCTAGCCAATTCCTAATCCAATTAGCTAAATCACCCTCAATCCCATACATCTGCATTTTCTGCAGAAGCCTTCCATGGGCCACCTTATCGAATGCCTTACTAAAGTCCATATATACCACATCAACCGCCTTACCCCCATCCACCTCTTTGGTCACTTTTTCAAAAAACTCAATCAGGTTAGTAAGGCACGACCTACCCTTCACAAAACCATGCTGACTATCCCCAATCAATTCATTTCTCTCTAAATAACTATAAATCCTATCCCTAATAATTCTCTCCAATACTTTGCCCACAACAGAAGAAAGACTCACTGGCCTATAATTCCCTGGAAAGTCTCTCTTCCCTTCTTGAACAATGGGACCACATTCCCATTGAAGTGCATGATGAGCCATGATCACATTGAAATGGCTTATTTTTGCTCTTATTTTCTATAACTTGCTACTGAACAACTGCATTTAGATAAAGTGAATGAGATAACTATTTCTACCCAGAAGAATAAGGACACAGATGCAAGATAATTCACAAAGGAGTCTGCAATGAGATTGGAATTCTTTACACAAAGTTTTGATCTATAAATGCACTGTCTGTAAGAATGGAGAAATACCAGATAAGGAAAAATTTGCAAAGCATGGAACTTATTAGATAAATCCTTCAAGAAACTGACAAGCACATGGTGTGAATGAGCCCCTTAGGTGCTGTGACATTCTGCATTGGCAAAAACTTGCTTTTGCAATTTGGTTTGAAAACTGCTTTATTTCAGGATTGACCCAAGAGTGTGTCCAATAGCAATTGCCAAGCATACAGCACTTCCCTTGGTGCAAGATATTTGTTGACCAAGATAGAATAATGAATCAGTGGAAATAATTTTGTCCGTTAGTATTTTAACCACCTGCCCCCATGTTTTTTAAAAAAGTATGAATGCCTTTTACTTCAAAACCCAACATTTATAATTTTATTCCAAATCATTATGTAGAAAAAGTCAAAAAATCTTGAAATATGACACCATCCCTAAAAGCGCTCAAAATAAAATGGTGATGGGCTTTCTCCTTGAACTGCTGCAGCGTTAGGTAATGAATTCTAGGGTATTGATCAAAGTATGATGTAAGAAAGGTGATGCATGTCCAAGTGAGAAAAACACAAGGATGTGAAGGTGGTTATGTTATCATGACATAGCAGTGAAAAGAACACGAGCTGCTAAGGGTCAAAAGAGAGATAATGATATGAAGTAACTTGGAGGGGGGGGGGGGCAGAATGTTGCTGCAATGTACACACTGCAGACAGTGAGTCAATGCTGGATGGACTGGTAAAGCCCAACAAGAACTGGAATACTGCCAACTTTAGACCTCTGTTCAAAAAGAGGAAGGGGATAAATCAAGTAACTACAAACCAGTTAGGCCGATGTCAGTGGTAGGGAAATTTTGAAAGTAATCAAGGCTAAAATTAACTGCCATAAGCTAATCAATATAGCGTTAAAGATTTGTTAAAAGCAAATTATCCTAGATTAATTTGGTTCAATTATTTCATGAAATAACTGACAGTTGTGCATTTGATGTGTATATGCAGTTTCAAAAGATGTTTTATAACATGCTGAATAATAAACGTTAGGGCAATTGAAGCCCACAGATTAACACAGCAACTACAAGGATGTGGGATTGGCTAAGGGATAGAAAGCAGAATACGGGTGAACAATAAAAGCAAAATACAGTAGATGCTGGAAATCTGAAACAACTGAAAATGTTGAAAAATTTCCACAGGTCTGGCAACATCTGTAGAGTGTGTATGTTAAAATGGGAGTACATATGATTCTTCTCCAAAGCTAAATGAAGATATGATGGATTGTATATCGTATGAGGTGGTGGAGAAGCACCTAGAAAGGTGGAAGCTAGGCAAGATTGCAACAAAGATGAGTAGATCACAAACCAATAGAAAAAGCATTAATGGCAACCTGAAGGATTATAGAAGGTGCTGGTAATGGCATCAAAGCAAAGTGTCAGAATATATTAATGAGAGATCACTTAACTGCAAAGCCATTAATTTCAGCCCTGTTAAGTACAATTCTTCAGTCTCCCTCCTATTCTAGAACTTGTTCTAGTGTTCTCCTTCACAAATCTCATCAATATATAAACTGGTCTTAAGAAAAAGAGAAGGTTCAAAAAAAAAACAAGACGAGTAAATTTGGAGAATTGGTATGTAATTCAATATAGATGATACATTTTGGTGAGCTGGCCACCTAGTCCTTGGAAAATAAGTTCCTAAATGGGATACAGGAAGCTCTGGGAATACAGATACGAAAATTTTCAAAAGTACTTTCATAAGGTAATAAAACATGGTGTTAGAGGGAGGAGTTACGATAAAGTTATGCAAGAACCTTAGACTATTTGCACAGATCAGCTTGGGGAAACACTTGCATTTCTGGGAAATCTGGTTAGCCTGTGTTAAAGAGGCAAAATTGGAGACACTGAACATGATTAAATTTAATGGCCTGCCTTCTGCCACAGGTTAATTGTTCCCTCCACCCCCAAATCAAAGTTCTGCTTTGGTTAAAACTGCAAATTGATGGGTTTGAGACGATTCGAATTTTAAAACATTTAATGTTCCAATCCTAAATCATCCTTTTTTTGAGGGTTAAGTATCCAACACCAAATGTAATAAATGCATAAATATTGCTTACTATATTGATTTTTTTTAAGACTATGTAGTCTTGCAGCCTGGCCTGTCAGTTAGGCTTCCTCTTGCCTGTATGCTCAAATTTCTTTTGCTGTGCTAAATGCCAAATGAGAGGGCAGCAGGCACCTGGGACCCTGGTGAAAAATGAGATCAACATTCTCTCTTTAGGATCAAGAAAGGTACAGTTGAATGACAAAAAGGAAAACAGCTTTAGATTAAAATCTAATTGAATCCAATTTTAATGAATAGAACAGAAAAGTTAGAAAAAATTATACTTAAAAATCTTCAGCAATTTCTTATCCAAGAATGAGATTCCATAGTTTAAATAATTCTTTTTGATTGACTGATGTAATTACATCAGTCAAAGACAAAAAGGGATAAGGGAATTCAGGGTTATGGGGAATAGGCGAGTAAGTGGAACTGATCCATTTCAGATCAGCCATGATCTTACTGAATGGCAGGGCAGGCTCAAAGGGCTGGATGGTCTACTCCTGCTCCTGCTCCTGCTCCTATTTCTTATGTTCTTACATTATATAATTAGACAAGTACAGCCCTAACTTTCTCCAACAAGTATAATTGATAATGAATGCAGCAATTTCTACATGGGTCTCGTCCTCTACAATTTCTTCCAGATTTCTCTATTTTTGAAACTTCTTCAAAATAATTTTCCTACCAGCTATTAGCGATCCCTCACATCTAGTTGGTGGTCCAATTTCCTCATGCTTATGTGGATTACCTGCACTAAGTTTTGCACTAAAAACACAATGTTAAAATCTTGTGCAATATAAAACTATGTATACTCTTATTAGGAGTAAGAGTAAACACAAAACATCCAAAGGTATGTCACTTTAGCTCACCTCTTCCTTTGCCCTGTCTGTGAAGGCTGCATACTGACCCTTAAAAATAGAGCAAACTACCCACTAACAATACTCATCCAGTACTGATTATAGGACAAGCAGTCTGATAATTGAACAAGATTGGAGGAGTCAAGATAAACTTGAATCATAAGCATACATATGAAAATTGACTGTTTTCAGATCATAACTGGGGTCCTGAAAATGTAAAAAAGGCCCACTTCCCAATGGCATCCATTAATCGATCAAGAAATCATGCAACAGGTTAGACAAAACTAAGTGAAGGAAACGTGCCCTGTAAAGTAACTCATTTCTATAAAATTTCACATAATATTAATTCAGAATGAAACCCAAATCCCAAACTTTATTCAAGTTTTTCTGGACACAAATTTTAGCAATTATTTTAATCAAATGTTGATTATCACACAAATGAAACACATGAAGTTACAATCACTTGAACAGCTGGCATCATGTATCAAAACAAAACACTACTACACTATACAAAGGTGAAAAATCTTTGAAATGACATCAGTGCAGAACTTTTAGTAAAGTTCCTTTTCCTGTAGTTTACAAAATATTTTACACAATAATCCAAAATATTATAATATAATTTTACTATAAGGATTAAAAAGTGAAAATTGGAAAGGCATATTTTGGTGATTATAATTCAGTTTAAGCATGTAATAAAATTGATAGCACACAGTCACTGAACATTTTCTTTGAAAGGGAAGAAACTATATTTCCTGTAAATGTGGTATTAATAGAAAAATAAAATTACCTACAAAGTCAGCATTTGAAAATGTTTTCTCCTTGTTTAAACCATTTCTGAAACCAATCCGAATTCATTGAAACGGTCAAGTCCATAAAACAAATTATACCAGACCCAGAGTTGTTTTTAAACAAATGACATCCACAGAAGTTTAATATCTTAGCTTCCAACATTCTTCATTTTTCTCCACTGATTTGCACTAGTATGAATTTTAAATTGACATCTTGTTGAGAAGCTTAATATAAATTTGTGACTCGCAAACTTAATACATTCAATGCACCATTACAGCACAATGGTACATTTACATGGAATAATAACTATATTATTCTGCCTTAAATAGTCCTAATAATATCCTCATGTCCAGTAAATTGAAATCAAGGCTAACTAAAAAAATGAAACAAAGAACTTGGATTATGTTTGACCTCTTCAATAGTTCCTTTCAAGCCAGCACTGAACATACAAAGAACAGATCAGATACATCACAAGTCCACATGATAGTGTATGTTTCTTTATTTAATCACCTTTATAGAGAAGCGTTAATTCTTGGCTTGTTCATAATTTGTCTTATTCCATTTGTAACTTTTACTTTGAACCAGTTATTCACGATGTTAGACAGCCCAGCTGTGGTAAAGCTCATTGGAGAGGTGCTCAATGATAAATTACATTTTAATGAGGCTAAGTTTAAATTAAGTGATACATATTCATCAAGATTTTATTGGACAATAGCTGAATGAATTGATTATAATTGATGTCACTGTCTCAGATAAATTCTAAAGGTTTAAAACACAACAACTGCGATTGTGTTTAGGGTCTGACATTTATTTCCTAAACATGTACGTATTCTGTGCTTAGTTGTGTTGCATTAAAATTTAATATACATCATTTACCTTAGTGAAACAGCCCAGAGAAAAACTGACCAAAAAAGGTTTTTTGTTCTCCCAGAGCCACAAAATCCCACTTCAATCAAAGACTACCTGTGTTTATCAAAAATACTTTAAGGGGAACCTGAATTATTGTGGAATATCAAGATGTCAAATTTAGCAACGTTAGCACTAATAATATCAATTTAAAATGGAATTTTTCACTCACGGCAATAATTTCTTAACCAATTTAAAATTTGATGTCAGAAATTATCACAAGTTTTTAATAAAAATATTTCCTAATATTTCTATACATCATTCAATTCTGTAGGTGATTCATAGCATTCATATAAAATGCCCTGCTCCACTTAACAGCAATCAATGCAAATAGGTGTTTGGGGGGGCAGGGGCAAGAATCCATAATAGTTCAGCTATTCAAAAATATTATACAAAATTGACTGTGGCAATCCATTGTATGATACAAATAGAATTTACATGGTGTTTCCCAAACTGAAATTAAAAGGTAACTAAAAACGCAGAGTTCCCATGCCATTCTTCTTTCCTTTTATTCATGTTGAAACTTCATGTAAAAATGAAACTTCAATCCACTGCTACCCTGCACCACTAAATGCACTTCTTCTACCAGTAACTGCTGACTGACAAATTTTTCAACAAAGGATACAGGAGCCATTTCATTGTGAGCATGGATTTGGATGTAGATTCATGACTTGAGAAGCACATTATATATCCACCATCACACAATTTACAATATCACTAATTTCAGGACTCCACTGCGCATGGATGTATGCCAGAGGGCTCGTGATTGGCTCAAGTAGTAGCCATTTGGATAAGAAGACCAGGCTAAACTGTGTAAACCAGTTAATGAAGTGTGTGTTAGGGACAACCCAAGTCTTTGAGAATGGGAGTGTTATTATGAATACAAAGATGATTGCCGAATTGGCTAACATGGCTTTCAAAAGGGTTCTAACGAGATAACAGGTATGTTATTTGGGAGAAAATTAATATACACTTCTTTTTAAAGCCTTTGTCAAAGTACATGTAAGTTCACTAAATAAAACTGTGTTGAGTTATGGAGGAGAGGATAACGTACCAAATTAAATACTGCTTAATGGGAGAAAACCCAAAGGCAATAGGAAGAAGATAGTGGTATGCCCAGGGCTCAGTTATGGACCACTTCTACTCAATGTCTGCTATAAAGGTTTGATACCAGCATAGAGTGAGTGAGTGAGTGAGTGAGTATCAGCATTTGAAAATGATACAAAAATAAAGAGCTATAGTTAATTCTTTACAAGACCATGTGAAGCTTTATAGGGATGATGAAATGAAGAGAAGAATAGGTTAAGATAGATAGAATTTAATATCACCAAGTGAGGTGATGCATTTCAGCGAAAAAATCTGCAGACATTACACTTTGAATTGAAGTAGGCTCAGTATGTGGAACAGCAGATGGATGTGGGGGTACAGGTTCACAGTACATTAAAAACAACACAGCAGGCCAAGAATGCTTAAAAATATGTTAATGGAATAAAGCCAAGGTAATGCTAAGTTTATACAAAATCTGACAATCTCAGGGTACAGAGTATTGCTGTCCTTCCTATAGTATAGAGTCCAAGGTTCAAGAATCTTGATCAAATTCACTAGAATGCTAGCCTGCTAAGAGAAAATACAAATACATTTGAATAACTGAGCTTCAACTTTCTTGCAACAAAACAATTACAAAATGAAAAAGTAAAAGTTCAAAACTCTTGAAGGATAGGACAGGATAGTAAAACATTTCAAGTTTGTGGCAGAGTCTAGAACGAAGGGTTAGGGATACACATAATAAAATAAGACAGATTTAGAACAGGAGAACTTTGCAATGAGCTGAGTGGCTGTGAAATTCAGTTCCAAGATTAGTGATTGAACCAGAAACTATAGTCAATATTAGACTGGGTAGAAGAATGTAGAAAGTGGGGGTAGGGGAATGAATGAAAGGATGTGGATATAAAAAGGATTAGAACTATTTGCTCAGAATAAACACTGGTACAGACTGTTTAGGCCAAGTGGTTTTTTCCTGCATGTATCCCTGACAGTACTTTCTTAAAAAAAGAAAGAATGTCACTCTACAGACTCCCAGATGAAATATGCTCTCTATAAATTTGCCAACAACAATACTGGGAAGAGATTACTACATACAAGAAAATTCTTTACGCGGTGCGGGGGGACCAATTTGCCATACTCTCCATTTGGAATTGTATTTAAAAATACAAAAGCTCAAATGACAGCTACAGATCATCATAATGAACAGTAGCAAATCAAAGGGACAGAACAATATGCAACCAAGTAAAACAAAAGCTTAAACTTGAAGTATGAACTACAGATAATCAGGTAGAAAAGCAAATATGTGACTAAGGATCACAGATACTTTATATCTGTGAAAATCAAGTTATAACGTAAATATGCTAACTAGTGCAACAACGGCAAACATTGAATTTTTAAAAAAATAACGAAGAATTTTACTTAAATAATTTAAAGTAAGTGGACTTAAAGATAGTTGTTTTTTGAATTATTCACGTTGGAGCAGATAGTTATACTTATAGGAGTGATTTTATAAAGAGAAAAGGCATCACAAGTTAATTGCAGTCTTGATATGAATGCAGTTAAAACAATGAAAAAAGATTGTTACTAACACTGCAAGCAGCTTCCCTCAACATTCCACAAATAAATTAACTTGGACAATTAAATACAAAAGGAATTCAGTCTTGCACATCATCAAACCCTTCAATTCCCATTTTCTAAAAACACACCCTTTAAAATGCCACAAAGAATTTATTGTTTAGATACTAAATACAGAAAGGCAAAACACATCCAATAAAAAACCCAAATCATGCAACTAAAATATCACACTCAATTTTCTAAAATTAAGTTCCTACTGTTATTCTGGCGATTAAAATCTCAATGTCTCTGTGTATTTCATTATAGCGTAATTTTTCTGTACCTTAGTGCAGAGTGTGAATGTTTTAATGCAGAGAAAAATTAATTTCACTTCTATCATTGCATGAAACATAGTGCATAGTCTCAATACCCAATGCCACTTTTGTAATTAGACAGAGAAAATGGAATAGAAATCCCCAAAGTGGAATCAACATTTTATTCTCGTTATCTAATTCAACACAACAGACATAAAACTTTAACCAATACTATCTGGTCAGGAAAGCTATGCCGTCAACCTTGACCTACTAGGGCTAATGAACACAATCTTTGTAAATTAGTATATTATCTGAAACCTATTTCAATGGAAGTCGTGAATGCTGCAAATCATATGATACTACATTGCTTCACGTTCTAAATCACTATATGCTATGTTCAGGCCACTCACTTGAAAATCAAATAAACCTTGTTTCAGATTCACTCAACAGATTATCTTATTACAATTAGCTGATAATGAATAATGAGGCTAACTTCTCAAAAGAGACAGCTTTGCATCCTTTGCTGTGAAGTCAACTGATGCCCGACTTTGGGTTTACACATCGCCACAGATACAGTTGTGTAAATGCATGTAGCTTAACTTTCACATGGTTTTATAAGTTTCCCAAAAAAGCTGGATGAAGGAGTGAACAGGAAATAGGTACGTTTATTTAAGAAACTAATTAATCTGACCAAATGTAACTTTTTTAAAAAAAATCACAGCACACAAAAAAATCTTGTATTTTTGAGTCAGTTGATTCATTAAAAACAAAATTAGAACAGGATCAAGTTAACTTGCAAATTTCTGATTTAAGAAAGTATGAAACAAGTTATTTGATCACCCAATTAAATTTGTTATATTAATTTTCACAAATCGACTGTAGCTCTTTGGGATGAGTCATCAAAAGGGGCAAAGAGCCACATCTGGGATCACATACAATTTTGGTTCTGTACAAAAGATTCTACTTGGGATTGGTACGTGACCTCACAGAGCACAACTACATGGCTTAGCTAAAAGTGCGGTTATAATAACCTCTTAAAGGCAACATTTTAATAGAGGGCAAGAAAACTGGTCATTTCTGGACTGTAGTAGTGTGCATAGTAAAGATCAATTCTAACCAGCTAACTCTTGTATTAGTGCATCGATCACATTTTTGATTCTCCTCCACCTCTTTTAGTTAAATACAAAGAAGTTTTTGCATCTGTGCAGCATTCTAAAAAAATTGTAGTACTTTATCTTTTCAGAATACTTTGCAAAAGTCCAACAGCACAGTACCCTCTTTAAATGCCATCAGTAGTTAAAGAAGGTAATGAATTTAATTGCAGTCTGAATTTCCCATTCAAATGCACTTGGTGTTCACGAAGGTCTTGGTATCTGGTTTAAGTTGTTATTCGTAGCAGAATTACTGTTCATGGACAACACATTTTCCACTTTAAGATGTCTCTGCTTTGAGTGATTCTGTTCATTTTCCTTTCGTCGTGGCTTCATTGGCAATACTAATATGATCAATAGGGCAACAATGTGGAGACAATAATACCAAGACCTAGGAAAGAAAAAATTTAAATTAATTGATTTGACTGAAACTGCAAATTGAACTGATGAAATATTCATCAATTTAAGAAAACCACACATCCAAATGATGATTGCAGGGGCTAGATAGATCATATCTAAATGAGACAATGTAACTTAGAGCATCAAATGTATCCCTTCAAAAACTGTCATAATTGAAAACTGTTAGAAACAATGGACTTAAAAAAAAGCATACGACTTCACCACAGACAGAGAAATCAAGGTTGTTACACCACTGGCTATATTGCAGCAGAGAAGAGTCTTGTCCTAACCTACAAAATCATTTCCTAGCCCTTCTCATTGGCAGGAATTTCTGGTTCAGCTGACAGCGAGACCCTCACTTTAAGAGGGTATGAACAACAGGATACTCCATTGACAGTGCTAGGATTCGTAGATCCTCCGGTCAGCCAGCATTTGTTGCCCATCCCTATTTGCCCTGGGGGAGGGGGGTGGGGTTTAATGAGCTACCTTCTTGAATCACTGCAATCCACATGGTATGATTGACCCATAATGCCATTAGAGAGGGGATTCCAGTATTTTGACCCAGCAACTGCAAAGGAATAGTGACATATTTTCAAGTCAGAATGATGAGTCGCTTGGAGGGAAACTTGTACGAGGTGGTGTTCTCATTTATCTGCTGCCTTTGTCCTTCTAGATTGAAGTGGTCATGGGTTTGGAAGGTGCTGTCTAAGGATCTTTGAATTGCTGCAGTGCATTTTGTAGATAGTACATACTGCTGCTACTGAAGCATCAGTGGTGGAGGCAGTGGTTGTTTGTAGATGTGGTGCCAATCAAGCAGGCTGCTTTGTCCTAGATGGTGTCAAGCTTCTTGAGTGTTGTTGGAGCTGCACCCATCCAGGCAGGTGGGGAGTATTTCATCACACTCCTGACTTATGTCTTGCAGATGGTGGATAGGCTTTGAGCAGTCAGGAAGTGAGTTACTTACCAATCTTCCTAGACTTTGCTCTGCTCCTGCAGCCAGTGTTTATGTGGCGAATCCACTTGAACTTCTGGTCAATTGTAACCCCAAGGATATTGACAGTGGGAGAATTCAATGATGGTAAACCATTGAATGTCATGAGGCAGTGCTTCATATCTCTGTTATTGATAATCACTGCCTGGCATGTGGGGCATGAATGTTACTTGCCACTTATCAACCCAAGCCTGGATATTTTCCAGATCTTGTTACATTTGAACATGGATTGCTTCAGTATCTGAGTTGTCACAAATGATACTGAACATTATGCAATCATCAGCAAACATCTCCATATGATGGAGGGAAGGTCACTGATGAAGCAGCTGAAATTATTGGGCTTAGGACACTACTTGAGGGATTCCCAGAGCTAAAATGACTGACACCCTATGACCATCTTCCTGTGTAACAGGTATGACTCCAACCAGCAGAGTGCTTGCCCCCGGTATCCATTGATTCCAGTTTTGCTACGGCTCCTTGATGCCACACTCAGTCGAATGTAACCTTGATGTCAAGGGCTGTCCACACCTCAGGAACTCAGCTTTCTCGTCCCTGCTTGAACCAAGACAGTAATGAAGTCAGGGGTTTAGTAACCTTGGCAAAATCCAAACTGGGCATCACTGACCAAGTTCCTGCTGAGCAGATGCTGCTCGAGAGCATGTCCATGAGCCCTTCCATTGCTTTACTAAATGATGGAGAGTAGACTGATTGGGCAGCAATTGGCTGGATTAGATTTGTCCTGCTCTGCGTATACAGGACATACCTGGTAATTTTCCACCGTGTTGAGTATATGCCAGTATTTTAAACGTACAGAAAGAACTTGGCTAGGGGAGTAGCAAGTTCAAGAGCACAAGTCTTCAATACTATTGCCGGAATGTTGTCAGGGCCCATTGCCTTTGCAGTATCTGGTGCCTCAAACCGTTTCTTGATATCACTTGGAGTGAGTTAAATTGGCTGGAGACTAGCATCTGAGATGATGGGAACCCCTGGATTATTTGCTTTTGAAGTGAAGTAACTTATCACAAGTACTCAGCATCAATTTTTTCTACAAAACACTATCTCAAGTCAAAACAAAATTGCAAGTATGGCTCAGGGCTTCAGACTGGATAAATTATTTGAACATACTACTTTATGGCAAGAAGTAAATGCTCTACAAACTAAGCCATGGTGATGCACTTGCTGTTTAGCAATTGAGCTGGACTGCATGGCATCCCAATAGATTTTGTGTAAGAAAAACAAAGTTCTTGTTTAGGGTTCAGTAATGATCCTCAACCAGATTTGGCTGAAATAAATCACCAATGCTAAGGAGGCATTTTGCTTATATAACAGCCAGGATGGATTGCAGAATTATGCTGAAAATATTCATTATATATGAAAATTTTTATTTCCATGTACTTTCTCGGATAGCCCTGCAAATGTTTTCTTTCCAATATCCAATTCCTTTCTTGAAATTACAAACGAATCTGCTTCAACCATCCCTTCAGTTGATGCATTACAGATCATAACTAACTGCAAAGAATAATCTCTCATCTCCCCCTAGAGCCAACTACCTTAAATCTATCCTTTCTGGTTATTAATCTTTCCACTGGGCTTACAGTTTCTCCCCATTTATTCCATCAATACTTTAACTTTCACTGCTCCAAGGAGATAACGTGTTAATGCCAATTAAAAACCACCACAACCTTCTTTGGGTTATTCACTTTCTCAGCTTACCTGTAAAACTTTAGAGATGACTCCACTGACAGCAAAACAAATGGTACAACTGTGTAACTTATTGCTATCATTGTTGCAGTCCAGGTTATAACATCATAAAATAATTTGATAGCTGGCGACTTGGTGAAGTATGATCGAAAGTTGTTTCGAATCTAGAAAAAGAAAAAACAGAGATAGTTGAGAATAATACTTGAGATAACAATGTCTTTGAAGTAATACCATAATTTGTTGCTTAGAGAGAGGTGATACTGACAGGAAAATCACAAACATACGACTCCAGATATCTTATACAGTAACAGAGAAAAGTACATCTGCATTTTATTATGCAGCATACTACATAATTTTGCAAAATGCAGAATTGACTCTATAATATAGTTACTTCTTAAGCAGTATATATGCATTTATTCTGCAAAGCAGTGTCTTTACTTTAAAAGAGCTACAAAAAACTTGCATACAATTTGTGTGCATGGATGCTGGTTACCAACAATGGAAAGGAATTTATTTTCATGGACAACTGGCCAAGACTTTGAACAAAACCAGAATAGAATTTCTGCTATCTGACTCAGAAATATGTTCTGATTCAAAGATCACACATGTCCATCAATTGTGTATCATATTAATCAGATAAATGAAACATTTGACAATGGTAAAATGTAATTTTAAGGGAGTATCATTGCATATTGTCAAATCTCAATTTTTACAAGGCAAGCTATTTCTCACAGGAAGGATTTAGACTCAGAGGCAAGAGAAACACTTACTATAGGTTCAAAATTGCTTTAATAAATATGGAAAGTTAAAAATGAAATGATAACTTACTGCACGTGCTGCTAATGTCATTGGTATTCCTGTTAAAAATGTCATGTAATAGCCTGGATACACTCCATGCCACATTGCAGAGAGCAGAAATGTTGCTGCTGTTGGATAGTAAGGGCAGCGGTCATAGCAAACCCTGAAACAAAAGACAGGTAAATGAACTCCATTCAGATAATGCGATTATAGCAAACAACCAATTAGCTATTTTGTTACAAGATTAAACAGCAAAATTGGAGGGGAAAAGCACAAGGTTCAACAATAACAGTTGGTAGCAGTTCTCTCGTCTATTTGTCCCATCACAAATTCTAACCATTGGAATTATGAAAGTTCAAAGTAAGATAATTTATTAGTTAAGATGTATATAACCAATTTCCAAATTGGGAGCCACCAAATTCAACAGAGAGGACCTTGGTTGAAACCACAGGTGGCTTAGACATCGACAGTGGTCCTTGGAATCAAACTATTAACATGAACACTGAACAATACTTGTACTTTGTTTACTGTGCACAGTAGTAGAAATTGAGAATTGCAACATAAGCAAGTTAGCAAAGCTCTTCAGCTGTAAATAAAAAGATTAATTCAGAATAGTCTAAAGTCTGAAACTAAAAACTAAATTGAATCTTCTTGTTTTAAGTCATGTGGAAAACCTGGGAAAGCTGTGAAGAATTCAACTGGGGGGAAAAAAAAACATTTATTTAATTCACAAGTGCCAATTACAATCCCCACTTCTATCCCATGCTGATTCTACAAAGTGAGCTGCTAGTCTAATGGATCCTTACTACATTTAGCTCTGCAACAAGCCACTAGAAACAAAGCTCCTGCGGATGAACAACAATTTCCATCAAAATGTGGAACCAAGGTGTAATGAACAGATAAAAATAGAATGTCTCACAACAGATGAGTGAAATCATTTAACTCAGTGTTAGCAGTTCTGTCAGTGCCTTAACTTTTTTGCCTTTGTTTTTCATGTGATCAGCAATCCCCTCCCCACCTCAAGTCAACTGCAATATTTCATACTTATGCCAAAAGTATCATCATTAACTTTAGGTGGTTTACAGGCACTGTTGAACAGGGATTGAAATGAAGGCAGAATATAAAAAGGTTCTGGCACACCCAAGCCACAAAGCATTAGAATGTGTGATCGAATTCTGTACTTATCCCAAACATTGCCTACCATGACAGATTCTTCAAATTATGTATAGCATGAAAAAAAAAATCATTACATCGCACCCCACATTATATTGTTCCACTTAGCTTACTTTAAAAATAGTTTTAGGTACATCGTTGATAAAGGTGATTGAAATGAAAAAAAAAAATCAATTTGTTTACCTCAGGATGGGGAACTGGTTTCAAGCCAGTCCTACTTTGCAGGGGCAAATATGCTTTTGTATTCTTGACATGTTAAATGTTTTCACTATAACCACATCAGAACAAACCACAGGAATGCCAGCTGCTTTCTTTCAATTTAAACAAAAAAATCAACAAAGTAATATTTGAATTGGGTGTGCTGATGGGATTTCTGAGGTGGCCGGTATTGCCGAATTTCGGATAATCTAAGATAAACAAAGCCACTTTTATTTTGACCAACTATTGGTTACTAGGTGAAATGAAACGGTCAGGATAATGCCAAAATGGAGCAGCTAGACTTCTCCAATGAGCTCTGATGTATACAATTCAGAACAGGGCAATTATAGGTTTTCTTATCAATTGCTCATCTCCCTTTTGATTAGCTTAAAATTAATCTTCAATATATATAAATCAACAGTAATGCCAGTCATACATTAGCCAATCGTATTGTACCCTTTGACATAATAGCATTTTATTAGTCCATAGAATCTGGACATTTAGCTTGTTGGGTGGGCTTGTCTACCTCCTGTCCTGGCAGACTGTACCTTCTATATCCCTTAGCAATCAAAGATGCTACCCAAAGTTCAAATGAACATTCTCACAAGTTGTCCCAAAGGTCACTGCCAAACCAGATTAACCCACGACTTCACATCTGGGCAAGCATCCACCTTATCTGGACAATGAATCAACCCTATTTACGAACTCTGATTAAGTGTTCTCCCATTGAAACTATTTGTAAAATGTTGCATATTCCCAAGGTTTTAATATTCTTTTAGAACATGGCTCTGTCCTAATGCCCTTTACCATGATGCTTTGCAGCAATCTGTCTTTGGCTAAGTGAACAATGATTCTAAAAATACATTTAATTCAAAAAATATCAGCACATTTTTAAATCATAATCACTTCTTGAAATCTCTTACTACATTTCATTTATATAAACTGCTTTCATGTTAACTCATTATTCTGTTTCAAAATCATTTAACTCAGTGCCGGCAATTCTATCAGTGCCTTAATGTCGAATGGTTTAAAAGTCTTTATTAACCAATTAGGATTAAACATCGAACACTACAGCACAAACAGGTCCTTTGGCTCAGAAGTTGCGTTGATCATATCTACACCTAACAGGCCTGTCTACAACTCTCAAACCCATTAAATCTCACGTACTCATCCAGAAGTCTCTTAAAAAGACCCCAAAAAGTTCGCCTCTACCACCACTGATAGCAGCCATTTCCACTCACTCACCACCCTCAAAGAAAAATTTACTCCTGACATCTCCTATGTACTTGCTCTCCAGCACCTTAAACCTGTATCCTCTCATAGCAACCATTTCAGCCCTGGGAAATAGCTTCCGAGAATCCGCCCTATCTATACCTCTCAACATTTTATAAACGTCTATCAGGTCGCGCCTCAATCTTCGTCTCTCCAGGGAGAAGAGACCTAGCTCCCTCAAGCTATTTCATAAGGCATGCCTCCCAATCCAGGCAACATCTTTGTAAATCTCCTCTGCACCCTCTCAATAGCTTCCGCATCTTTCTCGTACTGAGACGACCAGAACTGCGCACAGTATTCCAAGTGGGATCTGACAAGGGTCTTATAAAGTGGCAGCATTACCTCCCGACCTCTAAACTCAATCCCTCGATTAATGAAGCCTAGTACACCACATGCCTTCTTGACCACATCCTCCTGCAAGGCCAATTTAAGAGTCCTATGGACCCGGACCTCAAGGTCCTTCTGCTCCTCAACACTGCTAAGAGTCCTACCCTTGATATTATACTCCTTCATCCGATTGGACCTGCCAAAATGGACCACTACACATTTATCCGAACTGAAGTCCATCTGCCACTTTTCTTCCCAGTCTTGCATCCTATCTATGTCTCACTGCAACTTCTGACATCCCTCCACACTACCCACAACATCACCAGAGTATTTTTGGCGACATTGTATCAAATTGATAAACTTGGGCCATTATATTTTCAGCATGTGTACTTGCAACAACAACTAACAAGTGATTATCTTTTGTCTATGTTTATTGGTTGTAAAGATTGGTAACATTCAAACAGAAAAAAGCTTCGAAGTTGGTTTCAAATTAGTGGAAGTGTAGAATTTTCAAAAGAACACATTTCCTATATTCAGTGTGGTTTGCTTCAGCTTTTTGTGGAGTTAAGTCATAAATTTGCACTTATTCATATTATTCAAATAGTTTAGGTTACTTTTGACAAAGAACAAGGTTGCTTATTTCATTAGGGAGTCTCAACTAATGCTCAATAATATTCAAAATATCTTGCCCAATTGCTTTGTTCAATTAACTTCTTGATTTCAGGCTTTGAGCATCGTATTGGGCAATACATTCAATATCTCATTCATGCTAGCTCCTTCTGTAAATATTTATATTTCATGAAGTAATAATTTAGCCAGTAACAAAGAGCATCTGATTTGATTTTTGTGGAAGCAGTTTCACCTGGTGAGTATAAGCAAAATATATCAAAAGAATGCCCAGATGCAATACCAGTGTCTACTATTGCAGCAAAAGGAAACTTCAGAACCAGCATTCTCCCATTACTGAGCAGGAATATAACAACCAGCATTGACAAGCATTGGGATACAACATAATCTGCAACCTGTTGGGGGTATACAAAACATCAAGTGGTACATCAAAATCATACCCAAACTGTATATATCATACCATTACCTTTTAAACCAGAGTGCAGTCTGTATGTTCCAGTTGTCAATGAACATTTTGAAGCTTGTTGCAAACTGTAAAAAAAACATGGAAATGATGTTGATTACTTTAATATGCATAGAACAAATATACAGAAGGAAAGGATGAATGCAGGAAAAAATTACATTTCTGAATCTTATTGGGGAAATTTTATTCTTCTAAATAAAATCTAGGTCAATTTCAATAATGGAACATCAGCATGGTATGTCTCAAGAGAAAATGCACCTTCCTGTCACAGAAAGAAGTGCAAGCCACAAAGGGATTGTACATTTATGTTACTCAAATTTTCCAGTTTCAGATCTTGTTCCTATCATTTGATTTATATATCTCAGCAGTACTGAAAGGGCGAGGACTAAGACATCTAGTCTTTAAGTTACAGGCACAGCAAGGCTCAGAGAATTAAAGAAAAAATGCTAGGTATGGGGCTACAAATTAGCAATTGCCCTTGTTAAGAAAAAGGCAACCAAAAAGAATTCTCACCTCAATGTTAACGATATTTAAATTTGAAATCAAGTCCCAACGAGCACTGCCTTTTTCATCATAACCATTGAAGCCAAATCCTGCAGCATTGTTGATAGCATCAGCTGTTCAAAATAAAATTGAATGCTACAATGACACTTATTTTTCAAGTACTGTTCTATTAATATGTTCAAGAATTTTTCTTCACAACACACACATACGTACAAATATCACCGCAAGACATAATTCTCCAATTCAGTTGTATAGATGGTGTTAGAAATGCTTTTTGCTGTATTAGAGCTAAAGCAGATATTTGGTTTGTCCCAAGTGCTAGTTTCCAGACAAACAGCAAAAATTCAGACCAAGCTTTGTCAGGTCCACAAAAAGCAGGACAAATCCAGCCCTGCCAATTACTGCCAGTCTGCTTTCATCCCAATAATTGGCATTTATTCAGCAAAACCTGCTCATCAAAACTCAGTTTGCATTCCCCAACTCCTTGACCTCATTATAATCTTGGTCTGTATTCCCCACTATCAAAGGTTTGGGGCTATCACTGATTGAAAACTGACTACACCAGACTATAAATACTTTGGCTACAAAACAGGTCAGAGGCAAGGAATCCTGCAGTGAGAAGGATTCATCAAAGCCTTTCCACCATCTATAAAAGTACAAATGAGGAATGTGATGTAATACTCTTCACTCATCTGCATGAGTGCAGCTCCAACACACAAAGCTCAACGCCATCCAAAACACAGCATCCTGCTTGATAGGTATCCCATCCATCATTCTCTCTATCACAATTGCAATAGTGTTCACCATCTTTAAAATGCACTACAGCAGCTCATCAAGGCTGCATCAATACCTTTCAAACCAGAGACTTCCATCACTCAAAAGGTAAAGGGCAGCAGACACCAGCATGTATTCTTCTCCTCCAAATCACTCACTATGCTAACCTGAAACTCTAATCACTTTTTCTTTGTAGTCGCAACGTCAAAATCCTGGAACTCAACTTCTAACAGCATTGTGGTATTCCTACACCACATGGACTGCAGCAGTTCAAGAAGATGGCCCACCACCACCTTCAAGGACAAGAAAAAATGGGCAATAAAGGATGACCAACGACATCCACATCCATGAAAGAAAAAGCTAGGTTTTGTATTTGACTACTACTGCTTTCATTGGGTTGCCAACAACTCTCCACCATTACAGAATGCATTATTTGTGTCCGTGTTTAAAAAAAAAATCTATCTAAAAAGTTACAAATGAAGACAAAGCCAGGCACCACCAGACAAGTCCACCCAACATGCTAAATATCCTAAAGATTCCAGTCTTTCCCCATATCCAGAATTTTCCTCTAGTTTGTGTCCTGGTGCCCCTCACAAGACCAAATCAAATAGAGGCTAAAAAAGGAAAGGGGGACATCCAGTTCTCACTGGGGGCCAAGTCCCACCCTCTGGATTTGCCAAAAAATCTGATCAACCAGTCGCTTCATCAGACTCAGCAGCACCAAAAGTGTATTAGTGGCAGCTGCCAGAACTGCAGGAGAAGGAAGGCAGCAGGTGGCCCATGGATCCCCAGAGAAGGTAAATCCCCAATCTCAGGAAGATTTGGGTACATTAGGGGGATGATGTGGGAGTTGAGTTGAATTGAAGATTGCGGACCCACAAGGAAGTAATGCAGGTTCCCTCTTAGAGTGCAAACCCCAAAAACACTCTTCTTTCCCTCCCATCGAAGAGTTGACTGAAAGAAGTTCCTCCCCTACTGCCTATTCCAAACAATTTTGGTCATGGAGTGCATCAGAGTCAACTGGCTTGATAACTAACCTGATTGACTCTTGATTACTTATTTGAAAGGGTGGTGGTGGGTGGGCATTCATCCCATTTTGTGTGGCCCCATGCCTAGATAGACGTACATAAAATATAATACAAAATTAAAGAGTTTCTTACCCACAAAACCCACATCCTTATCTCTTGATCCAATTCCTATTAAAACTGTTAACCATCCAATTTCCCTTGCTAATCTCATTAAATTTTAAATGGTTTCTGGTCCTCAAGGGCATCCTTTAAAATCCACCACCAAGCTACCATCCCAATGCCAAGATCTTTTTTATTTCCAAGGTGTTATCTGTGCATGAATATCAGGTTTCTGCACATCAAAACTATAGTGCACTAACCAAAGTCAGCAGTGACACTGATCATACATATTATCCTTCCTCTCTACAATCTTTTTCCACAATTGACCACATGGGCTGCCTCCAATGTCTGTCATTCAAAGGGCGCTCATTTGCTTTCATTATGAACCCAATTCAGAGCATTCCCCAGCAATGGCTTTTTTTTGTTCCCATGCCCATCTGTTATCACTGGAGTCACTTTATTTCCCTCAAGACTGTCAATTTTTTTTTTAATTGTGATTTTTGAACACAACCAGCTGGACTACTAAGCAGGTGATCAATGATTAATTTAAGTAGTCGAAGGAATAAGTATGGGACACGGGGAATTGAGCGAAATGGGATGGAGAGGAGGAGAAAGCAATGGAATGTGCGTACATATACATAAGCAACGTGATGCACAACATTCAACGGAAGTAGATTTCTTGATAAACTTGAAGTTGTGTCATTATTGTTAATATTGCTATGTACATTGAGCCAATACATAAATTTGTTCTATAGGAGTAGCATTAAAAATATACCCAATTAAGCTCCCATAGTTAAAAAACACTTTGGGCAGAATTTCAAAATTGCTTTTGATATTTACAAACTATTTCAGCTTTTCTCACCCAAAGCAGAGATTGGCCTTCCCCATGATTCAAAAAAAAACTAGAAATCAGGCTTCAAAAGAAAAAGTTCTCAACTACAAGTCATGATTAAGTTTCAACTGGCCAACTTAGGTTTTACATGACGTCAGAAGATGATTTTTTTAAAAAAGGTTCTATTCGTAGTTTTAACCACTTGAGGTCACCATATCACTGTTCTAGGCCTGGAGATTTATTCCATTAAAACATATTTTTCAGCATTATGTATAGAAAAAATGCACTCCCAAATACTTCAAACATTTGGCTCACGCTAGTTAAAAGCATTTGAAGTGCTCACCAAGATTCCAAACAAAATAGTATTTTGGCCTGGCAGCCAATAATGAAAAATATAGGTAGAACACTCTACTAGTTAAGGACATTGTATTCACAAAGGTTTCATCAATATTGTATTCCACTGGGAACATCTTTGTGACCGTCAGGTGAAATGACAAAGAAATTCCACAAACAAGGAGCTTGAACAGTACAGGTTTCTGAAAGAAAACAGAGAAAGTTAAAATTATAAAACAAAAATGTTAAACATACTTGGTTTCAAAAAGTATATTTCTGCTGCTCATTGATATAGTCAGTGTTTTATGACTAATTAAAAATATTTAATATTTTAGCTCTTTTTAAAGGACTAATTTTCCACTTTGCTGTTTTACTAGCATTGCTTAATTCAAACTTTTGATACAAGTGATTGAATGATCATTATTATTTCAACCAATTAATTGCTTCTCAGACTGGAATACTTCTAAAACAACAGAAACAAAAAAAAACGTATATGTTGGAAATTAAAGATAATAGCATTTTCTTTTCATTTCAAGACAGAAAAGGATACTTGCTGGAATTTACCTTCTAGATGCTCTAGATTTTTATGGGTGTTCTATCTGCTGTCTTCCTTGCTGTAAAACTCTTGCACATACTCAACCAAGAGAGAAATATTTTTAGAACTATATTACTCTGCAACTCCATCTTATCTATATTCCTACTTTTGGTTCAAAGCAATTCTATCATTCTTTTTTAATTCTGGCACTCTCTTTTCTCAGCTGCCAGTGCCCAGTGGACTGGAAATTCAGTGCATAAAATCCTGGAAACAACTTAAAGGAACATAAGACTCAAGAGCATGTACAGGCCTTCAAGACTACTCCATTATTCAATAAGATCATAAGCGACCTAACTGTGGTCTCAACCCCATCATTCAATTCCTCCTCCTCCTGCTAAAAACACCCTAGTCTCCCTCATTTATCAAAAATATTGCCAATTCAGCCTTGAATATATTGATTCATTTAATAATGCAGTTTCCAGTGCATTCTGGGAACAATAATTCCACACACTAAAGAAGGGAAATCTCATTCTTAAACTGTGTTCCCTTGTTATCCCACAAAAAGGAGGATATAACTACATTCATGCTATCAAATCCCCTCAGATCTCACACATTTCAATAAAATCATCTCTTTGTTCACAAATCCAATGGATACAGACCCAACCTTTCTTCATAAGTAAAATCCATCATCCCGAGAATGAGTCAAGCAAACCTTCTCTGAACTGCCTGTAAATGCAGTTTGATCCTTATTTCAATGAGACCAAACTGTACACAGTATTCCAGATGTGGTCACAGCAAAGTCCTCTACAGTTGTAATAAAGCTTTCCTACTTTTATATTCCATTCCCCTTTAAATAAATCAACATTTCATTTCCCAAACCTGGATACTAATTTTATGATTCATAAGACCAAGACACTCCAATCCCACCATACTGCAGAATTCTACAATTTCTCTCCATTAAAATTGTGTACGTTTTCCTGCTCTTCATACCAAAGGGGAACAACTTGTATCGGTTGACTTGACAACATACAATAAAACTACTTCATACAAACAAAGGTTCATGAGATCTAAAATAAAACAATGACAAATTACACAAAAATATATTTTCCCCATTAAAAGGTAGCCTCCATTTTCCTACCATTTTTGGTTCGAACATGGTTTTGTCAGTTGTCTAATAAGCCTTCTTAATTCTCAGTGATTGGGAAAAAAAAGGGGGTTGTTCGATTAGCTTCATCTTGAAATGCCTTACAATCCAAGTTTTAAATCAAGTCATTTGTGCTAAAATCTTCAAGTGGAACTAATCAAGCCCCCAGTGGAAAGGCTGAAGAATTTGTCCCAAATTTGTGGCAATGGGGGAGGGGGTGCAATAGTGTTACCAAAGAAAAACTACGGGGCAAAACCAATTGAGGTAATGAAAAGAATCTTAACTTTACAAACTGCAACATGGAACCATATTGTCAATTTTCTAACATGTTTGTATTCTTCTTAAGCATGTGGTTTCCCTTGAGCAAGATAAGCCACATTACTATGTTTAAAAGGATACTTAAATGTAGTAGGATAAAGGAATAATAACACAAAGTAAATTAAATCACGTCATGTGTAACAACCTTCTGAAGATGTTAACTAGATTTACCAGTTTGTTGCTTAAAAGAATGAAATTCTAAGATAAAACAAGAATACCATATAAAACTTACCACAGGTGAAGGTTCACTTTTTCCACATCGTCCATTTCCTTTTCCATTTACTTCGGCACATTTCATGTGTAATGTTCTGCCTTCAATAAAAGCCATATAGTCTTTGTATGTATATAATGGTCCTGCTAAGATACCCATGAAGTTACAGTTGTAGCTTAAATATTCCAATAGACTTGGCATGGTTCTGGAATTCAAATCACAGGGAAGAAAAAAAAGCACATAATCACAGTGAGCACACCTCTAATTATCCCAACACAATACTTTTTACAACCTGAGTGAGAGACCTAATATTTTCAGAAATTGTGGATCACATAAAAAAAACATTAAAATAAAATCAAGTGGGTGGAAAGAAACATGCCAAGCAATATGGAGCAAAATAACTTGCTGCTGAGAATTAGCGAAAATGTATAAAGATTTTCCCTTCCAAAAATTTTCATGACGAATTTCAACCCCAACTTCCTTTTACTTCTGCAACATCATTGTGGTATAGCTATTAGTTCATATAGACTTCAGTCTGAAACTTTGCATTTGGGTTTTCAAAACAATCAATTGGTGTCAGTGCTAACAAACTAAGATGATTAAGACAATAGCAAGTATTTTTTCCTCAACTTTAAAAGAGTTAAAGATATAAAAAGGGATGATTATAGTCATCTCCCAGCAGATTTTTGCTGCAGAACTGCATTTTGCTGTTCCTTGGTATCTCTAGCAATGGCAAACTGGGGTATGGGAAGAAAAGAAAAAAGAGACAGCCCATAGTGCAAATATTAACATTCACCATAATTATGAGAGGTCTAATATTGTCAATTCTATCCCAAATCTATTTTGTACAATTTATTGAATTTTTAGTCATACTACTCCAAACAAATTAATTCTACTTACATTAATGAAAGTAAAATTTTAAAGTACTAAATCTCAATACTTCCAGTAGCGATCACTTCTCTTTCCTCTGTAACCATTATTTGTCAGCTCACATGAAAACCCAAGGGCTACTTTTAAAGCTGTGCATTTTGTCTTGGGGGAGGGCAGGGGCAGAATCCAATACATTTTATTGATTCTTATATTGATATTAGGACAGCATGGTGACAGTGGTTAGCATTGCTGCTGCAAAGTATTAGGGACCCAGGCTCAATTCCGGCATAGGGTGGAGTTTGCACATTATCCCCGTGTCGGTGTAGTATCCTCTAGGTGCTCCAGTTGCCTCCTACAGTCCAAAGGTACATGGGAGAGGTTGATTGGCCATGCTAAATTGCTCCTTGGGTGTCCAGGGGCTTAGGAGGGTAAATATATGGGGTTATGGGGATAAGGTCTGGAGAACATTGTTGTCAGTGCAGACTTGATGGACCATATGGCCTCCTCCTGTTCTGTAAATGACTAGTTAGACAAACTATGCATCATTCTTCCTCAGGTCCTCAAGCATTGCTTTCTTAAAGTCAAAACTCAGGCACAATCCCAAATGATGTGTCAACTTTCCTACTTTTAAGAATCACATCCTTTGGTAATTCTCCATTTCATGAGTTTGTCTATAGCATCTTATTTCCTTCTCATTTCTTGTTCTGCTTCTTTCCCTAGTACCACCACTCCATCCATTTTGGAAACTGCAATCGTGGACTATTAAGACTGCTGTCAGCTGCTATTGAATTGTTTATGTTATCTACTAATAGAGGAATAATGAAAACAGAACTTTTCACATATGCTGCCTACTATAATTCAAAGAAGAAAAATCAGCAGAACAAGAAACAGGAGCTGAGACAGAGCCAGCTGCTACTCCCTTCATTAAAAATTCACGATCTTCTAGCTTGACACAATTTAATTCAAAGGAATCTGTAACCAATATTGAATTTTTAAACTCTCTCAATGCTAAAAATGGACAAATTGATGTAGACTTGCAACAGAATGCCCATTCTTGAAAAAGTCTGACTGAATAGCTAAACATTGATTTCAAAAATCAATACATACTGCAATGATGATGCAGGCAGGTAAATGTGTCTATTAACGTATGTGTTGATGTTAAGTGCGATGGTATTCCAAAACCCAGAAGGACAACCTGGAACACAGGTTGTTACTGGTGAATAACTATAATATGTGAGAAATGAGAGAGATGCAGACTCTAAGATTCAGATGGATCTGGGTTTTCTAGTGCATGAAGTATAAAAGTAGGTACAGCAAGTAACTAGGAAAGCTAACAGAATTTGTTAATATGAAATTGGGATAAAGTAAAGAAACGAGATATAAAGGATGTTGCAATTAGCTGAAGGGTATTTTGAGAGCAAATTAGCATAGATGTAGGAAAACAAGTGTTCACCTAAGTGACTAGGGGAAAACAATAATACATAAAAGGTGAATATAATTTTCAGCTTTATGCCAAAAACCTGTTCTGAGGTATCAATATACATAACAAAGGGAAAAGATAGTATAACTATAAAAGGATATCGGAGTACAGCCAGGGGAGAAGCAGCTTCAGTCATAATATACCCAGCTGGAGAAAGCAGACACTCCTAACGTGAGAAAAGATTTACAGGCTAATGAGAAACAGTCAAGCCTTGTTGTAACCAATTATTAAAAAATACTTATTAAAAGAAAATCCACAATAAGCCTATAATACACTATAACACACACTAACTCATGTCCCTAGCTACCTGTTTCCTGAACTCAAAAGACTCCTTCCCAAATAACATACAATATTATATACTATATGCTGGGTTTAGCTCAGAGTTATCACCCACAAGTTGTTATCCAGGTTTGGGAAAACTGTCTTCAATTCAGTGTAGCAGTTTTTTTAAAATAGCAGAGTTTCAGCAACAACTGGGAGTGTCTGTTTTCACTAGCTGGGTGTGGCGAAGATGGAAGCTACCTCTCCCTTGCTGTACTCTGATATCCTACAGTTATACTGTTCTTTTCCTTTAATGTTATGCTATCTTAATAATACCTTAGTCAGCTTTTAGCATATAGTTGAAATTTATATTCAATATTATGTACTATTGTTTTTCTCTAGTCACTGAGGTGAACACTTGTTTTCCTACAGCTATGTAATTTACATCTCAAGAACACCCCTTCAGCAACTCAATTATCCTTTACATTTAGTTTATTTTATCCCAATTTCATTTTAATCTTGATTTTACTCAATTCTTGAATTTTCCTTTTACTCCAGTGCCTTAAAACATTAAAAGTTTTTCTAATTTTTTGCTATACCTATCTTGCCTTTCATACTTCATGCATGAGAAAACCCAGATCCATCTGATCTCAAAAACTCTGCTTCTCTATTTAAATATGTTGTTGTTTTTATTCTTCCAGTTAAAATGGACAATTTCACATTTACCCACATATAATCCATTTGCCTGATCTTTGTCCACTCACTTAACCCCTGTCCTTTTATAACTTTCTTAGGTTCATTTCATAACTACTTACTTTTGTGTCATCAGCAAATTTAGCAACCAGGTTGAGGTCCCAGCATGGATCCCTGTGCCAGCAAGGCCACACTTACTTTACATTCCTATTTGCCTTGAAATGGTGTTGGCTGTAGTCCTTTTGCTAATGATTACATCTGGTTATATCCTGCCCACCAGAAAAAAAAAACCATTTAAGCCTACTGTTTCCTATTAGGTAGCCAATCTTCTCTATGTGCCAATATGTTACCCCCTCACAACAATCTTTGCTATGAACTTATCAAATGCCTCCCTGAAAATCAAAGCGAAGCATTTCTACCGCATGAGACTCCTTCAAAGAATTCCAATAAATTGGTGAAAATGACAACAAGCTTATTTCAAAGCATCCTACACCCTCCATAATCAAGGCAGACAGTTTTATCATTTCCTAAATTGTTGCTAGGTCAGAAGACTGAAATTCTGCATGTTGCTGACATCATCAGCAAAATGACTGCTGCCAACACCATTTCAAAGCAAATGGGCATGTAAAGTAAGTGTGGCTGTGCTGGCATAACTCATTCCAAGAATAAATTTGGTGGTGGTGGTGGGGGGGGGGGGTCAGGGAGGAGAAAACAACAATAGTTGGAACTCTAACTATTGTTTTCATTTTAATCAGTAGTTGCAAATTGAATTTTAGGAAGGATTTGCTCACGATTAAGTGGTGGTAGCTGACAAAAAAAAAAAGTGATTGTTGAACAGCAATACTGGCTAGTTTATGTACTAAGGCACTCAAGAGTAAGCTTCTCCCCAGGTAAGTCAATATCAAAACTCCTAACAATGTGTTCTTGCAGGGTTTTCTTTAACTGCCATGAGAATGCACCCCGGATTGAAGGTCTCCATAGAAGATTTGCATTGGCAAAAAGTATCAGTCATTCTGGCTATGTAACCAACCCAATTCAATTGTTACTATCTGAGTATGGTGAATGCTTAGCATGCCTGGTCAGGTAATCATTACAGATGCCTGATATTTTGTCCTGTTACCCGATCTTTAAAAGCATTCAACAACAGCACAGGTACTATTTCAGATACTATTTTTCTGTCTGAGCAAAGATAGAAAATCACAAATCCCTAAGCTTGGCTGGCTGTATGAACAGTGGGCGAGGGCATCAGCGTCAACAAAAACTAACAGCATGTTAAGGACTGTAACAATGAATGGAATTTTCATTTTTTTTGCAGCAGGCAGGAAAAATGGAGTTGAAGACGCTGGCCAATATGATGGCTTTTTCTGCTTTATTCTCAAGGCTTAAATCAAAAAAAATTGAAAGGCTAGGTCCAATGTCATGCTGGTGGACAGGCTCAATCAGAGCCAGCAACTTAGCTTTTAAAAAAGATTCAGACACGATTACCTGAGCTCTGCCAGTGCGTTGCCCATCTGGTGCATACCAGAGACCATTTATAATTCACATTAGCATGCCCTCGCACTAGTGTGAATGGATAATGCAACAGCTTGGGGGCAAGACGGAGAGATCATCATGCATTGAAGTCTGATAATTACATTCAGATTAATCATGATGGAGTTGCTGACATTGAATATTGGGATTCCAGTTATGTCTCTGGGAGGACTGATGGTGGTGTTGGGGGAAGGGGAGAGAGACAGGGCAATCATGATAGGAGACTTTCTCGAGCAGAAAATCCTAGCCAATACCTTTACACTGCTCTGAAAGTACATACTAAATTTACACTGATGCAAGCCTACTTATCTATATTGTGGTTCAATGAATCAGAATTCCCACATATTTAAATGTGAACATAACATGACAATTGTCTCCAAATACAAGTTCCCCAGATGATTCATCTCTACCTGTTCTTCAATAATTGAAGAAATTCAGTGACTGAGCAACAAACGTGTTTTAAAGCATGTTCGAATCCCTGATGTGACTGATGAAATCCAAATTGCAAAGACTAAAAAGAGGCTTTAAAGATCTAAAGCAAATATGACCATTTGGCCAAGGCCTCATCAGGCCAAACAACAAATTGCATGATACCAGTGCCTTTCTTCTTCCACTTCATTATTTTCACATGAATCATTGTTGATTCATAATATGCCACAAGAGAAAATAATGATCAAATATAACTTGCGGAGCAGGTTATACAAAAATTAATGTTGCAATACACAGTAATTATTCTGCAATAAGGAGTCACACATCTGAAAATTAAACTAACAATAGCTGTCTATGCCCGAATTATTTCGAAACAACCTGTTTAGCTACTTACTGTATAGCTAAGGATTTTTGTACTGGAGTCAGATGCTCTTCTTTTCGTGCCATACCTAAAATAAGCATAGACGCAAGTTACATTAAAAACATATGCACATTAAATATCACAGTATGATTACCACAGACAAAAACATCCCATGACTTAACAGCTCCCATATACTAAAGTTGTATTAGCAGACACCGAACCAACATTTCCCAGATCGTGCCTTTACAGAAATAAAACTGAATTGCACCACTTTTGCACTAAGAACTTGTAGCCAAATCCCTGCAAATGCTATTGACATATTCAAGAAGGCCAAATCAAACAAATTAGCAAAAACTCAGGACCAAAGTACTTCTATCATATTTATATCAAGAAAGTTAAAATTTGAATCTATTATACTATAATTTATTCACATTAAACAAAACAGGCATAAATTTTCAGAGTGTACTCAAGGAATTGGGCACACAGAGTGATTAGATTATAGTTCAAGTTTCTGCTAAAATTTATTTGCATGATCACAAATATTCCATAAAAACCATAATTGGGCTGTTTAATAGATTTTCCTCCTATGCATAAAGTACTATTAATTGCTATATATAGGTGGCAATCCAATACAATACTGGCTAATCACACAAAAGCAGGGTTTTTAAAGCATGTCTAGTCCAACAATGTGTAATCAGATTTTAAGCCACTGAAAATTACTTGAAAAATACTGATTTAGTTTATAATTTTTATAAAGTTTATTTATTAGTCACAAGTAGGCTTATATTCAAACTGTAATTAAGTTACTGTGAAAATCCCCTGATCACCACACTCCGGTACACTGAGGGAGTATTTAGCATGGCTAATGCACCTAACCTGCATATCTTTGGACTGTGGGGGGAAACCAGAGCACCAGAAGAAAACCCACACAGACATGGGGAGAATGTGCTAACTTCACCCAGACAGTGACCCAAACTGAGAATGGAACCCGGGTCCCTGGAGCTGTGAGGCAACTCCCTCTTGTTACTAGTTTCATTGTATAAGTAGTCAGGTCTTAATTTTTCTTTCTTTCACATGCAGAAAATTATAAAATGTGCCTATTAGCACCCATGTATCTATGAAAACATCTACAGTGAGGACCATCCTCAATCTGGAAATTTGTCTCTCACTATTTCAGGGCTGTGGCCAGTTTTGAAAAAAGACAGTTTTAAAATCGGTGGTAGATAGTGGAAATTTTACATATGAATTTGATATTTAAATATTCCCAATCTTTTTGCACTGGCTTGGTTAATTTCACATATTGCTCAGAAGAAGGTACTGCAAGTTCTACTGTGGCCATCATCTATGGCTTTTGTAGTAGTTCAAGAGATTCCATGTGAGGTTTGAAATGAAATTTAGTTGTGTGTTCAATCAACCATTGAATGCGAAATGTGCAGATGTCTATTGCATTATCTCCTGGAAAGTTGATATTTTGATATTCAATAAAACCAAATTGAATGCCAAACTCAGACTTTCAAACAGGTGCATCCTATGAACACAGTAATTAGTTAGGCATCATTTCACACTTTCACCCAAAATAATAAATCCCACTACTCAACATTTTAAGAAAATCTAATGGTGGAAGGTTTTATGAAAAATAGAATAACAACCTAAATGATAAAAAGAGGAGCATGTTGCTGAAGCTTTTCATTTTGCATTCATCAGGGCAGATGCAAGAATGCTAAATTTCAATCAACAATTTATACTACATGAGAAAAGGGTGCAGACTGATTACAAAATCAACTCTGATTGGCCAAGGCATTGTCATGGCGAAAGCAGCAGAGAATTAGGAGGCTCTTAGGTAATAAAACAAGACACAAGGTGTATGCATTTTTTTTGTTTCAGAAAACAAGTCTTTGCAAGCAAATACATCACTTCTAGCAAGGTAAATAAACAAAGTTATGAGTTCATACATTGGTTGTTACTCTAATTATTAACATACAAAAATGGTTCAGCAGGTGCTGTCTAATCACAGATTTACATCCAACAGGAAACATTTTGCTTTGGATTCTCTTAGTGCAGACTGATGTCCATCTCCTTTTTTGAATTACCCAGGAGTTAGGGGAGCCTACAGTTCCTCATTACTTTCGCCATGTCACTGCCTCAGCCAGTTAGGTCAACCAATAAATAATCTTTTCTCCTGTAATATAAATTGGGAGAGTTTAAAATTTGGCATTCTTGTACACGGTCTCACAGGGGAGACTTATAAAGGCAGCAAATGAATGTGGAAATACAGGGTAATTTGATCAAGTGAACACAAAACTGACCCAGTTGTAGGATGATGTGGAGATGCCAGCATTGGACTGGGATAAGCACAGTAAGAAGTCTCATAACACCAGGTTAAAGTCCAACAGGTTTATTTGGTAGCACAAGCCACAAGTCTTTGTATGCCCTGATTGTGAACAGAACTCCTGCTCATCTGATGAAGGGGCAATGCTCCAAAGATTTATGGCTTGTGCTACCAAATAAACCTGTTGAACTTTAACCTGGTGTTGTGAGACTTCTTACTCAGTTATAGGAATCAAAGAGTGATGAGAGAAAGCTGCTTTAGTGACTGGAAGGAGTGTCCAGTGGTGTACCACAGGGATCTGTGTTGGGTCCCCTATAATTCACAATTTATATATGGGGTCTAGGATTAGTAAATTTGCAAAGGACATGATGATTGGCTAGATGGCTAACAGAGGTTGAGTGGCTTGGTCAAATGGGCACATAGACGGCAGACGGAATTTACCCTGAAAAAGTAAGAGGTGATACAGTTTTGTCTTAGCATAAAACCATAAATAGGCCATTTAGTCTATTGAATCTGCACCAATTTTCCAAGAGCTACCCACCCAAATCCTCCTCCCACCCTAATCCTGTAATCCCATGCATTTCCCATGGCTAATCCACCTAACCTACGCATCCTTAGACACTAAGGGGCAATTTAGCACAGCCAATCTACCTAACCTGTTCATCTTTGGGTGGAAACAAAACACTTGCTGGAAACCCACAGAGACATGGGAAGAACTTGCAAACTCCATAGTGTCATCCAAGGCCAGAATCCATCCAAGGCCAGAATCAAACCCAGTCCTTGGCCTTGTGAGACAGTAGTGCTAACTACTGTTACTGTGCCATCCATACCCCATGAAAGAATCAAGATGAAAAAAGTGCAGAGTTAGAT
Organism: Sphyrna mokarran; assembly: GCA_024679065.1. NCBI lineage: Eukaryota > Metazoa > Chordata > Chondrichthyes > Carcharhiniformes > Carcharhinidae > Sphyrna > Sphyrna mokarran. The sequence continues at coordinate 96,149,018 of JAGIQG010000005.1, forward strand.
AGGGTTTAAAAAGCCCTGGAGATGCAAAAATTTGCTGCCACATATTCAGTCAGGTGAGGAGCAAAAACTTTTAGAAATTTCAGTATCCTTAGATGTAACTGTCAAATAGTTTGTTGTTGCTCAAGTTTAGCTCTGGAATGAACAGTAAACTCTCTAACAGGGCACCTTAGTGTTAAATGGGAAATGGAAGACTCCATGGAAATCACTGATTTTTAGGGAAGAAATTCAGAAGCTTGGGGTATGCAATGAAAAGAAAGTTAATTTTACATGAATACTTTGGCACAATTCCAGCTATACACCGAGACTCCTGCAATTGATACACAAACTGGACTTTCAAACATTGCAGGGACAGCATCTTCATTATACAGAGAAATTGTCAGTGCTTACAAGCACCTGAAACAAAGCAAATGCCTGAGAATGGAGCAGTCACATGGAAAATGGAACATGAGAATGAGCAGTTGCCTGAAGTACAATGGATGTATGCCAAATGGAAAGCAGATTTAAATAACCTCATTCAACAAGTTTGTTTTTAAAGCAGATAATTATATGCAAAAACCTTAAAGCTAGTATAAGAGAGTTTTCTGAAATAATTGCTTGTGGAATGATTCTTAGTCAAAATACAAATTCTTTCTTCTACTTAAGTACTGAAATTAAAAACTAGGAAAGAAAATATCCCAGAATAAGATGGTGAATTTGGAAATTGTCACGACATGGGTAAAAGTGCTAAACATAAATATTCTAAGTTTGCTTCTTCATTCTCATAAACATTAAAACTACAACCCACCAATCCTTCATGACATCTTAGACAATGTGGGAGATTAAATGGATAAACTATCATGCATTTAATATCAAATGATTCCTACTAAGTTCTCTTCTTTCTTGCCCCTCCCCATACAAAAAGAACTGACATTTGTAAAGCATGACAAATACAGAAAAAGCCAAAGGCAATTTGTAGAAGGCAAAGAAATAAGACACCAATTCACCTAGAGATCAAAAGTTTCAAACAAAAATACATTTCAAAAAAGGCTATTCAAGGCATAGCAAAAAAATACAGATCAAAAATGGTTCAGGGAGGGAATTCCAGAAAGAAAGATATGCTGAAGGTTTTGCCACTGACAGAGACAAAGACAGACTTATATTTATACAGCTGTGAAAAATAACTTGCATTTGTTTAGCCCTTTTAACATTGCAAAACATTTAAGAACACCGAACAAAGTGTCATCAATAAAAGTAAAAAAAAGCCAAAGCAAGAGGTACTAGGAAAGATGATTAAAAGCTTGATTTTAAATGAATATTGTAAGAGGAGGGGAGCGGTGTAAATAGACAGAAATTAGGAAAGAGGTTCCAGAGCTAGCGGCCAAGGCAAAGTATGGCCACCAATGTAGTTGTGACAGGAATCAGGGAAGCACAGAATGTCAAAATTGAAGCATGGTAGCAATCTCAATGACGTACATAGGAAGCCCATGGAACAGCAAGCCATGGAAGAATTAGGGTCACAAAACTGACATGTTGTTAGATCGACGAGCTCATGGCCGAATGAAACCGGACACAAGATATAGGCAATAGTTTTGGATGATCACAAAATAATAGAAATTGGGAAGTCAGCCAGGCTTGTATTAGAATAGTTATCTAAATCTAACAAAGGCCTAGAGAACAGGATTTTAGAGAATAATAGCAAGAGTATAAGCAGCATGGACTCAAGTGAAGTAATTCATAGTGAGGAGTAAAAGCACTCATCTCAACTTGCAGCTCAAGGTCACATTTTAAAGAGAGTGGTATTTTTAAAGTAATAGAAGTTTGTCAACAGCTGCAGTAGCACCAATCCAGCACAAATCACCAGATCATACAAAAAGTATTTTTTCACCGTTTAGGTTACTTTATACAAAATAAATGCTTGAAATCACTATCAATAATAACAGGATGTAAAATCTGATGCAATATGTTTCAATATTATCAAGCATTCAAGACATTTGTATGCCACAGATTGTTTCAATCCATAGCCAGAATTTTTAAACAGTTGATTTTCTAGTAGTTGCACCACTCAGGCACGAAATAAAATCAGTGTTCTAATGGCATCCAATCTGGCATGATGTAGAGATGCCGGCATTGGACTGGGGTAGTAAGAACTCAGTAAGAATTTAGCAACACCAATTTATAATCCAACCAATTTATTTGATAGTAAAATTGCAAGCTTTCGACACTTGTGTCTTTCTCAGGCAAATGCAGTGTTCTGGTCTGCAATAGCACACATCAGCACAGACAGTCACAGATTGCTGATTAGAATGCGAATCCTTACATCTAACCTACTATTCAAGTGTTAAAGTGGCTAACAATGTGTGTGAAGGGAATCCTGAGCATTGGTTAGAGAATTGTGTATTTTCTCCAGACAGCACAGTAAGTGAGGTTTTTTGCTAACCCAGGCAAGTTACGGGGGTTACAGATAGTGTGTCATGAAGCCAAGATCCCTGTTAAGACAGTCCTCATGTGTGCGGAGCTTGGCTATCAGTCTCTGTTCAGCGACTCTGCGCTGTCGTGTATCACGAAAGCCCCCTTGAAGAACATTTACCCGCAGGTCGGAGGCCGAATGCCCATGACTGCTGAAGTGTTCGCCCACAGGAAGGGAACGGTTTTGCCTGGTGATTGTTGAGCGATGCTCATTCATCCGCTGTCGTAGTGTCTGCATGGTCTCCCCAATGTACCATGCTTCGGGACATCCTTTCTTGCAACGTATTAGGTAGACAACGTTGGCCGAGTTGCAAGAGTAGGTACCGTGTACCTGGTGAATGGTATCCTCACGTTTGATGATGTCGTCCATGTCTATGATCTGGCATGTCTTGCAGAGGTTGCTGTGGCAGGGTTGTGTGGTATTGTGGTCACTGTTCTCCTGAAGGTTGGGTAATTGGCTGCAAACAATGATCTGTTTGAGGTTGTGCGGTTGTCTGAAAGCAAGAAGTGGGGGGGTGGGGATGGTCCTAGCGAGATGTTCATCGTCATCAATGATATGTTGAAGACTCCGGAGAAGAAGATGTCATAGCTTCTCCGCTCCGGGGAAGTACTGGACAACAAAGGGTACTCTGTCCACCGTGTCCGTCTTGAGGAGGTCAGTGCGGTTTATCGCTGTGGCACGTCGGAACTGTCGATCGATGAGTCGAGCGCCATATCCTGTTCTCACGAGGGCATCCTTCAGCGTCTGGGAGGTGTCTGTCACGATCCTCCTCATCTGAGCAAATTCTGTGTGTACAGAGGGCTTGTCCATAGGGAATGGCTTCTTTAACGTGTCTAGGGTGGAAGCTGGAGAAGTGGAGCGTTGTGAGGTTGTCTGTCAGTTTTCGGTACAGTGAGGTGCTGAGGTGACCGTCCTTGATGGAGGTGCGTGTGTCCAAGAATGCAACTGATTCTGGAGAATAGTCCATGGTGAGTCTGATGGTGGGATGGAACTTGTTGATATCATCATACAGTTGTTTCAATGATTGTTCACCATGAGTCCAAAGGAAAAAGATGTCATCAATGTATCTAGTATATAACCTTGGTTGAAGATCTCGTATGGTGAAGAAGTCTTGTTCGAACCTGTGCATGAAGATGTTGGCATACTGAGGTGCAAATTTGGTCCCCATGGCTGTTCCACGTGTCTGGATGAAAAGCTGATTGTTGAAGGTGAAGACATTGTGGTCCAAGATGAAGTGGATGAGTTGTAAAATTGCATCCGGAAACTGGTAGTTGTTGGCATTGAGTACTGAGGCAGTTGCAGCAATACCATCGTCGTGGGGGATGTTGGTGTAGAGCGCCGAGACATCCATTGTGACAAGGAGTGTCCCTGATTCGACTGCTCCACGTGTGCTGAGTTTCTGTAGGAAGTCCATAGTGTCAAGACAAAAGCTGGGGGTTCTTTGTACAATGGGTTTCAGGATGCACTCAATATAGCCGGAGAGGTTCTCACACATCCAATCTGGCAGACAGCCTTCGTCTTCAGTTTAGATAGGAATGGTCAATTTTGCTAAAACAAAATTTCTTGAATATTTGGTGAAAATAGGGTAAGAATACCAATTCTTTCTCCATAAAGATGGAGAATGTGAGATAAACACAATTCAGTCAACATGGCTTCCAAGTTTAAAAAATTGTTTTGTACCCTACTTAAAACATTAATCCCTCTGTTATGTTCTCAATGATTATATTTTAAAAATCTTCATATCATCATAGTAGTATTTGGAACTGCTGGAAAAAAATTAACTATTTGCCATTTGCATAAAACAGCTTCTCATCATTCACCAAAATGAAACCTGTCCAATGGGGCTCTTTAGATTCCAGCTGATTTTGTTGAAATACTACCCAGGCAAATTTTCATCATCTGTAATTCCAATAATCTAGTTTTGGATGACTATATTTTAGCTAACCTGCCCATTTAGAGATACATACTTTACAGCCACTTTAGTGTGTGTAAGTTTGTAATCACTGATTTACAGTATTGTCATCTTCACAAAGTAACAATAAATGTCCATCTTAGAAATGTTCCAACTTAAGAAGCAAAACAATGCAAGTGATAAGAGCTTACTACTGCATAAATTCTGTCAAATGCAACTGAGAATTACAACTTGGTCTCTAAAGGAAGTCTCTGAAAATAAGAGATGGTAACTTAGAAATTTTAGAGTTATACGATGTGACTTAATATCTATCTCAATTAATGCGAAACATTAAGTAAAAAAGTTAAAGTATACTTTAAAATTAATTAGATTAAGATTCACAAAGACAGCCAGAGAGTGCAATAGAATGATTAAATCGAGAGGCAGGCAAGTTCCATTTCTGGATGAGGCTGAATAATTAGAGTATTTCTATACTTTAAAACTTGTACAAAGAAGAAACAAATTAAAGTATATGCAAATGTTAAAAGATGCTTTCTGAATCTAGGATGGCATGGTGGCACTATGGTTGGAACTACTGCCTCACAGAGCCAGGAACCCAGATAACCGTGGAGAGTTTGCACATTTGCCCTGCGTTCACATGGATTTCCTCCAGGTGCTCCAGTGTCCTCCCACAGTCTAAAGATGTGCGGGTTAGGTGGATTGGCCATGATAAATTGCCCTATAGTGTCAGTGGGACTAGCAGGGTAATTGTGTGGGGTTACAGGCTTGGTGGGTCGATTGGCCTCTTTCTGCGCCATTGGGATTCTATGATAAATGTCAGCTCATTCATGGGTTTAAAGAAAATAGTTTGTATAGCTGATGAAAATTACAATTTACAAACAGCTTTTGCTTTGAACACAAGTGATCCTAATCTTACCGCTTGCAAGATGAAGTCAGTATGTTTACTGTACCCCACATCAGACCAACCAGAGACTTAATTCAAAACATCTTGTATTTGTAAATTGAAAATTAATTCCAAATGCATGTGATGTATATCTAGTTTATGGTAATACCTTAGCGATAATCTTCAGTTCTGGGAAAATTCAAGTTTAACTGTAGAAAATGGAATAAATTTAGCTAAAGCATAGCTTGGAATCTAGTACACTTGAACGTTGGAGCCATGTTGATTCAAGGGGTTAATGGCTGGAAAGACAAGGTCCTAAAACAATAGGTGGGTTTACTTAGCTGGAGGCATGGAGTCCACATTGCTTGCAAAGTGGTGCAATGAAGACAGATGCTCTACTTTGGAAGCTCAGTTGAATGAAATATGATCTGAGGGATTGTTAGGGCATGTCCCCAGTAGACACACATTGGGGACAATTTTGAGAGTTGGGAAACTAGATTCTTGCCAGTGAGATCTCATTTCACAATTTCTCCCCACCCCTCATCTGTGATGCAACAAGGGGACAGGAAACTCAATTTAATAAACTTCATAAAATTTAAATATGATTAAAGGGCTTCCTAGCCATATTTAAGAAGGTGAAGCAGTCAAGGGGATCCTATGAGGGAGCACCAAAGTACAGTCCCTGGGAAGAAAGGACATGGCTGGGAACTTGGCAGTGCCAGCCTATGCCAGGGCAGGTCGTCAATCATAAAATATTTGTTAGGTTCGAAAGCCTAAAGCAGTTACAGCCCTTGTGTTACACATATCACAACCAAAACTTTCAAGGACTGTGAATTGGTTCTGTCCTGATTGCATACAGCTTCATTGCAGCAGTGGTATCGTGTACCTGCTCAATGTAGCTCCAACTGGCAATTGAGTCAGGAAAGAGCTGCTCCTCTTCTGTGATGGACATGTATATTCTGGAAAATATTTCAAAGTTATTTTGTCACCGATTGGCTGAGAGACTCAACTCAGACCTACCAGTCATTTGGAGTCTCTGTGCCAGGGAATGGCATGTTCACTGTAAAATCAGTCCCAGCCTTTGAGCTACTTATAGCTTGGTGTAGATCAGTGACTGGAGTTCAGAGAAATCCAAGGACAGCAAAGCTAGCAGTCTGCGATAGAGTTAGAATTGTGCTGTTAAAGTCACGTATAATTTTATGAATCCTGTGAAACCTGTCTCAGGAAACGAACAACAGAGGTAGTCTGGGTTGGAGTGGCTTTTGAAGGAATTCAAAGAGTAGATCTTCAAAAAGGAAGACTCGAAACTCCTTGAAGGGTAATAAAATTTTAACAAGATTGGTGACTCTTGGTCACTAAACTCTGGATAGGTTGTTCAGAATTCTGAGACCTGGTTTGGTCACATCTGTAATTTAAAATGCAGTGTGCTGTGTTCAACCAGTTTGGTTTTAAATCCATATTTACTTCATGTTAATTCTGAATGTTGTAGTATCAGATAAGTATTGGAGATAGTTTACTTAGCTAACTGACCATTTTTAATGAGACATTGTTTGTTTAGAATGATGAAATCTTGTGGCTGTATTTACTTCTGGGTGATTGGGATTTAGGCTGAAAGTTCTGAGTAAGAAAAATCACTTGACTGTTGCTCCATTCCAGGGATGGGATTCCACCCACACCCCCCTGCCCATCATTGGCTTGTAGCAGAATGTTCTGATCCCACTGTTGTCAATGGGGTTTCCCATTTTATACACCCATCCAACGCCAGGAAATCTGCGGTGGGGTTTGCTGTTGGCAGGACCAGAAAATCCCTGTGCAAAAATGGTCTGAAAATTCTGGCCCTATTTTCTTACCTTGCACCAGGGGTGCGCATTTCTGGCCTGGACTTCTACCCCAGGCCTCTTCATAAATTGTGAAAATACCAGCTTCAGGAATGCTTTGTCATGGTGCAGGTTCATCAGGGAAGCCAAGCTACACTCCTCTAGAACTGGTTTTAAGCCTTTCTGATCTTTCTTGGGTATGAAGTAGAGATGCCGGTGTTGGACTGGGATAAACACAGTAAGAAGTCTGACAACATCAGGTTTAAGTCCAATCGTTTTATTTGATAGTCAACTCACAAGCTTTCGAGGTTACCCTCTTCGTCAGGTGAATGAGGTATTCTGATCTCAGACAGCACATATAACAGCACAGACAGTTTACAGATTACTGATTAGAATGCGAATCTTTACACCTAACCTGCTATTCAAGTGGCTAACAATGTGAGTGGAAGGAGCACTGAGCACAGGTTAAAGAGACGTGTATTGTCTCCAGATAGTACAGTAAGTGAGGTTTTGCAAACCCAGGCAAGTCATGGGGGTTACAGATAGTATGACATGAACCCAAGATCCCTGTTGAGAACGTCCTCATGTGTGCGGAACTTGGCCATCAGTCTCTGCTCAGCGACTCTGCACTGTCATGTGTCGTGGAGGCCGCCTTGGCCATGCCTTTAATGTAAAGTTGGAGGCTTGGGAGTCCCAAGAAGAGGGGAATTACTCATCGGAACACAAGGCGGGGGGGGGGGGGGGGGCGCTTCCATGATCGAAAGGATCCTTGACAGCAAAAATCTCAAACATATCTGTGCACTTGGTTTGATGAAAAATTATTCATTTAAACCACATCACCTAAAACTTTTACACTTGTTAATTTTTGTAGCTTCAGCCATGAATGGTTTTAGTTGAACATATGCAAGAATGTTGCCAGCAGTTAAATGAAAAAAATCATGCAAGTTACATTCTCCAATTAACTCAGCATAGCCTCTTACGCACAAATACTACAGAATGCTTCTATTAACTTTAACCATCAAATTAAGCTTCTCAACCATATATAATTGTCTTCCAAAGTGAATAAAGTTGGGCTGAAATCATGCACCATTCCGTTTTGGCATGCGCCAGCAACCAGCAATATCATGCATACATATGAAAATATAGCATAGGAACAGTAAAATTGTATTCATAGGCTGTGACAGTTACCACATTATGCTGAACTAATTCCAAATAGTTCATAAAGAGATATTTCCCCTCTGCTTTGACCTTCTGTCGGCCTATATTGGAAACTACAGAAAATAAGAATGTACGTTATCACCTGAACAAAACCAATTATGTTAACTATATAATCACTAAGTGATGTCATATTTAATTCAGTAAATTAGCTCAAATTTCAGTTAGACACAAGGAAAATTAACTTGTGGGGAGTAGTTCACTATTCAAGGTTGTCAGCCTTCACAAAATATTGAACCAGCTAAGTGGTGACAACTGTCAAAAGTATTCCCTGTAAAACATTTTGGCAGTTATAACATCTAGGCAAAACTCTCCATTGTCAATTCCAATAAATAAATTTCCATGGTGGAATACTTTTACAAGCATTAAAAAAATGTTTTAATTACAGGTCTGAAAACGATCCAAGGGGTTGCTTTAGAATGTGCAAGGATGAGCTGTTTGAAACAAGAAATGCTTACAAAGGAAGGCAATTTTGTTTTCTTTACAAGCTTGTTTTCATGAGTCAGCATTTGCTATTACTCTCCAGGAGGCACAGCATTATCTTGGATTTGAGACTTACAAAAAAAGTATTCTCAATAATCAAAACAATAATTTTTCAAAATACAAGGACTGCTTCAAGCAGCAATTTTAATGCTCCAAGTATTTAGGGCAAGAGGTGTCTGCCACTCTGATTCACACATTCTGAGCTTGACTAAAAAATTGTCTCTTTGCCAGTATAACTCATAATATAGCTCATAATATTTTGTCTAGAGAGGATTAAAGTTAGAAGACTTATTTCTGCTGAAAAATAGGACTTGGGACAGCACTTGCAAAGATGAGGAGAATCTATCATCTGTTCATTCATCACCCTTTTGATGCCTTCAGGTTTGGAGTGGCTTGGCAGAAGCATGGCTTATCTCTTTTAGATTGCGATGTATGATATTCGAGGCAGTCCAGTATTGTAGAGCACCACTTCTAAAGGAGGTTTGTGCTGAATTTTAATTATCTTAACTAGATCCTGAAAGCAATATTGATCTAGGAGTAATGTAAAAATTCTCTGGGCCAATGTGGAAGACGTAACTACTGGAAGAAAATGGTTCGGAAAGGGATCGTGAACAGTTAACTGAAAAATTGCTTGTAAACTCAATTTTACTAACTTCTTAATATATTAAAGATAGCAACTTATAAACCTGTTTATGTGAAAAGTAGACTGGAAAAAAATTGTAAAGTAAATCACCCGACATTGATTGAACAAGATGCTTCATACAATATATTCACTTAATTAGATTATTGCTTCAAAATGGAAGTTGAAAGGCAAGAGGATCGTCAGAATACAAAATCTCTATACTTGATAGGAGTATCTACCCATTTAGCCATCATGTCCCAAAAGAGCAAGTGATCTATTCTTCACTGCCAGAGGGAGAATGACATTCCATGCTTATATCAGTTTTGCAAGCAGTGCCTCAAACAGTTAGGCACCAAAATAGGTCTCTTGATGGAATGCACAAGGATAAAAGGAAAACCATAAAATCTCTTCTAGCTGAAATTCTGGTAAAATTCTCCTTAAAAGGACATAGTGATAATGGCAGCAGCTACCCAATCCTTTCTTTTTTTGTAGTAAACAGTAAGGCGTGCATACGGACAAGCTCACGTTGAGATGAAAGTGGAGAAATTTTTATGAAATCTAAAAGGAAGAACTAAATTATCCCATCAACTTTATGGAATCAAAAGCATCCGAAGCAAGAACATAATTGCAAAAATTCTAGAAATTTTCTTTTGAGGAGGGGTGGATATTTATTGTTAATTTAGCAATATAACCACATCAAACACAAATTACTTCAAAAGATTAAATATTATGTACCCAAGTTCAAAATCTGAATTTTGGAAGGTCAGATTGATCATATATACAAAACCTTACCATCACTGATGTGACTAACGTAATTGCCAGGATTGTCCTTGCATCCTTTCTTGTACAAGATTGTCACACAGGATTTTCCAATCCTCTGGCACTTCTCATGTTTAGAGAAGATCATGGCAAGTACTGCCATCTCTGACCCATTTCCTTCAGCAGCCTGAGATGCAAGTCATCTGGTCAAGGCAACTTGTTCACTCAAAAGCTCAGCCAGCCCTTCCAATACCTCATACTTCTCAATTGCCAATCCATAGGGCAGCACAGCGGGCTTACAGCACAGGGACCTGGGTTCAATTCCCAGCTTGGGTGACTCTGTGCAGAGTCTGTACGTTCTCCCCATGTCTGTGTAGATTTCCTCTGGGTGCTCAGGTTTCCTCCCATAGTACGAAAGACATGCAGATTAGGTGTATTGGCCATGCTAAATTCTCCCTCAGCATACCCAAACAGTGCTGTAGTGGGGCAACTAGGGAATTTTCACAGTAACATCACTGCAGTGTTACTGTAAGCCTGCTTGTAATTAATAAACAAACTTCTAACTTCATTAATTATTGCTAACATCTCCACTTCTATTTATCAGTGCTCTTTTCCTTTTGTCCAACATCTGCAAAGTGAAAATCACATCCCTAATAACCCAATGTAGCTTTTCTAAGCGAATGCAGGTTGCTCTGCATGTTCTGAACTTCCCGCCTACTCATTGCGACTGGACAGAAAATCTAGTCCTAATATTCAATGATATTTAGATTTAGCCACTCATTAAGGTTGTGGAATGACTACTAAATAATTCTTAAAATACACATTTGAAGTCTACATAATTCCACACACAAATAATTACGGAATTGTACAGTCAAGACTGAATTGCTTCACTGTTTAAAAAAAAGTCATCTCAAACTGAGCCATTGTAAGTAAATGTCTGATCAGACCAAATGCTAAAAATCTGCTTTTATTGTGCAATTTTCTTAGAAACAAAACCTGGATATCAATCAGAAAATTAAAATTATGCAATTCTAGCATCTTGTAAAACATTCCACATACATACACACATCTCCTCTGCAATTAGTGCACGTGTGCGCGCAATGGTGTACATAAGGACAACAATTGCAGATACTGAGCCAGTGATGTGCACAGTATGCACAATGGGAACCTTCCTGGATAAGAGTTTATCCAAAAGTAGTATTCACTATGAAGAAAGTGTCAAAAAGTTGTATTGTTTGAACAAAATGCTGTATCAATTCACAACATTCCACAATTTGCTTGTCTAACTCTGTTCCCATCTATATAACAAAGTGCTTGCAGTAAAAAAAAAGTACAACACACTATTCCTTCATTCAAATCATCAACAAATATAGTTTAGAGGTGCTAGTATAAATCCCTGGGGAGCACTATGTCTCACATTAGAACATTCCCTATATCCTACTGCCACTCACCTTCAAGCCAATTACCAACTTACGTCACCAGGTTATTCCCAATTCTATGCTCTCCCTCATTAATGTATTTTCATGTTTATGTAGACAACTTCCCATTAGTAATCTTAGTGACTTCCACAAAAAACTAACTAGATTAGTCAGACATGATCTGTCCTTCAAAGATTCATGTTCTTTGATCAGCTCATAATTTGCTCAATCATTTGGACAAGTAAGCTGAAGACTGAAAAAGCACATGACAAAACTAAACCTGAAAAGATCAGTGAAACATACCATAATTAACAGACAAACAAAAAGTGAGCAAAAAGACTGTATGAAAAAGTACAGTGAACATAAGCAAAACAACAATTTTTTTTAATATACAAGTGTTAGAAAGTGAATCAAGAAGAAACTGGGGCCACTCACTAAGACCGGTTAATGATATTGTTGATTTAAATAAAATTCAGTTGCTTGAGGATGCAATGAGGCAATACAATCCTTTTTAAAAATACTTAATTGGTATGGGATAATGTAGTAGGGAAGCAATGTCATATGCAGAAAATGAAAAGGATTAAATTGTGCTATAAATTGAAAAGACCTGGACATAGCTATTATTCGCCTGCTCTGCCATTCAATAAGATTGATTGATTTGTTTGAATTTCAAATTCCATATTGCCATCTACTCCCAATAATATTCAATGACACTGCCTCCACCACCTCGAGTGTTCTAAAGTCAAAAAACTTTTCCTCCTCTGTCCTAAAAAACCAATCCCTATTTTAAAAATAGTACCCCCCAGTTCTGATCTTGCCCAGAAGAGAAATCTTTTGCACATCCACCTTCTGAAAGCATTTAGTATCTTATAAGTCATCCCTCCTCAAACTCCAGTAGAAACAAGCCCATTTTTCTCACCTTTCCTCATAAGGCAACTTGTTCATTCCAGATACCAGTCCAGTAATCCCCCTCCAATGTGTTTACATCTTTCTTAAAGGGACCAAGACTGCACACAATATTTCTGTCCCGCTGCCTCGGCAAAGCAGCCAGCATAACTAAGGAACATGTGCACCCCAGACATTCTCTCTTCCACCTTCTTTCATCAGGAAAACGATACAAAAGTCTGAGGTCACATAACAACTGACTTGAGAATAGCTTCTTCTCTGCTGCCATCAGACTTTTGAATGAACCTACCTCGCTTTAAGTTCATCTTTCTCTGTACCTAGCTATGACTGCAACATTAAATTCTACATTCTCTCCTTTCCTTCTCTATGAACATTATATGCTTGGTCTATATAGCACATAAAAAACAAGATTTTTCATTGTTTTCTAATACATGTGCCAATAATAAATCATATTTATATTTTCCTTTGTCCAAATTTACTTTTAAATGAAAACTATGTAAATTTGTAAATAATTCCTCGCCAACGAAAGCAATTCAGCCTCTCCCACGGCATAACACATAATTTCCACATGACAGGTTTATCCAGACAATTTTCATATAAAGTTCTCTGATCAAAACTATAAATGAAGAGTTGGCTGGAAACTTGCATGTTTCAGTTTTAACATATTATTAATTCATTTAAGACAGTGCACATGAAACAGTCAAGACCAAGTGCAGCCTTACACCACTAGGGCTTGAAAATGATTGAACCGGTGTTTTGGTAGGGCTGCTAATTAGGTATAGTGGAGTGGGACAGAGTAGAGAACGTCAGGAACAGCAAAGAAGCGGAGCAGAGAACGAGATGAGCAAGGTATCAAGCAGAGATTTAAAAAGTTGGGACAACAGAATCAAATCTTAAGGATAGATAAGCGGGATGCTGTTTAGATGAGGAAGGGGGCAATAGATGATGGGGGAAACATAAAAATCAAAAACATTGGAAGAAAAAGGAAGTAAATAATATATCAATGATTCATGAAGATGATTCAAACAGAAACATTACCGAACAAATGAAATTGGCAACAGTGGGAATAAATTAGACTAAATAAGTTGGTTAAAAATTTGACAAGCGAAACAACATGACACTAATAAACTGATAGGCCCAAATACTTATTCCCCTCATTTCAGTACTGAAAACCTACACAAAAATCCAATCAATCTACTTAATTGAACTGATTACACAGCTAAATTCAATGAAATTATCTTATTGGCAAATGGGAACGAGAAGGTAGAAAGGGTGTGAGAGCACATACCAGGATGAGAAAAAGGAGACAGAGGATGAGAGGGAAAGTGAAAAGAATCAGAAAGAGAAGAAAGACAGAAAAAGTGAGGAATGTTAATCAATTGGACTGGCTACGTTCATATTTGAAAAGTAAAGATTCACACACCCCAGGGATTTGAATATCTTTACACGCCAATGTCTGTTGACCAATTCTATGGTCCTATTCAGGAATGACCATCACTTACTTGTGAATTCAGTACAGTCCAATATGCACATCTGGCCCATGTCAGATCCCATGTCTTTTACTGCAAGACCAGGGAAACCAGACCCCCACAATTCTACCAGAAACAAAGAAGAATGCTGCAACCTACCAGAAAATTTTGTACAAATCTACAAAATATACACAATGTCCACTTTGAATGAGATTTCATCCACAGCGACTTAAGAATCAGGGGGAACTCTCCACTGGTTGAAGCCATTCTTTTCCAAGAAAGATGGTATGGTTATTGGAAGTCAATCATCTCATCCCAGGGCATCATTGGAGTTCCTCAGTGTTCTAGGTTCAACCATCTTTTGCTACTTCATCAATGACCTTCCTTCCATAAGGTCAGCAATTAGGTGGTTTGCTGATGATCAAGTTCATCAACATTAGTGACTCCTCATATACTGAGGGAATTCATGGTCACCAAGACCTGGATGATATTCAGGCTTGGGCTGATGAACAAAAAGTAACATTCTCATCAAATGACCATTTCCAATGAGAGAATTTAACCATCTCATGACATTCAATGGAATTCTCATCATTGAATCCCCCATTATCAACATCCTGGGGGTTATCACTGACCAGAAACTGATCTGGACCAGCCATATAAATACTGTAGCTACAAGAGGTGGTCAGAAACCAAATTCTTCAGAATGTAACTCACCTTCTGACTCCCCAGTGCCTGTCCACCATTTACAAAGCACAAGTGAAGAATGTGATGGAATAGTCTCCACCTGCCTGAATTAATTCAACTCCAAGAACACCAAGCTCAATAACACTCAGGACAAAAGGAGCCCGCTTGACTGGAGTCCCACATACTACCTTCAACTTCATCAGTGATGCATAGTGGCAGTTACAAGACGTACAGCAGCAACTCAAAGCTCCTCGACAGCACTTTCTAAATTAGAGGGCTGCTGCTACCTAGGAGGAAGGAAGCATATGCATGGGAACACCAGCACCAGAAACAGAACGTTCCACTCCAAGGCACTTCATCTTGGAACTATATTGCCGGGTCAATATCCAGGAACTCCCCTTATCAACAACACTGTTATATTTGCATCACATGGACTTCAACAATTCAAGGGCAGCAGCTCACCATCCCCTTGAGGGCAATGAGAGATGAGGAATACACTGTCCCATCCAACAACACCCGTACTCCAGGAATTAATGAAGGGATAATAGATAGGATTGTCTGATCTCACCTGGTACTCTCTCTCATACAAAATACAGGCCACAGGGAACAGAAAATTCCACCCACTATGTTTTAGGTCTTAATCATGTTGGCTGACAGATAAATATTTGACCACGACATAGAGCACTTCTGTTCTTTGAATATTTCCAATAGGGACAGCAAAATGGGCCTAGGTTTGCTGCTTCATTTGAAAGACAGCATTCTGACTATACACTTTGCATTGAATGTGTGTCAGCTTGATGTGAGCTAGAACCATTAACTGACTGTCTCAGTGTTTACCAACTGAGCTCAAGACTGACAAACAAAATCATCTCAACATTTTCCTCCAGGAAACTTAAAGCCAAAGAAACTCTCCTTTGCTAAGTCTGTGGTCAGACCAAACATCAACAAACAGCACAATTATCTCACCACAATTCTTCCATAAGATATGGATAACAAAATTTATTCATGCCACAATCACTCATTTATCCAGAATGTGCCATCTTTTCTCTTTCCACCCTCTTTGCAATAGTATCAAATTAATTTTAAGTGATTCTCAAGTTGTCAATACGAGTCTACCTAGAGCTCTAATTCACAGAGGTAACAAAACTAAAAAACATCTTTCCCATAGCTGTTGCAAATTTACCTTTTACCTTGTTAGTTTGAACATTTGTCCCACAACATTGTGATGAATTTACCTCTTCTGTACAGATACTATTTATCTATTTCTTATAATGAAGTTAACTCTTAAGTGCCTTCATGGCTCAAACGCACACCTTACATCTCAATAACCACAGTTGGTAATATTCAAAATGTGTATTCATTTGACTAATGCGCAACTCAAGCACAATTTCCTGATTTGCCCTCTATGATTTTGGTTAAATAGTTTAATGATTTGTTTATGTTTCTGATTGCAGTAATCAGACAACAATTCTAGAAAAACTTTTACATGCCTAGTCTTCTCCTTTGGCCACTTTAACATCATTTGTGAAGTGCTTCCAATGATTTTATTGCAAAAAGCATAATATTATAATCCATTTCATTTCCTTCTCTTGCCCTTCCACTCGCAAGGATAATGGTTTGATACTCACATTGAGTCCTTGGGCAAGGGAAGGATGAAGGGGAGAAGGAAGAGAAGGAAAACTTTTTAAAAGACAAGCCTAGCCCAGTATATTTGCATTTCATCGTGATCATAAACACATTTTAATAATGTTTGATATTTGCTTACCATCATGAATTTCAAAGGCTAGACTGGTTATCTTCTGTGTGATTATCATCATTGGACTACAGAACAGAAATGACAAAGGGAAAGAAAAGTGGAATCATTTTGTGTTCTGAACAGTTTTAAATCAATCTGCAGGTAGATAAAATAGCATCTATTGAGAAAGTTTCAAGCTTTTTTTTTATTAATTTGAATAGAGTTCCTTGAGCAATCTAGAGATTTGCGCAGTGTGAGCAACCATTGTGGTAACAAGCTACAAATTGATTAAAAATCAACATTGGAATTAGACTGGAAAACTTCAGTCTGATAGTTAGGATATTTGCATCCCAAATGAGGGAGTTGATTCGGAAAAATTTTTCAAGATAAAACTTTAAACTTGCAATTCCTTGCAGAGATGTCAGCAAGATCCACCAGCTATAGCTAAGAAACACTGACAACAGACAAATGTTAACTGGGGTTGAGATATGTAATATTGAGAGAACGGGAGCATAAAAACAGAAGTCCAAAGGGCTCAAGGCAGCTGTAGTGAATCAGGCAACTTGACCAGTCAAACAGAATGAACTCTCAAATCACTGCCAAAATGAGCACTCACTGGTATTCGTGTGCATTTATGTATGCTGATGTTTGTTTGTAACCATTATTGATTTCAATTAACAGTTATCCTGAAATCTTTTGTCCCTAGTTCTCCTTTCTACCAAAAATTGAATGAAGTGTTGAGTCTTACAAGTTCTACTGAGTAATCTTATAGGAACATTGAAACGAATTAGACAGCCTGAATTCTGCACCTTGTGGCATTAGCTATCAGCACTGAACTTTATAAATACGAAACTGATGACTGAAAATTTCACACCCAACCATCAATAGCTCCAGAATTCAGAAGTCAGAAAGCAAATTATTTTCACTAATATTTCCAAAAGATCACAGAATTCCAGTAACTATTACCTTTCCTAAAACTTTGAGATAACATATTTAAAAAGTGCAATGTACTTACCCAGTAAAGTCAGCTGAATACTGTCCATAATCAAAGAGGTATACTCTGCTAATTTGGCACAAAGTGAGGTATCCAAAAGCAATGACAAAACAAAACCTAATAAAAGAAAAACACTTGTCACTGAATGTATCACATCAATTATTGAAAGTTATTGTAACATGGCTGGCTTTATAAGTTGCAGCTTTGTGTATCCACTTCTAAGAGAAAAGTAAACTATTCTATTGAGCTCAGAATGTTGTTCCAGGTTCAGCTGAGTCAATTCTCATATCACAGTCAATATTGATTTCTACCTAGCTTTGCGTACTGACTGCTGTCCAATTTGCTCTCTCCAAGGAACCTAAACCGGAAGTGTGACATAGAATTGGCTAGGTTGTAAGAATGTAATGTTGTCTTATTGGTTCAAGTTCCAGTCTTGAAGCGGCAACCACTGTCATGATTTAGAATTTCAGTCATATTAAAGAGAGAGCTATATATAAAAAAAAAAATCACATCTTGGGAGTGGGGGGTAAACTAAAAGAATGACCAGAATGGTACCACCTTGCCTGCCATAAAATCAGCACAGACAAAGGTCTGACAACGGAAATCTCCACAGACCTTGGGTGGGAATTTCCAGTCTTGCCCAAGCAAGGCCGTAAAACACCTTCCCCCACACCGACCCCCCCCCCCAATTTCTCCAGTTAAACAAATGTGAATGACTGAATATTAATGATTCAGTGAAGATGATTTGCACAACGTTAAATGTTTCATCTCCTTTCATTGTGAAGGCATTAATGTAAGCACAAATTAACTAACATCTGATGTGCAGATAATTAATAATTTTATACTATGGTTGAAGCAATAGTTTGTCAATATAATCTACATAAGGAATTCAGGAAATTTCCCAGCTTTCCTAGCCTGTTAGCTGAGAATGAGACCAATAAAGAGCCTCATTGTGTCAAGTTTGTTGTAACTTGTGTTTACATTTCAGAAACTTGTTCTACTGGTTTTCAATATCTTCAATGCTTGCAGTTTCTTTTGTAGAAAGGTGCTGAAAATTCACAACTTAAAAAATATTTCAATTAAAAAGATCAACATTTGATAGGCTAAAGACTAAAACCCATCTTTACAACAATATCTGAACAGTTGAGTAGTGTCAGTTCAGAGGCTCTCCAATGGAGAAAGGTGGTCTGTAACTTGAACTATACAGACCGAAAGTCCTGACATTTGGTTCCAATTGTGCATAATCAGAAATGTGACAGTTGGTTCCAGTGTCCCCAAGACTAACTGTAGGACTCAGAGTATTGACTTGTTCATGACCCCTGTTGAAAAGTATTATTCTGTCTGCAAATACCTTCAGTGGAATTAATTAATATTTGAGTGTTATACTAACTACATGAATAATGGTCATTTGGGGACAGTAGTGGAGCAGCATCAGCACTCTGGAATTACACAGTATCTCTCAGTATGAATCAGTGCTTCCAAAATAACTGGTGAACTTGAGAACTCCCAAATATTGCTGGATGTAAATATTTGAAGAAGATGAATATAGAATTATCAAGGGGGTACAGCAGATAATGAAATAGTGTTACAGGAGAGAACACTAGCCAAATGGATGGTACTGCAAATGCTCTCATTCTGCAAAATCTCCTTTATTGAATGCAAGTCCTAACATTGATTTAAGGAATGTTGGTGCTGATTTTAGGATGTTGTGTTTTGCAAAAACAGTTCCAAGCATGAGATTACTACTTGGTTCAGGCTGGTTTATGTCAGTTGTTTTGCCATGTGAAGTCCAAGCATGGATCTACTTTGAGATCAGAGCTTCCATCTTCACAAACAGCCAGAAGCTAAGAAGATGAAGTTTGCAAAGACAGTTGCTCTGACTGCCTGCACCTCGTCAGTGCATGGGTGGTCACATGCAGAAAGGGAATGTTCACCATTGTGTTCAATGCTTTCCGTGACCAGTGGATGCCACAGAGAAGAATGTCTAATGAAAACATACAAAATTCACACAAGAACAGTTTCAAATCATGAAAATAGTTAGTTCTCAGTTGCTCACCAAAAATGTCACTGAAGTGGCAAAGTTAAGTCACTCTAGCCTGATGCCTGAAGACAATTACTTAATATCCATCAATGGAAAGGGCCATTTCTACTACATCTTGAAAATTAAACTAATGGCTTTCTTTCTAACCAATCAAATATTTTTAAAAAATTACTTCAATCAACAACTTGGTTTACAAACAAACAAAGTCATTAAACCAAAATAGTAAATTTGTTTCTCTCCATTGATTTCCCAGTATTTTTTTACATTTCAATTGTAGGGTTTAGCGAGTGAGACTTTTTGCCAAATCATAACTATTCCATTATTAGGACAGAGGTAGTCAGCAGATTGAACAAATCAATTTTGAACTAATGGAAATAATAGTTACATATCTAAAACTTTTCTTGTTCATTTACAGACAAGCTGCTCAATTAAAAGTTACACGTTCATCAAGGATCCACTTGTCCTGATTCTCTACAAAAAGGCAGAAGAGGGGAGAAAAAAAATCAGAAAGGTTAACATGACAGACAAGCAGCAAAGTAAGAAGTCTGGCCAAAGTTAATTGGGAGCTGCTGCTTGTAAGAAAATTTAAACCAGAGCATCGGGATTCATTCAAGAAAAAGGAGACCATGTACAGGACCAACATGTTCCCATGAAAGTGAAGTGTGGAAGCACCAAGTCCAGAGGAGCTTGGATGTCAAGGGATATCTAGAGTTGGATAAGGAAACAGGGAGGCTAATGGCAGATACTGAGGGTTACAGCAAAACCTAAGAGGAGTACAGAAAGTGCAGGGGATCACTTCTAAAAAAAATTAGGAGTGCGAAGAGAGGACATGTGAAAACACCGGCAGATAAGATAAAGAAAAATCCAAAGATGTTTTAAGAATATTAAGGACATGAGGATGACCAAGGAAAGTGTAATGTTCTTGTGACCAACGTGGCAATATGTGGTGATGATGTGGAGATGCCAGCGTTGAACTGGGGTAAATACAGCAAGTCTTCTCACAAAACCAGGTTAAAGTCCAATTTTTTGATTGGACTTCTTTCAACATGTGGGGAGCCAGAAGACATAGGTGAAGTTAATTGTGTATTTTGGACTGACATTCACTAAGGAGAAGTATGATGTTGGTACAGAAATCAGAAGCATTGTGGTTTATTCGAACAACGTAACATTGAAGAGGATGAGGTACTAACAGTTTTAATGGGGCTAAAAGTGAATAAATTTCCAGGCCCAGATAAGATGCATCTTAGGCTGCTGTGGGAGACAAGGAAGGAGAGTGCAGCAGGTCTGACAATATAGAACATAGAACAATACAGCACAGAACAGGCCCTTCGGCCTTCGATGTTGTGCCGACCAAAATAAAAAGCAATGCCCCTCCAAACTAAACCATTCCCTTCTCTTCCATATACTTATCAATTAACCTCTTAAACGCCACCAAACTTGGCGCATCTACAACAGCTGCAGGCAGGGCATTCCACTCCCTAATCACTCTTTGAGTAAAGAACCTACCTCTGATATCCGTCCTATAACTCATACCCCTTAATTTAAAGCTGTGTCCCCTCGTGCTAGCTTTCTCCATCCTAGGAAAAAGGCTATCACTGTCCACCCTATCTAAACCTCTAATCATCTTATATGTTTCAATAAGGTCCCCTCTTAGCCGCCTCCTTTCTAACGAAAACAACCTCAAATCCCTCAGCCTCTCTTCATAAGACCTGCCCTCCATACCAGGCAACATCCTGGTAAACCTCCTCTGTACCCTCTCCAATGCCTCCACATCTTTCTTATAATGTGGGGACCAGAACTGCACACAATACTCCAAGTGCGGCCGCACTAGAGTTTTGTACAGTTGCAACATGATGCTGCGGCTCCTAAATTCAATCCCCCTACCAATAAAAGCTAAGACTCCATATGCCTTCTTAACAACTTTATCCACTTGACTGCCTACTTTCAGGGATCTATTGACACATACACCAAGATCCTTCTGTTCCTCAACACTATTAAGAGCCCTACCATTAGCCCTATACTCTACACATTTATTGTTCCTGCCAAAGTGCATTACCTCACAATTATACAAATTTGTCTGGCCACAGGACAGCTAATTCAAGAAGTAGGGGGAAAAAATGTCTCAGGAAATTACAGGGCAGTGAGTCTAACTTCAGTGGTAGGGAAACTATTGGAAAAATAATCTGAGCGAAATAATTAATCACCACCTGGTAAGGCAAGGATTGTCAATATGGCTTTGTCAAAGAAAGATTGTATCTTTGAAATATGATTGAATTTTTGAGGGGGGAGCTAAGTGTGTAAATGAGGGGGTAGTGTACATGGACTTCAGTAAGGGTTTAACAAGGTCCCACATGGGAGGCTGATGAAGGTGATAAAAGCCTACAGGATCCAGGGCAATTTGGTAAAATGGGATTCAAAATTGGTTTCGTGGTAGGAGGCAGAGTGTGATGGTCAAAGGTTGTTTTTGTGACTAGTAGCCTGTGTCCAATGATGTTCTACAGCAACAGATGCTGGATCCCTTGTTGTTTGGAGTGTAATAATCTTGACACGAATGTAAGAGTTTGCAGAAGATATAAAAATTGATGGTGTGGTGAATAATACTGAGAAACAAAGCCTTAGATTACAGGATGATATAGGCAGGCTGGTTAGACAAGCAGAAGAGTGGCAAATGGAATTTAATCCTGAAAAGTGAGGCAACGCATTTTTGGGAGATCTAGCAAAGCAAGAAAATATACAATGACTGGTTAACTTCTAGGAAGTATAGAATATCAGAAGAACTTTGGTGTGCATGTCCACAGATCTTTGAACACAGCAGGACAAGTAGATAAAGGTGGTTAACTAAGGTGGATACTTGACCTATTAACCAAGGCATTGAATATCAGAGTAAGGAAGTTATGATGGAGCTATACAAAACTCTAGTAGGCTACAACAGGAGTATTGTCTGCAGTCCTGGTCCCCATGCTATAGAAAGGAAGCGATTGCATGAGAGAGAGCGCAAAGGAGATTCACTAGGATATTACCTGGTTAGAGTGTTTCAGCTATCAAGAGAGACCAGGTAGGCTGGAATTGTTTTCCTTGGAGCAGAGAGGACTGAAGGGGACCTACTTGAGGGGCATAGATGGGAATCATCTTTTCTCCATAGCAAAGGGGACAATAACCAAGGGCATAGATTTAGGTTAGGGGCAGGAAGTTTATAGGATATGTTTGGAAAATCTTTTTTGCACTCAGAGTGGTGGGAATCTGGACCTGCAAGGGTGGTAGAGGCAGGAACCTTCAACATTTGTAATGTATTTAGATGAGCACTTAAATGCCATAATATACAAAGCGACAGGCCAGTGCTAGAATAGATAGGTGCTTGATGCCCGGCATGGATATGGGCCGAAGTTGACATTCATCCTCATGCCCTTAATATAAAACATCTTGGATTTTCCTTTAGCTTATCTGCTAGTGTTTTTTCATGTCCCCTCTTCGCACCCTTAATTTTTTGTACTGTAAAATTCTATAACTATAAATGCTCCCTCTCTTCATGATTCTTATAACAAAACTGAGTTCTACTATCCAAAAATCAAAACTAATATGTTGGGTACCAAGATATGGAGCCACAATTCTTGTCAAGGTTTGAATATCAACTTGAAATGTATGCCACTTATGGCATTTTTGAGATTAGTGATGAATGAAACACCATGAACAATGCAAGGGATTTACAAAACAGAACTGAAGGAGAGAAGCCAATTCTGGATAAATTATTTCACTTCCTCTGGCACACCCAAAAGTTTCAATATATAACTTGGATATGTCTCCAAAGACTGTTACTGGTAGTCATCCCAAATACTTTTAAACAAGATAAACTATTTAACTGATTTATTCAGAAACAGCTATTTAGAGAGGCAGAAGGAAGATACTGAAAAAACACAACAATCCAAAAAAAGACATTGAAAATTAGATCAGGCAAAGCAGCCAGAAGTTTTTGAAGGCTTTCCCGCAGAAGTTGGCGTTAAAAAATGTTTCAAAAGAAAATTAATTACTTGCTTCTTTAGAAACAAATATATGTAGTTTTGTTAGATGTAAAACTGCATGCTATAAATCACCCAACTTAGATGCAGAAACCATACAGAAAAAGATAAAAAGGAAATAAAAATTGGTTACGGATGCCAAGAATTTTAAACAGCCAAATACCCAGCAATATCCAGAATCAATTGGAATTGCAGATCACATGAAGTAAATTTTGTAATAAAGTTAATATCACTGTGATATTGTTCATATGCTTTATGGAGGTGCATGGGAAAACTAGGTTTCATGTTGGGATAACGGTTCCTTTAAGAGTTGGGTTTCTCGCACCAAGATCATATCATTAAAAATATCAGGGCTCAATATTCAACATTGAAACTTTTAGCTATACATACACAATGTAATGAAAAAGTAAACCACATTATTAATTTCAAGGTACCACTTGAGTCAATAATTTAAATAACCACTGAGCTTTGAAACCAGATAACACAACATCCTTTTGGAAATTAGGATTCTATTTTACTCCAAAAGTTCATTTAAACTACCTTTTTAAAATTGCACCAACCTGGCTCACAAGAATGAGGAGTATGCCATTCAGCTCTTTGAGCCTACACTGCCATTCAATAAGATCATGGCAGATCAGATTGCAGCTTTGACACCACATTTCTGTCTATTCTGCAGACCCCTCAATTCCTTTGGTGAACAAAATTCTATCAAATTCAGCTTTGAATATATTCAGTAATTCAGCCTGTACTGCTCTCAGATTAATGATCCTCAGAAAACAATTCTCCATCGTAAGTGGGAGATACCTGTTAGGGTCCTGGATCAGAACCCTAAGTTACATTAACAAGTCATAATAGACCCCAACAATTTTTCTATTTTGGGATAAATGTGGGGAAAGGGTGCTTCACTGACAAATTAGGGATCTTCTATCAAAAAAAGCTTTACTTGCACATTTAAGCATAACTAGGAAAATGAAAGAGTTTAACTCAACCATTGAACAATCTTTGCACATGAAAAGAAATAATTCCAATTACTAATTTATCACTATTTTAGTTCCAAATAGCAACATTCTTCCACAGACTTCAACTCCACTTTAAATATAATAAATTTGGAAGGGAAATGGAATGTTGACATTTATTACAATGGGAAGAAAGCATAACATTGAGGTAGCTTACAGTTATAAATACAGTGAGCAAATACAGAAATGTTTGCTCTGACTTGGGCCAGCTGCCTTGGAACTTGGGAGAGGTTTTGATTTTCAAAGGAGCTTCCAGACTTGCCTTTAACCAGCTCCAGCCAGCAACTGAGCCCTAAACTGAAACAAAAAGATGTTGTTTCGCTGCTACAAACCTGGCTCCTCCCATTAATTTAAAAAGAAAGCTCTATCTGCCACTGTTTTAAGGAAGATATGATAATGGAGATGGCAGTATTGGACTGTGGTAAACACAGTAAGAAGTCTCACAAACCAGGTTAAAGTCCAACAGGTTTATTTGGTAGCACAAGCCACTAACTTTTGGGACTGTGAAAAGTACTGTTTTTTGTGCACTACAGACAAAGCATACTGTTTGTACAGTATATAGGGGAGAAGGAAAGGAGGGATTTCAGATTGTTTCACAGTCATAACTAAAATGTAGAAAAAGATCAGCTTAAAGTGGAACTAAAAAGGAACTGAAAATTGAACGAAGTACTCTTCATCTAAGTTAAAGAAAGGATCAGAGGCTCCCAGTTAAAAGATAAGAGCTGATAGCTGCAAACCTAGTGAAGCTGACTAATGAAAAACTAGACATCGAAAATAATCTCATGATTTGAGATCATAATATAGCCTGTGAAGCACTGATGCTCAACTGGCATATCTGGGTTGAATCTCAAACATGCATGGCAATTCGAGGCACAGTAATACCGAGACTGAAATAATGTAACTTGTGTTATCCTTAAAGATGGGTACATTTGAGAAGACTTAGATGGTGTGAAAGAATATTGTATTATAGTCAATCTTATGTTTGTAAAATGCTTTATTCTTATTTAAATAGCTTATTTAGAATCCTGTGACTCTGTTCATCTACATTCCTGGAAAAAAGTAGAAGGCAGCATTCCATTCTGAGACCTTCCCGGCTAGTATTATAAGCTGGAATTGTCAGATTTTGCATGTTTCAGTTTCGCTCCTGTTTTTAATTTAGACACAATGGTTTAGATACAACCATTCCCCTCATTTCATTCTCTTAAATCTGCGCAATGTTTTGCAGTGCTGGTAAAAAGTCTGACTTAAAATGTTAACAGTTTAGTTTCTCTCTACAGATGCTGCTTGACCTCAATATTTCCAGCATCTTCTGCTTTTATGACAGGAATTGTGCTGTGATACCAGTGGGCAAGGCACAGCCTTTCGAATACTGGAAACTGTTCAAAATCCTATTTCAGCAGAAAAAAATTTAACATGACAACATTGCGTTGGAATGTATTTGATGCAAATGTCTGAAATAAATACACATATGGTAAGTGGGCACAATAAGGACCACAGGAAATAGAGGTCGAGTGTAAGAAACAAAAAAAACTTGACATTCTCACATTAAACATACAAGATTGATCAGAGATATGAGACAGGGAGTGAAAGAGGGGCTGATCTTGGGCTTTAATGACTACACACTGGTAACAGATGAGGAAATGAAAAATTGCAAATGTTTACAAGTTATAGGAAAATGGAACATCAGATCACACTTTTTTTGAAAAAACTAATGTAATGATATCAAGTAGATTTGGGGGGTGGGGGGTGGGGGGTGGGTGTGGTGGTGGTGTCGTCGTCCCTGGAGCTCCTTCCCTAACAGCACTATTGATGTATCTAAAGGCAGCTCATCAGCATCTTAAGAGGGCAATAGAATGTGCAACAAATGCTGGCCTTGCCAGCAACGCTCATAATCCATGAACAAAAAAGCCAAATCATTTTAAAACATCGTCAGAATCCAGCCTTAGATGTTGACTTCTGAATTTAACAGTAGCATATTAGGATGCCTGAGAGCAACTTGCTTGTTACAGTCTGGACATTAATTAGTGCAGGCAGGCTGATAGTAATCACAGTAATTAATGTCCTTGTGAAATGTTAATATTGTTTTTTTAGCATTGAAGTTTACTTACCTTTAAATTTCCAGCAAAGACTTGGAAACCCAAAAGCCATTCTAGCAACACTTCTAGGCCAAGAGGAAAGTGTGAACAAACCCCTACCCAGTATCCCATCCTCAGGCAATTCTGCTTCCCTTCCCAGGATCAGTCTTCCTTCCATCAACTCCAGTGGTCTAATTTCACCAAACCTTCGACCCACCTCTTCCCCACTCTCCTCACTTGACCTT
This sequence comes from Sphyrna mokarran, assembly GCA_024679065.1. NCBI lineage: Eukaryota > Metazoa > Chordata > Chondrichthyes > Carcharhiniformes > Carcharhinidae > Sphyrna > Sphyrna mokarran. The sequence continues at coordinate 96,175,751 of JAGIQG010000005.1, forward strand.
CCATCATCTCTCCACTCTCTCACTAGACATTTTACTCACCATCTCCCTCCAACCCCATTCCATGATCCATATCTCCTACTTGACCTACATTCATGATTTTCTACCTACCTTCTCATTCCTCCCAAATCCAATCTTCCATTGTGATATCCTGTCTCTACATTCCAAACTTCTATCCATAATGTCTAGGTCTCACTGTTTCATTTTTAATAATTGATTTATGGGACATGGGCACTACTCACTGGCCAGTATTTATTGCCCACCCCTAGTTATCCAAGGGCAGTTGAGAATCAACAATATGGCAGCTGCTCTGGAGTCACATACAAGCCAGAACAGGTAAGGATGACACATTTCCTTCCTTAAAGTGATATTAGTGAATGAGATGATAGATTAACTACATTAACCAAGTGGGTTCACTGATTTAATCTCTACTTTTGGAATGTAGCATACCAGCACATGCCTTCCTTCCTGTATCTGACCAGCCTCCGAAATGTGGCTGGTTTCCAAACTAGAAACAGAATTGAGACCATGCAGTCAAAACCCACAGTCAGGGCAGCACAGTAGCACATTGGTTAGCACTGCTGCATCACAGCACCTGGATTCAATTCCCGGCTTGGGTCACTGTGTGTAGAGTTTGCACAACATTGCAGTCCTCACGTGTGCGGAACTTGACTATCAGTTTCTGCTCAGTGACTCAGCGCTGTCGTATGTTGCAAAGGCTGCCTTGGAAAACGCTTACCTGAAGACGGTATGACAATGGATGAACGAACACCATTCGCCAACAATCACCAGGCAAGGCAGTTCTCTCCCTGTTGGGGAACACTTCAGCAGTCACGGACACTCGGCCTTAACCGGGATCTCGGGTTCATGTCACGCTATCTGTAACCCCTACAACTTGCCTGGACTTGCAAAATCTCACTAACTTTCCTGTCTGGAAACAGTATACATCTTTTTAAACCTGTGCTTAATGCTCCCGCCACTTACATTGTCTGTAATTTAACACTTGATTAGCTCTAAAGAAACTCACATTCCAATAATTATTCATGCAAATTGAGTTTGTGTCTTTATATGCCCTTTTGTGATCAGAACTCCCACCCACCTGACGAGGAACAGCCAGTTCCAAGCTAGTGGCGTTTGCTACAAATAAACCTGTTGGACTTTAACCTCGTGTTGAGGCTTCTTACCGTGTTTACCCCAGTTCTTGTCAATTCCTTAGTCCCTTCTTGTGTGCTATCAGAAGCCTACATCCTAGACTGATTTCCTGAAACTTTGCTGCCTAGACACCTGTGTCAAGATCAGAATTAAAACCCAGCCCTTTGATTAGGTTATTTGGCATTCCTTCCACCATTTTTTCTTTTGTCTGTTGATTTTTGTCTGCTATTATTTCCTGAATATTTTCTATAGACCTCTTTCCAAACACACCATTCCTTTCTACGTTAAAATTCTACACCCTATGATTTGCTAACCTACATTGTCACCATTTGTGTCATCTTTACATTTTTGCATGCTTCATTTATCTAAATATACATAATATTGCCATAATATTTGGCCACCACTTGAATCTTTCTAGCCATTTACCCAACTGTTTAGACTGCATAGACTAACTTACCTACAATGACATGTTTTGTATTGCCATGTGCTTCAATTTAAAATGCCTCCTAAATGCAGCCCCTCTTCACGTAATGAATATTACAAATTTTCAAATGCTATGTTTCCATTATTTGTCAGATAATGTGTTTGCTATAAATCTGTGTAGGTCATTCCCAACTAAACAAAAAGCATAACACTGCAGATGTTTAAGAAATGAAATAAGTTCCCTCAACTGAAATTTTCAGCTTCTCAGGAGAATGGGAAAATAGGAGTCTACACAAAGTCTTGCTCACCCCAAATTTGTGAATTTGTTGCATCTACAAGATAATATCACGTTTTGAAAAACTGAATCAGCTTTGAGGTGAGCCAAGATTGAAACTAACCAGTTTAAGTAATAGCCATTTGCTCGTTCATTCCACAGGGCAATGCTTTGACCAGCGTCAAGCTATCTTGTTTAAATTTTGAACAATGCTTGATATATAACTGTCAGTCACCATCAACTGACATTATCCATGACAATGTATCTGTGAATCAAGGTCTTCTTGTTAAACAATCAGTACCCTCTTCTCAAAGGTATAAAGTAGTTTGTTCCCTACATTGGTAAAAGCATTGACAAAAATATCTTTTCTGTAATTCTTGTTTCAACTTCAGTTTTCCAATCAAGACTATTGGGAAGAAAACCAGAAAATGCTGGAAAATCTCAGCAGGTCTGACAACATCTGTTAAGAAAGACCAGAGCTAACATTTCAAGTCCAGATGACTCTGCATCAAAACTGGGTATTGTGAAGTAGCACTCATTGAATCTAGGAAACTGTTCTGATGAAAATTAGTCATTACAAACCTTCAGTTAATGGAGGGGTGCAGGGAAATCGCAGAACGGGAAACTAAGCAGAGTGGATTAGTTTGAGAGAGAACTACACTCTCCTATTTGTTTTGAAATGTGGGGTTAAAAACAGATGAGGAAATTTATAACAATGTTGCAAACAGAGGAAATGAGGAAGAAATATCTGTTTTTCCACTTACTCCCATTCGACCAGAGTATACCCAGATGTTTTGGGAAAAACTGAAAAATTAAATGCACTCAAAATCCCACTGATCAAAACGAACAGCTTGTTTTGCTTACCATAATTCATATCCAACAATATAGAAGTTGATACAAGAGTAAGAAAGCATCTCCCTTCCCTATATCAATATTTGTACACATGGTGACATAGTAAATTCGAAGGATAAGATATCTCCACAATACGATTTTCTCCTCTTCCTCCTCCATTTAATTTTGGATAATGTTTCCTTGTACGGGATGGCTGGAGGGGATTGATATGCAATTCTAGTATAGTCTAATACGATTTGCAAAAACTGGTATTAATACTTATTATAAAAAACACACTCTCCACATCTTCGGCATTACAGCCAATCCAATCCAGTCTGGGTAACATTTTCCTCTCACCAATAGCTTTAAGTTGCTATAATAAATATACCTTCAGTCAGAAAAATTAACTCTTGCCCATTTTACTTTAGGCACCAGCCATTATAGTACAAAATCTCAAAAGGCCAACGGGCCTCAGAATTATCACATTAGCTGGTTTAAAAGAGAGCCAGCAGATGGGTTGCTACAAATAGCCTCAGAGCCTCTAGGCTAAGGAAGGATAAAAAACCAAGATAAAGTACAAAGTCTGATTGTTACGTAGGTTATGGAAGAATGAAAAACTAAAGCTGAAGTACCACACCTAATTATTATCTAGTGATCTTTGCTAGAAAGTGCAGGAAGTCAGTGACAATGCTTTCATACTGAATCACTGAAGAAAGGTCACTGACTTGAAACAAACTTATGCCCCTGACGCTGTTAGACTTGCGGACTATGCTCAGCATTTACTCAATTTTTTAAAATAAAATCTGAAACCACCTAACTCAAGAGGTATTAGAAACGCTGCTGTTAGCAGTGGAACACCACCCCAAAAAGTAAAAAAATTGGAAACAGTTACAACTAAATTACTTAAATTTTCAATGAAATTTGAATTAGACCTAAACACTCATCAACGTGAGCAATAAAAATTCAGAAGTGCTACTGAAAAACAATGTGCGTTATTTCCATATGTAACAAAATTAATGGAAACAAATCAAACAAGAGCAAAGGTCATAGAAAGAACAACTGAGGTCAAGAACTTCACAGGCAGATTTGGCAGTGCTGGGTTTGCCTGTAAGGCCCCAAAAATCTTTCTCCCTTGAGAACGTTCACTAGTTGCACTAAGTGAGAAGCGTTAAAATGGGATCACAGTGGCACCAAGTTTGGGAAGCACTGAACAAGAGAGCACATACACAATTCAAGTCACCCTCCACCTCTCTTCATTCTGTGATAGAACTCCATGTTTCAAGTTGCCTTATTCTTATGCCAGCCCAGATAGTAAGCATTGAGAAGGTATATCATTGGGAATTGTATGGCAAGAGAGAATGTCATTGCAGCTATACCCACTTGTGTTCTCCAACAATTACACATCCCAATCGATGGAGTTATTTAGTAGTGTATTTGCCTCTGCCACATCTCAAACGATGTTATAATTCCTTGTGCCTTTTCCATGCCTGCTCGATGCTCTGCAATGACAAAGCTAAAACAAGTTTCTAACTCACTGAGGCTACTTCAGGTCAATCCACATCTGACAGCCTGCACTGAAAGCTGTCAAAAACATGGGCAGAGCTGTAACAAATTGAACTGTAGCAGCTGAGACAACCTATGTTCTAAAACAAAAATCAATTTGCCCAATGTCAATGTATCCTTTTAAATTTTTGCAGGATCTGAATCATCACCAATTAATTCCTTCTTGTGTAATGCCTTGTGTGAAAGATTTCACTGAAATTTACCCATTACTTTAAGAAATAATAACAGGCTAACAGGAGCAAAAACATCACTGCCCACCTTCAGTGGCAGAGGTACTGGTAGTCAGTAATGCAAGGTTGTACACACCCATCCTTATCCCAAGGGTACTGGGACTAGTTTGAAACAGCTGCCAAAGTTGAGACAATTAATTAATTCCTACACCCACAGCTTGGATTCATATATCTCAATACTACAGTTTCATCCACTAAAAACTTTTGGAAAACAACATAACTTTTTTAAGGAACATATTTGCTTTGTTTCGTGGGGGGGAGGGGGGGTGGCACGGATGGTAGTGCGTGGAGAGTCAAAGACCTCGTTAGGTTTGGCACCTTTACCACAACCACCATTACCACCACCTCTCCCACCCTCAAGTTAAAATAGATTGGCAGTACTTGCAAACCACAATACAACCTCAACTTTCTCAACCTCAAAAATTCAGTCAAAAGTCACACACTAGTTTTAGACAGTGAGTAATCTTCATTCAAGCCCTTTACCCATAATCATCCAAGCACATTCCTTGAGTGACAAAAGCAGCCTTGTTAAAGTTTCTTTCCCTTTAAGCGAGTGAATACAAGTCTATCAGTTTAAAAAGCAATCTCTGCAGTAATATCAAAAACATGAGAATGATCACACCTTCTCTAAAAATGTTTTACTTTTTCTTTCCTAGCACTTGGTATTGCTGTTCAAAGCAATCTTTGTTACTAGCTGTATCAGACAATGGTGGCTGGCACTGCACAGCAATTTTAATGGCAGTGCTATTTTAAATCAAGAAAGAGACAGTCCAAAGGCTGAATTGCAGTATGATTTGCAAAGATTCCATTTACAAATGAAGTAATTAAGTTATCATCCGGTTAGGCACTGTATAACATTTGAAAAGAAATAGAACTCTTCATATTAACTAATAAGAACGCAGTTCCATTTTTACAAAAATAATAAACTTTACTGCAATATAGAACAAATTAAAGTAAATGTGATTAAGTTAACACTATCTTATAACTTACAGATCCGAAGCACTCAGGTTTACTTTCCTCAATAATTCTTCCGAAAGGACATCAAGTTTTTTTTAAAAATTTATTCATGGGTATCTCTGGCTAGGCCAGCACTTATTGCTAAATTCCCCTCAAGGTGGTGGTGGTGAGCTGCCTCCGAGTCAGTGCAATCTACGTGGTGTTGGTACCTCCACAGTGCTGTCAGGGAAGGAGTTTCGGGATTTTGATCAGATGATAGTGGAGAAATGGTTATATATTATTGCCCTTGAAAAGGTAATAGCAAGGGACATCTTGAAGTGTTGTAGTCCATGTGTTGTAGGTACACCAGCTGTGTTGTTAGAAAAAGAGTTTCAAGATTTGACCCAACAACAATTCCAAGTCAGGATGGAGAGGGGAACTTCTTAAGACAACATGGTCCTGACCTTAAGTGTAATAAGTTCCCAGCCTGCTTTAATTGGAGATGGTCAATAAAACGCTGGCCTAGCCAGTTTTGCCTACATTCTGTGAACAAATATATTTTTAAAAATGCCACTAAATGTAATGCTATTTGGGTAGATTTTGGTAGTTATGAACACTTGCCACTTGACAAAAAGGGAGACAATTAGACCCTGATAAAAGCTAAAGCTTTGAAAATCTTGGATTCACCCATTCAAGCCAACTTGAAGAAGACAGTATAGAAAGACAAGTGAATAGTATGTAATAAAACAAAAAGAATTTATTTTCTGAGTCCCTCCAGACTTTGTCCACTATTTAATGTTGATCTACATTTGTTTTGTCTATTTCTTAGTCAAATATGCTGTACTTGTAAGACATCCTGGCATTGCACACATGCAAACTGCTTGGATGGATGGAATGCAGAATCGTGCTCCCAGATTGATCTTGTGCCCTTTATATACCAGTTGTATGTTTACATAGCTTGTAACTTTACAAACAAAATTATATAATATTTGTGTGAAGTTCAGAAAATCCCTTGTGCAATTTACACAATTTCAGAACTGGCTACATCCGTATGCTTTGAACAATTAAGGCAAGTGGTGCTCTCATATCTCTTGCCAGTGTCTTTTGAAGTGGGAGAGATCCTATGTTTAGGAGATAACTATCAAAGGAGCTTTGATGAGTTGTGAATGGTATATACCATAAACATAATGCATCAGTGGTTAAGGGAGTGAATGCTTGAGGTCCATTATTGAGCTTCTCTAGCATTTCTGGAGCTGCACTCATCCGAGCAAGCGGAAGTATTCCATCATGCTTGTGCGTTGTAAGTGGAGGACAGGTTTTGAGGAGACAGAGGAAAGTTTCCTACTACTAAATTCCCAGCCACCGATCTGCTTTTGCAGACATATTACTCATAAGCCTGATCCAATTCAGTTTCTAGTCACTGGTAACCCTCAGTATTTGATAGTGAAGAACTAAACATTATGGCAGGATGGTTTGATTCTTATTTGAGATGGTCATTGCCTGGCACTTATTAATTTTATTTGCCACTTATCAGTCCAAGCCTTACTGCATATTAGCACAGTTTGCTTCAGTTTGAGATATTGCAAATGGTGTTGAACATAATGCAGTCCTCAGTGAATGTCCCCACTTCTAATCTTACAATAGAGGGAAGGTGATTGATGAAACAGCTGAAGATAAAGGTAGAGAGTGCAAGGGAGGGGGATCTAAATGCCCCAGAGGACAGTAGGAGTGAGGGATGTGAGATAGTGGTGGGGGATGAGAAAGTCAAGGGGATCGACAGGCGGTTCTGTGGGCAAAAGCAGGACTCCAGGATGGTAGTCTGCCTCCCTGGAGCAGGGGTCCAGGATGTTACGGAGAGGGTAGAGGGAATTTTGAAAGGTGGAGGGGCTAAGGCTGATGTAATAGTCCACATGGGAGAGAAGGATGTAGGAGCAAAGTGCAGGGGGGACATACGTAGGCAGTTCAGGGAGTTGGGGGCCCAGCTGAAGTGTAGGGCCTCCAGGGTGGCATTCTCTGGGCTGCTGCCGATGCCTGGGAACGACAGGGTTAGGAACAACGAAGTGCTCCAACTGAATGCGTGGTTGAGGGATTGGTGTAGGGTGGAGGGATTCAAATTCTTAGAACATTGGGAAGTCTTCAGGAGGGAGGGGCATCTATACAAGAGGGACGGGGAACAGTTGTCTGGGAAGGGCACCCATATTTTAGCTGGGAGGTTAGCTGGAGTGTTTCGGCAGGGTTTAAACTAATATGGAGGAGGGGTGGGGAGATAGAGGGAACTTGGAGTGGGAGAGAGATGGGAGACAGGGTAACTCCGGAGTGTAGGAGGGAAGATCAGAGAGTGCCTGAGGGCCTTCAGCGCATGTGTTTTAATGCGAGGAGTGTGACTGGCAAAACAGATGAACTGAAGGCAATAATGTTTGAGAGGAAGTTAGAAGTGGTGGTGGTGACTGAGACGTGGCTAAAGGAAGAGCAGGACTGGCAATTGAATATTTCGGGGTATAATTGTTTTAGGCATGATAGAGGTAGTTTGAGGAGAGGAGGGGGAGTGGCGTTATTAGTTAAGGATCACATCATAGCAGTGCAGAAGGAGGGTGGTATGGCTGAGTTAGGAATTGAGTCGCTATGGGTGGAGTTGAGGAATAGGAAGGGAGAGGTTAATATGTTGGGTGTGTACTACAGACCACACAACAGTCCGCGTGCCGTGGAAGAAGGGATATGTAAGGAAATTTTAGATAAGTGTAAGAAGAATAGGGTAGTTGTAATGGGAGATTTCAATTTCCCTGGGGTAGATTGGAAGGTGCCGAGAGCGGAAGGTGCAGACGGGGAGGAATTTGTACAGTGTGTTTTAGAAGGGTCCTTGGAGCAGTATGTGGATAGCCCAACTAGAGAGGGGGCTATACTGGATCTGGTTTTGGGGAGTGAGCCAGGGCAGGTGGTTGACGTTGTAGTAGGAGAGCATGTGTCTAATAGTGACCACAACTCTGTCTGCTTTAGGGTATTAATGGAAAAAGATGAAGCCTTCCCTAAGGGGAGGGTGTTAAACTGGGGGAGGGCTAGATATAGCCAGATTAGGCAGGATCTTAGGGATACCGACTGGGATAAGCTGTTCGAGGGTAGGTCGACGCTGCACATGTGGGAATCTTTCAAGAGAAAACTAAAATTTTTGCAGGATAGACACGTGCCAGTAAGGAGAAAGGATGGGAAGGGTAGGATTAGAGAACCGTGGGTTACTAGGGATCTTGAGGACTAGGTCAGGAAGAAGCGGGAGGCGTACGTTAGATCCAGGCAATTGGGGACAGAGGCAGCGCTGGAAAAATATAGAGAGTGTAGACGGGATCTTAAAAGGGGTGTCAGAAAGGCAAAAAGGGGCCACGAAATGGCTTTGTGAGGTAGGATTAAGGAAAATCCTGAGGCATTTTACTCCTATGTAAGGAGCAAAAGGATGGTTAGAGGGAAGATTGGACCTCTCAGGGACAGAGGAGGGGATCTATGCTTAGAGCCTGAGGGGATGGGGAGATCCTGAATGAATACTTTGCGTCAGTATTCACGTGGGAGAGGGGCCTGATATCTGATGCCGGCTTTGAGGATTTTGAGGACCCGTTAAAGGAAATAATCATTACGAGGGAAGAAGTGTTGGGGCTTTTAGGTAGCATAAAGACTTATAAAGCTCCAGGGCCTGATGGTATTTATCCCAGGCTGCTAAGGGAGGTCAGATTTGCCTCTGACGCAAATCTTTGTCTCTTCCTTGGACACAGGTGAGGTCCCAGAGGACTGGAGGATTGCAAATGTAGTACCGTTGTTTAAAAAGGGTCAGAGTGATAACCCAGGGAACTATAGGCCGGTGAGCTTGACTTCAGTTATAGGTAAGCTAATGGAGAGGACCCTCAGGGACAGGATGTGTGAGCATCTGGAGCGCTGCGATCTGATCAGGGATACGCAGCATGGCTTCGTTAAGGGGAGGTCGTGCCTTACGAATCTAGTGGAACTTTTTGAAGAGGTGACAAAAACGGTTGATGAAGGACAAGCCGTTGATGTCGTCTACATGGATTTCAGTAAGGCATTTGACAAGGTTCCCCATGGTAGGCTGATAAAAAAGGTGAAGGCGCATGGGATACAGGGCCAGATATGTAGATGGGTTGAGAACTGGTTTGGGAGGAGGAAACAGCGGGTAGTAGTGGAAGGCTCTTTTTCCAACTGGAGGTCAGTCACTAGTGGTGTGCCACAGGGCTCAGTACTAGGACCTCTTCTATTTGTGATTTATATAAATGACTTGGAAGAGGGGGTAGGTGGTGTGATCAGCAAATTTGCTGATGACACTAAGATACTTGGATTGGCAGGGACAGAGGAGCAGTGCCAGGCAATACAACAGGACATTGATAGGCTGGTAGATTGGGCAGATAGATGGCAAATGGAATTTAATCCGGATAAATGCGAGGTGATGCATTTTGGCCGGAATAATGTAGAGGGGAGTTATAGGATAAAAGGTAAAACTATCCGGAGTATAGAGACGCAGAGAGACCTGGGGGTGCAGGTTCACAAGTCTATGAAGGTGTCAGTACAGGTGGAAAAGGTGATAAAGAAAGCGTATGGTATGTTAGCCTTCATAGGAAGGGGTATAGAATACAAGAGTAGGAGTCTGATGTTACAAGTGTATAGAACGTTGGTTAGGCCTCACTTGGAGTACTGCGTCCAGTTCTGGTCGCCGTACTACCGGAAGGATGTGGAGTCCCTGGAGAGAGTGCAGAGGAGATTTACCAGGATGCTGCCTGGTATGGAAGGGCTGTCTTACGAGGAAAGGTTGAACGTACTGGGGTTGTTTTCCCTTGAAAGACGTCGGCTGAGAGGGGATCTATTAGAGGTATGTAAGATTATGAGGGGTATAGATAGAGTAAATGGTGGTAAGCTTTTTCCACCATTAGATTCGGATAGAACGAGGGGTCACGGCCTTAGGGTGAGGGGGGCTATGTATAAGACTAATATTAGAGGGCATTTTTTCACACAAAGGGTAGTGGGGGTGTGGAATGCACTACCGAGTAAGGTGGTGGGAGCAGGCACGCTAGGGTTGTTTAAGGGTCTCTTGGACAGCCACATGAGCGGTCTGCAGATAGAGGGATATAGGAGGACTGTTTAAATACTTTAATTGTTTCCACAGGCTATTCGGTCCACCTTGTTGACCAACAAGGTGCATGCATTCGGCAGGTCGTGCGAGGGCTGCTCCTGGAGGTTACTTCAGGAGTGGCCTAGTGCTTCATGTCGTTAGTGTATGCTTAAACTGGACCGTCAGATGGGCAACATGACAGCTCAGAGACTATCGCTGTTGCTGTGCAGACACATGGATTTGGGCCTGTGTCTGCGGGAGTTTGCGCGTTCTCCCCGTGGTTGCGTGGGTTTTCTCCGGGTGCTCCGGTTTCCTCCCACATCCCAAAAATGTGCTCTTAGGCTGATTGGGTAACAAACTGTCCCTATATTGGTCTCTATATGTCATTAAGACATTAGGATGGCGGCACGGGCTCGTTGGGCCGAAGGGCCTGTTTCCCGTGCTGTGTTGTTCTTTGTTTGTATAATAGAGTGCAAGACTTTGCTCTGGGGAATTCCAGCAGTCATGTCGTGGAATTGAGATGGTTGACCCCAACAATCACAATCATCTCCCTTTGCGCTAAGTATGACTAAACAGAGTATCTGTGTTCCTTGACAGTGCTGTCAATGATTCTTTCCATTATTTTACAGATAACAGTAGACTGACTGGGTATTAGTTGGCTTGATTACATGTGAACTACTTTTTGGGGACAGGACATACCTGGATAATTTTACACATTGTTAAGATTACAAGCCAATGTGGTGGCTGCATCCCATTCATATGGAGTTTTCTGAACCTCACTGATAGCACTCTGTGGCTATTCTACCATCCACATATTTGTTTAAAGTTTATTTGTTATTGTCATAAGTAGGCTTACATCAACATGTGATTATCTCCAAGATGCAACATTCCGTTAAGGTACATTTCAGGGAGAATTTAGCATGGTCAATGCACCTAACCAGACACAAACACAGACGTGAAGAACTTGCAATCTCTACACAGTGAGTGACCCATCCTGGAAATCAAACCTGGATTCCAGGCACTGTAGTAGCAGTGCTAACCACTGTGCCATCATGCTGCCCTATACTGCAATATTCAAGACCAGAGAACATCATTAATAAGAGGTAAGGAAAAGAATTAGCCCTAGCCAAATGCCGAGGCACACCTGCTGGTAGTTGGATACTTTTGGGTAAGCAGTCACAGTATCTGATGAAGTCAGTGAGGAAATCAGTAATCCTACAAACAAGAATCTCATGTACCTTTAACTTTATAATCTCCTTAACCACAACCTTAAAGATCAACCTTTTCAAAGCATGGATTGTATTTTTCACATCAAGGAATGACTTCTTTTTGAAAATTTGACTTTAAGTGGTGCTTGCAATATATTTTGAATGCAGCTAAATTGAAACAAACCAACAGCATTCGCTCAAAATACTCACTTGTGCATGTGCCCCGCACCAACAACGATCATGATGTAGTAAGAAATTCCACTCTGCACAATAAAATGTAAGGTATACCTAAGAAAAAACAAATTAATGTTATGGTTAATAAAATGCAGTCAGCAGTAAACTCCAAGCAGTTAGTAGTTATAAGTGACACCCAGATGCATTTATTTTGCATCATAAAAAGATTTTTTAACAGTAAAATTGAATTCAATGAAATGTTGGAGGAGAGTTGGAATGCCAGACAGAGAATAAGGGGCTGCTTTAGACCCAGTGTAGACACAAACACCCTTTTCTCTCAGAAATATAGAGTATGATTTAAAGCTCTCAATATTTGTTTACTTTTAAAGTCTTTTTAAAAAAAATCATTTTTGAAGTAACTCAATTAGCCACAATTTTGTTTTTCATGGCAACCTGTGATTCTCCACTGAACCACTGTTTTTTTTCCCCCATCTCCTTCTGGTCTTGTTGGCTGACAAATTCACATCGTACAGCTGGCATTGAAACTGACCCATGATAATATTTCAAGTATAAAGGCTATGGTTTATTTGTTATTTCAAATGGATGATGAATTTTTCAAACCATTTGGTTAATTAACAATAGATCAACTAAGCAGTAGGTAATTTTATCCTCCCGTTTGAGGAGATAATGCATCTGGCTTTAGGAGCAATTACTGACAGAATCACTTCAAGGTTCTATTGAATGGCTTTTACAGGCAACATGCAAAGAGCTTTAGTGCCCCTTTCCAAAATATAATGCTGCATGAAGACTAGAGCATGTCAAATGCTTACACTATTTAAGTCACTTGCTAATCCTGGCATTGCCTCTAGCTCACTCATACTGAAGTCCTATGATGTGTTTTGAAAGTAATCTCTTCCAGTTACACCCTTCAGTTAGTTGACAGCATTCAAAGGTCATGCGAGACAGTGTTGTCCTTTAGGCAACGAATATTCAAGAACTGCAAATTGTTCAACATAATCCAGTTTCATGTCTACTCATTAGATTATAGAAAAAGCACAATAAGTCATTTTGTTAACATTACACTCATTTCAAGAGCAACTTTGCCAAAATTTGGACCTTTTTCCCCCAAGCAAATGTTCAATAAAATGTAAATATATAACTGTAATGTACATTTTTAACTTTGAGAATCAGGTTAATAATTTACATTGCAACTACACCTTGTTTAAAAGAAGAATCAATTCTCTTTAAATTTCTCTTCTGAAGATATTCCTATCCTAGGCAATGCAGCATCCAGAAGTATTTCACCTTTTTTTTGCCAGAGCTGCATCTTGCATCCACAACAAAATGACTGTTTACCAGACTATGACTATGTTCCCACAAGTAACCCAATCAGCAACTCATAGGATTCCCATACACAAGATTTAGCAGTCAATTCAATTGCAAAGATATCAAAGCAAAGCTCAGCCTGCCCAGCAGGAATATTAGATAAGTGATCAGCAGTTGGAGGATGACCAATATTTTCTTCCACGTGGAGATGCTGGTGTTGGGCTTGGATGAGAACAGTAAGTCTCACAACATAAGGTTAAAGCCCTAACGGTTTATTTGAAGTAGCAGTGTTCCAAAGGCTCATGATTCCAAATAAACCTGGTGTTGAAACTTCTTACTGTATTACTTTCTTCAAATGTTTGTCCTTTTGCCCGTCACTAAACTATCAGCAAACCAAAGAATGAACTTGTCCACATAGAAACTACTTGCTACACGATCTCACCAAATCATTGTGAAAAGTAAGTAGCCTTTCTTCAAATGAGCCTTGATATTGGTTAACAAGCTATTTTACCAACTTGAGGGCTTCATGCAGAGCCACAGTATGTAGACTCCACAGGCTAACATGTAAAAAGGTGTCTTGTGGGTCATTCACTATAGCTTCCAGAACACCATATTGCAGAGCCATAGGAATTGCAAGCTGCAATCCATGGAGTCAAAGTCACTCTCCTACGAAAAGGCACTCCTTGACAAAGGAGAAGGCATCTTGAAAGGCAATGCCCTGATTAGTGTCACACTGTTAACGGGCCAGATTATAAGTCCTCAGTAGCTCAATTTTACCTACATGAGCACCAGAAGTATCTTTTAAAAGAGGCTTTGCTTTGACAGGAAGATGAAAAGCAGTTTCCTTTTTAACGATATTCACAGAGATTGAACCAGCAGGCAGGTACAATGTCAAAGGACATGTATCCTTAATTATTAGGGGTTGAAATACAAGAATGAGGGGCTTGTTAAAATTCAGAGACCCAAGGTCTTCTTAAGGAAAGATATATTTGCCTTGAAGACAATGGTTCAGAAGATTGATTCCTTGGGTAAAATGGTAGTTCTTTGGCTGAAGGGTAAAATTAGCCTATACATGCTGAAGAATGAGCGGTGACCTCATTGAAATTTACTATTATGAGGGGTTATTTCCCTGGCTGGAAAATCTGAAATGGGGGGGTGCATAATCTTAGGATAATGCTGCAGCATTGGACTCCAGGGAAATCAAAAAATATGGAATCAGGTGGGAAAGCAGAGTTGAGTCAAAGGTCAGCCTTCGTCTTCACAATCAGGGTTAATTGACCATAGAAACTACTCCATGTCTTTATAGGTGACCAATCAACATGCCCTTTGCTATTGTAGCTGCGGAGAGCAGGAATACTGTGAGTAAAATTAAAAACAAAGATTACTAGACTAGGAACAGCTGGATATATAATGCAGAGATTAGGAAAAACACGTAACATAAGAGCAGTAGAAATTAAAAATTGGGAAATTTTAATTTCTATAGATTGGGATAAGCATAACATGCCACAAAAGCTGCACATGCCTCGAGTACAACTAATATATTTTAGAACAGACAGACTTGTTAGAAAAAGAGAGATTTATATTTCCATGTGTAAACATTAGAAATGAGGTATAATTTTAAGTGCGTTTAATTTAACATTTGTGCCTGGAAAGGCAAAACAGTGTTAGGGTCATGCTGGATCAAAGATATTTGTATGCATGGGCATTGGCTTCAATTCAACAATGATTCTATTGTGCTTAGGGGAACTATGGCATGAAGAATAAATAGCAGTAACAGTGGTTGCTTAACACCTGGAGGCCCTTGCAAAGGTAAAAAAAAATTAAGTTTTAGCTGGATATATTGCAGTTGGAGACAGGAAACTGGGAGTGATGTCTTTCAATTCTACTATGCCATCCTGTCCAGTCTTTAATAGTAAGCCTGCCTCTTTGCCAGAATACAGTTACTGTCCAGACAACTAGAGAATTGGGACCTAAAAGTGTCTTAAAACAATTGCTGTTAAGAGACACCAAAATATTGTTCAGAGGAATTCAAGTAAACAAGGAAAAGTAAACAAAGTAAATCTGGTTACTGCAATTGTCTCAAACTCTGAATAGAGTGAAAAGGAGACTTTAGGAGGTAAATCAAAAGTTTGATGTCAGTTTACTGGGAATTGAGTTAAAGCAATTGTGAAAAATTTGTACAACAGCAAAGACAAATAAATCTGAAAGAGTGGTGTAAATCCTGGACTCAGTTCACTTAAATATGGAGTACAAGCTTGATTTAAAAAAAGAAAATCATTTATAAAACCTGAACTGGATTTCAGAATGCAAACTGCTTATAGAAAGCATTATTGTAACAAAAATTTTAAAGCATGTTTGGGAATTCAAAATGCGATAAACACTTTGTGATTGAGGAGAAATCCATAACAGGGTACAGAGCGCTTGTGTATATTTGACTACAGCAAATCTACTTGCTTAGAAAGGGACTGTGTTAAATGAGACTATTATAGTTTAATCAATGTTAATATTGAAATATTCAAATCTGTGTGCATCTATTAAGGTAGGAGTACAAGAGTGTGATAATTCTTTTTTCATGTTTAATTGTTACTTTTCTTGTTGTTCAAACTCAGATCTGTTTCTCCAGCTTTACGTATGACAAAGAGTTATGGTCTTTTGAGACAGGAGTGCTGCTCACCTGATGAAAGGGCAGCCAGCGCTCCGAAAGCTAGTGGCTTTTGCTACCAAATAAACCTGTTGGACTTTAACCTGGTGTTGAGTTTTTTTTTAAAACTGTGTTTACCCTAGTCCAACAGCAGCATCTCCACATCACTTCTATTTTGCTCCACTTCCCCATCTCAACTATATAATTCATAACATTTCTATCCCTCTTCAGCTCTGAAGTAGTCATATGGACTCAAAACTGTTTCTCTCTCTACAGATGCTGCCAGACCTGAGTTATTCAGCATTCTCTGTTTTTAATTTAAGACTTCATAATAGCCTTGGTCCAAACATGGATGAGTTTACAAGTTAGGGAAGGGGAAGTCACTCTTCTTGACATCTAGACAACGTTTGACTGACAGTGCAACCTGAGCAAAATTCAAGGAACCCCAGAAAATTGAAGTCAATTAGAATCAGGGGAAAACTATCATGGTTACGGTCATTACTATCCGAAAGGAAAAATGAATGAGATATTGACCTCCAACAAGCTCAAGATCAGCAGTGGCTTGCTTTCTGATGACTACTGTGTTCAGTACTATTAGAAACTTCAGATATTGAAGAAAGCAAACCCACAAACAGCAAGATCAGGACAATATTTATGCTTAGGCTGATGAGTTGTAAATAACATTTGCATCATAAAAGTGCCACACAACAGAATCAGCAAACAAGGGAAAATCTGATCATCTCTGCCTGACGTAGAACACAATTTCCAAACCATTGCTATTGATCAAAAATTTAAATAGGCCAATCATAGAAACATTGAACTAACAATAACAGATCAGTGGCAAATAATTCATTTCAACACTCCCTTAGGCCTGTTCACCATCTAAAAAGGAGTGTTATGGAATACTCTCGACTTACTGCATTAGTGCTGCTCCAGAAACAAAAATCTAATCATTCAAGTCAAAGCAGCTTGCCAGACTGCCCCCATCCACCACCTTAAAACATTCATTTCCTCCACCATCAGTGCACAGTGATAGTTGTGTGTATTATCAACAAGACACACAACAGCACCTCGAAGTTTCTTCGACAGTACCTTGCAAACCTCTAACTACTAGAAAAGCAAGGATAGCAAATGCACAGGAACACTGATTGTCACAATTCAAAGCAGCAGTTCACGACTTGGCAAGAAAAATTAGACATAGAAACAAATGTTGGCTATGCCAAATTTGTATCCCAATGAATTGTTTGAAACAAGCCATACTAGATTTAGTAATGAGCTACATCCCAGAGTTAATAAAGGAAAGGAAAGGATTTGCTATTATTAGGGGGCATAACTATAAGGTTCACAGTGAGAGATATAGGAGGGATGTCCGAGGTAGATTTTTCACTCAGTGGTTGGGATGTGGAATACACTGCCTGATGCGATAGTGGAGTTGGATACTTTTGGAACTTTCAAGCGATTATTGAAAAGGCACATGGAGCACACTAGAATTCTAGGGACTGAGTAGCTTGATTTTGGTTTAGACATAGCTTGGCACAACATTGAGGGCCAAAGGGCCTGAACTATGCTGTACTGTTCTATGTTCTATGTATAGAGTTTAGCTCTAATCGCCATGGTTACAAGTTGATCAAGGTTGGGAAATGAATATTCCAGGTTACAGGCCATTTCAAAAACTTAAAAATTTTATATTTCAAAAATATAAAAGGAAATAAATGGGTAGCACTGATAAAGGTAACGAAGAAACAATGGTGAGTAAGTGTAGTTCA
Organism: Sphyrna mokarran; assembly: GCA_024679065.1. Classification (NCBI taxonomy): domain Eukaryota; kingdom Metazoa; phylum Chordata; class Chondrichthyes; order Carcharhiniformes; family Carcharhinidae; genus Sphyrna; species Sphyrna mokarran. Next base: position 96,193,370 of record JAGIQG010000005.1, read on the forward strand.
GAAGATCAGGAATTATCAGCACAAGTGGAGATTAGGAATAACAAGGCCCAGACAACACTAGTGGGAGTAATAGGCCCTAATAGTAGTTACAGTATTAGACAGTATTATATAAGCAATAATTGGATTTATAACAAAGGCAAGGAATGATTGTGGGTGAACTTTAATCTTCATATAGGTTGAACTAATCAAATTGCCAAAAGGTAGTTTGGAGGATGAGTTTGTAAAAGCATTCACAGCAGTTTCTGGGAACAACATGGGTAGAATTTTACATGTTCTGGACAGATGTATGCACAACTCAGAAGGAGATAAAATATTATGACAATGATGATGTCAGCTGCACATGTCAAAATCATCCCACACTCATCCAATAGCTCAGTTGACGGGAATAGGCATGGATTGGCAGCATGATCACTGACAGTTAATGAGCCAATCGCTCAGAATAACATACTGCCAGTGCAATCTTTAGGTTGTCGTATGGGCAGTCAGGCAATCACTTTCAACTATTCTCAATCACTGGCGGAAAGAAAGGAGCACCTCAATTTGAAGGCCTATTCAGATTTGGGACACCCTCCCCTCTAGGGCACCCTCCTCCCTTTGTTATAGGCAGAGCACTGCAGTATCTCTTCTGGCCATTACAGCACTGTGCCAGGAAGGGTTGAGGAGCTGTTGGCCAGATTTCTTCCAAGGAAGGATGTGAAGTCTCCTCACCCAATCAATGCTCAATTGAGCATGAAATGACAGTAGGCTGAGTATTGGCTAAATAGGGATGAAGCAATTTTAGATCTTGTATTGTGCAATGAGGCAAGTTTAGTTAGTAATATCACAGTGAAAGGTTGTACAGTTGAATTCCATGTTAAATTTGAAAATGTCAACAGAACATCCCCAAATAGGAATTTTCCCTCAAGTTCCAATGCATAGGTATGAACGGGGAACTGGGGTGATTGCATGAATATATTCAAAGGTATGACAGTAAATAACACTTTGGCAACAGCTTGTCATTGCCTTCTTCAGTATCGTTGACCTGGAAGCTCTCCCACTCTTACTCCTTGCCATCAGGCACATTTGGAAGGATATAAATCCTTCCAATCAGCTGATCTTCAGCTGATCCACACATACACACACCACCACTGTGCTACAAGATCCCCAACAAATTACATTAAAATCTAAAACTCAGCACAATAGATCCATCCTTAACTTAGTAGCGAAGTTAAGGATAGTATGAGATTAACAAAGGCAGACAGCACAGCAAAGAATATCATCAAGCCCGAGGATTAGCACTGTTTTAGAAACCAGCAAAAGGGAGCCAAAAAAGGAGAAAATATGAGATGAGAGGAAGCTGGCCAGGAATATGGGGCTGGACTTTCACAGAATCATGAAACTCTGGTTACTGACTCTCCGTCCCATTGCCAGGGTTTCTGATTTGCCACAGTGCCATTTGAAGAGTGTAGGTTAATTCAGAATGTGAGCCTAACATTCTCTACCCAGATGATTCATGAAGCATGTCCTCGTCCTCTGCAATTTTAATGCAACTTTTAAAGGACTCGTGGTTCATGACACTTCAGAGATGTCCTGAACTATAGTCTGAAGGGAACCTTTCCAAAGATAATTTCAATAGCTCTTACTCTTGCTATGCAACCCAGCCTCATGACCCCTCATATGCCCCCCCAAACCTAGCTATGCCCAAATTCCAACACCCCCATGCCATTTCATAAAGTCACTTATTACTTTCACTTCAAAAAACAATTTCACAATGGACCAAAAGATCTGTCATTCATCCAGACTCAAGTATCAATAACAAAAATTGCAAACATTTGAAACCTCTATGATGAGATCAATAGCCAGAACTGTCAATGAAGTAATTTTCCGTGACTCAGTTGTTTCACTAGTCCAATGAGCTCTTCGTCAATAACATATAATGAGGCTGGCTAAGAGCCTAGACATTCATTATGCTGCTGCTCGATGAACAACTCTAGCTTTCTGATCTCTTCTGTAAATAAGCTGTGAAACTGACAAAAAAAAGGTTCCAAGTCTTCACAGCTTATGTTATTGACATTAAAGGGCTTGGATGACTTGCATTGTTTTTGCATTGTAATTAAGTGGAAAGTTATGAATGAATAGCTTTTTTAAAAACATTGTTACTATAAGGTTTACTGGTTCCATAGTAGATGAATGAACATTCAAGTGTCATGGTCTCATATGGGGTAGGGGGCATAAATTGGCATAGATGGGGCACAAGGAGTGAAGTAGTAACTGTGACGAGGGCTACAGTGTTAGAAACTCAAGCCATGTTATAAAGTTAGCCTAGACCCTAACTATTTTTGATTTTGTCATGTGAACATAAGGTTCACTCCAAGTGCAATTCTATTGGTCTACGAGGAAGCTTTTATTAAAACAAACTTTATGATTTCTATGATTCTATTTAACAATACAGTTTAACTAAAACCAAAGGGAATTAGCATAAAAAAATCTTTTACTAATTGAAACACAAAAATGATTGAATGATACACACAAGGTATAATTCTTACTGCTAGCTATCTCTATTACTTCCACTTTAAGCAATATTCTCCATAGATGTAAACTCCATTTTAGAAATCATTTAGCAAAACACATATTGAACAAAGAAAGTTACAGCACAGGAATCAGCCACTCAAGCCTGCACCAATCATGCTGCCTGACTTAACTAAAACCCCCTTCGTTTCTAGGGACCATATGCCTCTATTCCCATCTCATTCACGCACTTGTCAAGATGTCTCTTAAAAGTCACTACTGTACCCACTTTCACTACCTCCCCCAGCAATAAGTTCCAGATACCCACCACTCTAAATAAATCTGCCTCATACATCTCTTAAAACTTGTTCCTCGCACCTTAAACCTATACCCCCTAGTAATTGACTCTTCTAGCCTGGGAAAAAGCTTCTGATTATCCATCTGTCCATGCCTCATAACTTTGTAGACTTCTTTCAGGTCTCCCCTCAACATCCATCATTCCAGTGAGAACAAACCAAGTTTCTCTAACATCTCCGCATAGCTAATGCCTTCCATACCAGGCAGCATCCTGGTAAATCTTTTCTGTATCCTCTCCAAAGTCTCCACATCCTTTTTGTAGTGCGGCATCCAGAATTGAATACTACATTCCAAGTGCGGCCAAACTAAGGTTCTACAAAGTAGCAACATGACTTGCCAATTTTTAAACTCAATACCCCGTCAATGAAGGTAAGCATGTTGTATGCCTTCTTGACTACATTCTCCACCTACATTGCCACTCTCAGTGGCCCATGTACCTGTACACTCAGGTCCCTTTACTTATTAATATTCCTAAGGGTTCTGCCATTTACTGTATATTTCTTATCTATATTAGACTTACAAAATGTAATACCTCACATTTGTCTGGATTAAAACTCCATCGGCCATCTCTTCGCCCAAGTGTCCAACTGATTATCCTCTAATGGTTCTCATCGCTATCCGCAAATCCACCAACCTTTGTCATCCGCAAACTTACTAATCAATCCAGTTACATTTTCCTCTAAACTATAATTACCAACAGCAAAGGTCCTAGCACTGATGCCTGTGGAATACCATTTGTTACAGCCTTCTATTCAGAAACACACTCTTCCACTGCTACTCTGTCTTCTTTGGCCAAGCAAGTTTTGTATCCATCTTGCCAGCTCACCTCTGACCCCATGGGACTTCACCTTCTGCACCAGTCTGCCATGAGGGACCTTGTCAGAGGCCTTGCTGAACGAGTTGCTAGTCCTCCAGCCTTTTAATACCTCTGGACAGAGAGGCACCCGTCTTCTGACTCTCTCAACTGAACTTCAGAGATAATATTTTCAAGAAAGAGCTGCTGCTCTTTTTCAAATTCAAACAACAATTGCTTGCTCGCCTCTGTAAGCCTAGCTCCTCCCATTAACACATGACACACATCAAACTAATTAAATCCTCACTCTGAAGCCCCAGGGAATAACAGGAAGTTACAAAATTGCATTAGCTCAGTAAAACAAACACCCCAATAATTAGGGGTGATTATTCTTCTATATGCTCAGCATATGGGCTGCTGGTTATAGATAAACATCATCAAACAGAGCTAAAATAGAAAACATTAATAAAATACATTCCTTAAAAAGGTACAAGAGGGCCTTAATGTTTTTAAGGAGACTGGGATTAAAGTACTGTAGCCTTTTCCAGGACCCTCCTCAGAATCCAACTACCCTCTGGAACAGAGACTTCAAACTCTCTCTCAGGTCAATTAGCTTCATTAAAGCCCTGCAAGGAAAATCCCATCTTTGCAGGCACACAGAACAGTGAAATTACTCAACTCCTGCAACTATCTCGAATGAAAATCCATTCCATAAAACAGATCGCAAAAGCTTTTACAAATATCTAAGAGTGTAACTGAAGTTGGTTTGTGAGGAAGTAAAAAACAGGAGAAATCATGGAGAATGAGAAAATATCAGAGACGTTGAACAAACATATTTGTCATAGTAGAAATAATTACATACCAGGAAGAGGGTAATCAAGAAGGGCACATGAATCAGGAATCCAAGATTATTGCCATCAGCACAGGAAAATGAAGAACTTATAAAACCAAAAAGGATGCATCACAGAGCAGGTAAAAGGGATCCTATAGTATCTTGAGGACAATCAGGGATGGCAATAAACGCTGGTCTAGCCAGAAATGCCCACATCTCGAATAAAAAAAGTAAAGGCATTTAATAAGGTGCCATACAAAAGTTAGTGCAATTAGGGGTAGTATGTTAGCATGGATAGAGAATTGGCTGTCAAGTTGCAAAGTGTAGGGATAAATGAGGCAATTTCCAAGTTGACAGGCTGCCAATGAGAGTGTTTCAGCTATGTGCATTAATAATTTAGATGAGGGGGCTGAGGATAGTACATCTAAGTTTGCTGACAATATACAGCTAGGTGAGAACATACGACAGTTGAAATGAATGGTAACAAGGTGGCAGATGGAGTAAAATGTGACAAAGTGGGTGATATCACTTTGGGTGTATGAAAACAGAATATTTTTCATGAGGCATAAAACTTGTGTGGCTACTCAGAGGGACTTAGGAGTTTGAAAACAAGAAACAACAAGGTAGCATTCAGGTGCAGCAAGCAATTAGGAAGGCAAACTGGATGACAGTGACACAGTGGTTAGCACTGCCCCCTCAGCACTAAGCATCTAGGTTTGATTCCAACTTTGGTGGTCAAATTTACACACCGTGTCCAAATGGGTTTCTTCCCAAAGTCCAAAGGCTAGGTGGATTGGTCATGGTAAAAGCATGGGGTTGAGGGGACATAGTGTGCCTGTGTAAGATGCTCTTTCAGATTCAGTGCACATTTGATGGGCCAAATGGTCTGCCACTGCATTGCAGAGATTCTATGGAAATGCCATGTTAGCCTTGATTTCAGGGGCTTAGGCTTTGGGAAGACTATACCTAAAGTACCTGTGCACAATTGATTTGGTTAAAATCCCAAGATTGTAATGAGAAATTAAAGCAAAGTTCAAACCCCTAGTGATTAACTGAAAGAAAGTTATGAGATTCGATGGTTTAAACACATGAATTTATATTGTACAAGAAACAGTCAAAGCAAACCTTATCAAATAAGCACTGACTTGGTAGAATAATAGAATATTACATTGAAAGGTATAATAAAACACAATGATATATTTTAGACTTAAATTCATAACTGACCCTCATCATTTACACTTTGATAAAGCCCTACAAGGTTTTGACTGCTTATCAGGGCCTTGAATGTTTCTTCACTTCCTAGGACCAAACCAAAGAGCCATAACTCTTAGGAATCAACTTCAATGCATTTCAGTGTTCCTACAATCTTCCAAGGTATGAGCTTAGAATCTTTTCCTAACTTCCAGCTAAGTGACACCACCACTTCTTAGACTTCAATGCACACTTGCTTAGCACCATCTCAGAAAAAAAAAAATCAGATTTCTAATAACCCATTTGCTTTTGGTCTACAGTTGCTTTTCATCTCTTAGCAAAATCTTTCTTCCACACTTAGCAATTGGGGTGTACTTTCCAACTTGGGTGCTTGCAAGTCCAAAAACAAAGACCAAAACTCCACCCTGAATTGCACATCTCAATTAACCTCCGCTATAGAGATGGTCAATAAATGTTTAGATTAATTAACGTTTAGATTCAAGGTTGAATGGTTTCACTCTAGGACCCCCCTGAATAATAATTTAAAATTCTAATGAAGTCAGGACCATTTCTCCTCAGGCTTGCTGTCTACAGTTCCCTGAATTAAAAATGAAAGCCATCTGTGATTTTTATAGCTATCGTCTTCCTAACTCGGACCAGAAACATTAGGAAACAGGGTTTAATGAGGGAGGAACTGAAAGAGATCAGTATTATGAAAGAAATGGTTTTGGGGAAACCGATGGGATTGAAGGCAGATAAATCTCAGATCCTGATAATCAACATTTCAGAATACTAGATTGGCTCAAGAAATGGTGGATGTATTGGTGATCATCTTCCAAGATTTTACAGACTCTGGAACAGTTCCTATAGATTGGAAGGTAGCTAGCATAACCGCACTATTTAAAAAGTGAATGAGAAAATATGGAATTATTCATCAGTAAGTCTGATGTCAATAATGGGGAAAATTCTAGAAAACATCAAAGACTTCATAGCAAACACTTTGAAAATAGTGGCAGGTTTGGACAGAGTCATCACGGGTTTAAGAAGGAAAATCATGCTTGAAAAATCTGTTGAAATGCTTTGAAGATGTAACTAGTAGAGCGGACAAAGGGAACCAGTGAATATAGCGCATTTGGACTTTCAGAAGGTTTTCGACAAAGTCCCGTGGAAAATTAAAGCACAAGGGATTGGCTATGTGTATTGAGAAGAATAGAAAACTAGTTGGCAGACAGCACACTGTAGGAATATTTTTTTCTAAATGGCAGTCAGTGACAAGTGGGGTACTGCAGAGATCAGTGCTGAGACTAACTATTCATTGTAGAGGAGGGAACTAAACAAAGAACAAAACAGCATGGGAAACAGGCCCTTCGGCCCAACGAGCCCGCACCGCCACCCCGATGTTCCCACCTCTACCCGCGATCCCTGTCTATGTTTATAGATCTATGGATTTAAAACCAAATTTGAGACAATTTAGGGAGAATTTGTTTTGCCAATTAGCCTAAGAGCACATCTTTGGGATGTGGGAGGAAACCGGAGTGCCCAGAGAAAACCCATGCAAGCACGGGGAGAATGCGCAAACTCCCACAGACACAGGCCCAAATCCATGTATCTGCACAGCACAGCGATAGTCACTGAGCTGTCACGTTGCCCATCAAATGGTTCAGGTCAAGCATACACTAACGACATGAAGCACTAGGATACTCTCGAAAAAGATCCAAGAGCAGTCCTCTCATGACCCATCGTGCGTATGTCCCTCGTTAGACAACAAGGTGGACCAAAGCACCTGTAGGATAAAAACAAGTACATCAATACCATCATCTATTTACACACTTCCCAGGGACTCCCAAGGCTCATGATCCCTATTTTAAACCAGTTTTCTATACTCCTCTATTCCCATTCTGTTCATGTGCCCATCTAAGTATTTCTTAGAAAACTCCAGAGTGCCTGCCTCCACTACTTTACTTGGCAGCGCATTCCATAGCCCCACCATCCTTTGTGTGAAAAAACTCCCTCTTGCATCCAAATTATACCTCTAAATTTGGAGATAACACATAGCTATGTGGGAGGATGAGTTGTGAAGATACTTCAGTGTAATTTGGACAAGGTGAGTGGGCATACTTAGTACAATTTAGATAAATGAGAGTTTATCCACTTTGGCAGCAAAAATTGGAAGGCAGATTATATGAATGGTCATAAATTAGGAGGGGGAACATGTGCAACTAAACTGTACACCAGTCACTGAAGGTTAGCATGCAGGTGCAACATATAATAAAAGAGACAAATGGTACATTGGCCTTCGTGACAAGAGGATTAAAATTAAAGAGCAAAGATGTCTGGATACAATTATAAAGGCTTTGCTGAGGCCAGATTTGGAATATTGCATGCAGTTTTGGAGTCCTTATCAGAGAAAAGATGTTCTTGCTCTAGCAGGAGTGCGGAGGTTTACCAGACTGATTCCTGGGATCATGGTTAGGATTGGATTCACTAGAGTTTCATCAGAATGGCGGCAGGATCTTCTAGAAACCCATAAAATTCTAGCCGGACTAGAGAGATTAGATGCAGCAACAATGTTTCCGAAGGTGGGGCGCCCAAAACTAAGGAGTCAGAGTCTGGGTAGACCATTTAAGACTAAAGATGAGGAGAAATTTCTTCACCTAGGGAATGATCGGCCTATGGAATTCACTACCACAGCAAGAGAGTGAGGCCAAAGCACTGAACGTTTTCAAGAGAGAGATATAGCACTTGAGGCAGATGATTAAAGAATGAGAGCAAAGGCAGAATCCAGCTATTGAACTGCATGATCAAACGTGATCATAATAAATGACAGAGCAGGCTCGAAAGGCCAAATCCTCTTCTGTGCTTATTGTCTATATTTCTCAATTGAACTGCCATTTTTGAGGTATTTGCATTTTAATTACCTTACACTAATATTTAATCTTCTTCCCAAAACTAAAAGCTATTCATATGAATTACGAATTAGTATGAAAGTCTTGATATTTAAAAGACAGTATTACACTGGAGACAGCACAATGACGATTCACTAGACTGGCTCCTGGGATGAGAGGATTGTCCTACAATTGTGTGAACTGGGTCTGTATTCTCTGGAGTTCAGTAGAATGAGATACAATCACATTGAAACACAAGAACAGGGCAGACACAGAGGGTGCTCCCCCAAGCTGGAATATCTAGAACGCGGTGATACATTCAGTTTAAGGAGGTTGATCATCTTGGATCGATGAGGAATTTCTTCATTCAAAGGGCTGCAATTCTTTGCCTCAAGAGGGTTGTAAATCCTCCATTGTAGAATATATTTAGACAGATTTTGGTCTCAGGAAATCAACGGATATGGGGAGTGAATCGGGAAGTGGAGTTGACGTACAAGTTTGTTTATAATCAAACATAATAACTAAGCAGACTCGATAGGCTATTGGAATATCTCTGCCCCTCCCATTTCTTCTGTTGTGATGGAAAAGGGAATCGTAAGCTATGGTTTTAAACTTAAAATGAGGCTTATTTTGAAGAGGTGAGGCAAAAACTCAGATACTGAATGAATCACAAATAGGTATCGAAAATAGCTGGCACAATTCATGACCAGTATATACCATTTCAACGAAAGCTCCGGTTGTGTAATTCAACTGAGAGCAACAAATGAAACAGCTTACAGTATCAAGGTAACTGCTTACACAAATATTAAAAAGTTGAAATCTGGTGGTGCCATCAGGTTCTGATCCTCAATTTTATTCAGAAATCAGTGACAGCTTTTGATAGTTCAGAGTTCCCATTGGAAGGATAGGGGACCCTTTTCATTCAAAACATTTCAGTGTAGGCCAGGGGGAGACATCACTTCTAGGCTTCCCATCAATACTCCTGCTTCAAAATTCAGATGCAATGTTTTTGCCCCTCCCTTCATAATTGAAATTAAACTATTTTTATTGCCTCAGTAAAGCTGGACAATAATTCACGTGAATTGTGATTCATCAGGTTGACGTGTCTTTGGGTGTTTCCTCAGTCACCATAGAACAGAAAATACATGTTGAAATAAACTGCTGCAAATTACAATAGCTGTCACAAAGCATTGCCTCACAATCACTATCAATAATATATTTATACTGTCACTCGTGCACAATACATTTGGAATCATGAGTAGTTTTAAAGAAATAAATAATTTTGCAGATCTTCCATTGGGTTCTTCATTGTCAATAAATACACAGTTGTGCCATCGTGCATTTTATGAAGATGTTGGCAGGAATGGTCAATTTTAATTGAGAAGAAAGACTCAGTTTATTTTCTTTGGAACAGAGGCAGCAAAGAATGGTTTTTAATTGTGGTACATAAAAATATCAGGGACTTAAGAAGGAGCAAATTCTGTTAGTAGAGAAGTCAATAAACTGGGAGTATCAATTTAAAAGTAACTGGTAGAAAGATTGGGTGAAAAAGCTATTCAAAGGGTGAAGAAGTCTGGACTTCAATGACTGAAAGACAAAAATTCTCATCTTAATTTAAAAAAAAAGTGGATGTGCATTCCAGATGTCATCAGCTGAAGGGCCATACACCAAGGACCAGAAGGTGAGCTCAGGCTGGCCAACTCCTTCAGCTGGTACAGACATAATGGGCTAAATGGCCTCCTTTGATTTATTTTTCTAAGTGATCTAATTCAATGTCAGATGGTTTCTGGCTAGGGAATGGCATTTGTGGCAAGGAACAAAGACACAAATTTGGTGTGGAGCAATAAGTTCTGGTACTCGGTTGCCTATAATATGAAGCTGGAGAATCAAGGGCAAGAATTTTTAACCAAGTGCCACCAAGCTCATATGAAGTGGTACTTCAAACATTACACTTGACATTTCACAGATCTGTATGACAATCTGCAGCAAGTTGGCAAATGTCAGGAAGAGTCAGTTATGCACTGTATTAGGTCTCAACATCCAATGAAGGAAAAAGCAAAATCTCTACCCTTGCTCAAAATACACATATAGACAAGGACGTCTTGAATACAAACAGGACGAGGCCAAATTGTAACGATCATCTAAAGTTTTAAAAAACCATCAAATTCTGTCCAATTTAAAACAAAAACCCCTTTCCTTCGAATAGCCATGAATTATAACCAACTTGAGGTCAATGGGGCAAAAGAATATTCCAAAATAAACCACCTTGCATTCAGGTGAAGTTTTATTAAAAATCTTGTAAATTTAAAATGCAATACTTACCACCCAAAGCAGAACAATGCAAGGTAAAGACCCAAAAGTGTGGCAACAGCATGCCTGACAAAGCTACTTGTTTTACTTGGGTGAAGATAAAGCCGAAACCATACACTTGCTAGCAAAGCAAACAACTGGCATACTACAAAATTCACCTGGAAAGATAAAAGGGAGTTGTTTTAGTGCCAAACATCAGAATCACAATAATTAAAACAAATAACCGTTTCAAAATTAAAGTAAAAATCTGATTAGTCAATATAACCAGTTAAAATTAAATCAAACCTGGATACCCCAAGCAAAACCCAGGTTGTAATCAAAGACCATTTCTTTCACTCAACTTTACCCATGTAACATGAAATCAGCACAATGTTGGCTGATTACCTTTCATAACTATCTTTGTTTGGATTTGGCAAGTGGTTTCCCAACCAGATGTTCTGCCTGCTGCTAACCCTCTCCATTTGTCTGGGCTGTGGATAGGCAGCACTATACAACCTGGCCACTTGCAGACAAGCCAGTGTATGTTAGTGTTCGTATTTGCAAATATTTCCAATATTTGTTGGCTTAATATTTCTATTCCATGTAGTAATGAAAAATACTTGCTGCAATAATAGTTGTCTTGCTTTGATATGCAGTCTTTCAATCATAAAGGATCCTGGCGGTGAAAATCGGAAAACCATTGTTTAAATAAGAAAAAAAAAGACATCAAAAGTGATATAGGAAGTTTAACAATAAAGCTGGGTAAGGTTGCCTGGCTGAATCAAAGCAGGAACTTCTGCTATGCAGGAAATTTGATGCAATTACCAAACAATAGTTATTTCTTTCTGGATTTAATCATTGGTGTTAATAATCAGAGTCCATATTTCTATACACTTAAATTAGATTTTGATTCATTGGAGTTAAAGTTCTTTATGCAGTGAGACCAGAAGCCTGCTCACAATATTCATAATTTGGCATAGAGGGAACAATATCGCTCATTCAAACACTAGATATTGGTTGGAGCTAATGCTGCTGAGATAAAAACTTTTTGCTCTAGATAATCCCCCACCCAAACTGAGTACTTCCTGTCAATCTATTTTCACGGGAATAGATCTCAAATGCTCAGCTCTGATGTTTTGTATCCAAAATGAAAATAATTCTTAGCTTCAATGTTTACGTTACTTATGCAATACTAAACAAATACAGAAGCCAAGAGAAAGATATACTATATTCCATTTCAAATAAATAATCCATAAATGCCTTGCTCAAATAAATACATCTTTCCCAGTTCTTTGATAGCCTTGTGGATCAAAGTTGACAAATGTGGTATTTGCCTCTGTATCTGCAGACTGGACACCAAGTTAGTCAGGGGCAAACGGTTGAAGAACTGATTAAAGAAATTCAGCTGACAGATTTTTCAAGTTTTCGACTCCTGCCAAAGTGTACAAGTGCCAAATTCAGGATTGGGCATTGTTCGAGTGCAACCAGACAACTGGCCTGTCAAAATTTACTGCTCTAGACTCAAGAAGGGCAGCTTGAATTAGGCTCTAGAAAACTACACATACCCAAAAAATATACATGTCCAGAGGAAAAAAAGGATATTTTCAACCTGTTGTTATCCTCAAATCCATACCATCTCTCTCTCTCTCTGCTCCATTTCTTTAAGCTTCCTATAAGTCATACCAAAATATAAAAGACTGAACCAGGTCACAGACATCATTCACAGTGACTACTCGGCATTAAGATCAACCACAGCATTTACTAGCAATATTTATCTTCTGTTATGCAACTTGGCTGAACTACCCATCATCAAATAATCTGCAGTGATTGCTTCTCTTGCTCCTCTCCCACACTCTAAAATTAGAAATCCATCACCCCTTCCATGATTATATATATCCTTGTGCCTTTTCAACACCCCGCTCCCCCCTTCAGGGATGCAATTTCTTTTTATTATATCACCCACAAAATGCAGGGTCAGCTCCCAATATACTACAACAACTTTCAGCAAACTCTTCATCACCTCATTCAACAGTGCCAGTGCCTGCACTGTGCTTATTCAACATCCAACTGTCTTGGATGTACTACAATCATCTGCCAATTAAGCATTACTAAGACCAAGTCTCACTGTTAATTTCATCGCCCTCTTTAGCCATTCCCTTCCGAGTTTATGGCAGTCCTATTGGTTTTGCAATTTTATTTTGCAACTGTGGATCCTAGTCAAAAATGAACTCAAAGTCCACATCTCATCATTCCTGGATCTTGGTGATTTCTAATTTCACTATCATGTTTCTGAACTTCTTCCAGCTCTAATTCCACAAAAATACTTTCTATTGTAAACTTCACTCTATTCTTAAATAGGTTCTGGACTTACTTGACCCTCACAACCATCTCCGAACATAGCTTGGAGTATTGATGTCTATCTCCATCAATTTAATCTCACCATAGGACCTTTGACTAACTCAATACTCTGTTCTATAGTCTCTTTTTTTTTTAAAAAAGAACAACATATCTGTCTTAACCTGGCTATATAACCATGCATGTACTTCATAATGCAGTATTAATTCGCACAGCTGGGTTTTGGTTGCCCCTCTGGGTTCTAGCGTATCACCTCTATTTTTTTTCCCCCCTCCTTTTCTCTCAAAAGGCCCTCCCTTCATTAGCCTTTTCAATTCATTTTGAATACTCTGCCACCACCCACCCCCCTACAACCAAATTCCAAACACAACCATTCTTATTGCTCTGCAGTCCTAGTCTGGACTTCTTCTTGGGTAAGGTTAAGCTTTTCTCTTGCCATTCACCAATAGGCCCAACATATTATCTATGAGCAGCAACCCACATTGCCCAAACCTATATTCTCACTCAGGTTCTCATACCAGCCAAAGCCAGTCTTTCCATTTCTGTCCCATTCATCCAGACCCCATGGATTTTATCAGAACAATTGTGTTCCAATCTGCCCTCCCACCAAAATGTCTATTCACTTGTGAAAGAGACAGTTTTCAACCAATTCTTTTTCTGGATGATTGCAACAACATTATGATCAAGTGGAAACACGGTTGATGGATTGAAACATCCTTGGCACTCGCCTGCTTCTCAAGTACATAATGCTTCTGGCAGCATAAAGTCAAGTTTCACATGTTTGTGATTGGCACCTAGCTCACCATGTCTCAACCATCGTGTCACAGCCATTACCCTGCCTCCTGTCTGACATCTAGTAAACAGAGGAGCCAAAATTCCTATCAACTATACATTTGGAAAATGAAGGCCAATGGGAAAAAAAATTTGCTGAAGAAAGGAATTTAATACTATTTGCGGTTAGGTAGACTTTTCCTTGCACCTCAATGAAAATCAGTTTTGTAGAAAGCTACTCAAAGAATGTGCTGAAAAAGATCCAACATGAGAATTAGAGCACATGGTGCACCGAGGGAACAGGACAGCTAATTGGGCATCTCTTTAACCAGTGAGATTTTAGAATTGGAAATGAGGAAACTGTGAAAGCAGACAGATTAAATGTTATATCAAGCACAGAAAAAGTTGTATTAAGAGAAACCAAGTATAAAGAAAAACTTCAATTCATCCCTTTGGGTAGGTTTTCAATTGCTATTAAGTATCTACTGCTTTGAACTTCCTCTGTGCCACTGAAGTATCTTTGTTGCTTTTCTGTGTTAATGACATTAGATAAATACAAGTTGTTATTTAACACAAAAGCAACAGTTGTAAACTAAGAAAAATATGAAAAAGGCATTATAAAATCTAAATATTCAAAATGGGAAAAAAATCCAGAAGTTAAAGTTAAAAGTTAAAAGTAGAAATATTTTCAGATGATAATAGTCCAAAATACTGAAGGAGGTTGGGAAAACAATTCCAGACTCTGTTGAAGATGTAGATTGAAATTTTGTTAAGAAACCAATTTTACATGATCTCATACTTTTTAGATTAAACAATTGAAAGATTGCAAAAAAGGGCTGAAGATTTCTATTCAGATTCTGTAAGGCACTCTTAAGTTAGTTGGTACAGATTTGAATTCAGATGAATTCTAATTAGAAACTCCATTCTATTCTCAGGCCTTAAATCTACACAATATAGGAGCAAACGGATCTAGCGTTTTTATGCCCTCTATGCAAAAAGTTGTGGATTCATACATCTTAGAAACAGTCTAGAATTAGCATGGTTAGGCCAACAAGGAGGTAAAAAAAATCAGAAGCAGAAATGTGAACTCAGCTGGTTGTTCTGGAATATTTTAAGATGTACCATGCTATTGGTCATGAGTATGTGCAACTAAATTTGTAACAACAGTTTTGGTATTGTACCTGAACTTGCTATTAATATGGATATAGTTTATGCAAACAATGTAATACCACCCTGTTACAAATTTGATATCTTTACACAATTATGTCTTTAGTTTCATCAATGCTCTAAAACTTGGCATGTAACTTTACTGCAAATCAAAAGTCATTGCACGTTCTGGGAATTATCAAGCTTCTCATTGTATCTGAGAGTCTAATATCTCTCACAACATTTTCTTTACATTTTCAGAAGACAGGCTGAAATGCTTAGATTGAGTTCACGCCTGATAGATCAGTGATTTTATTTTACAAATAGAATACATTTTTCCAGTGAGATATAATTATTATTCACCATTCTTCATTTAAATTAATGCAACTTTACTCCCACTATGAATTAATCTTCTTTGCTGTCTGAGCTAAGATTACATTCTGCACTCCCCCATTGCCTTCTTTATGAACCATATGTTTTGGCTGTATAACATGCAAGAAACAATACTTTTCACTATATGCTAATATGACAATAATAAATCAAATCAAAACTATTTCGCTACTGGTCTCTGGAATTGAAACAATTATCTTTTCTATTGAATTCCACAGATAGTATTCTCCACTGTGCTGCTTTTATTCTACTATCTGACATGGCTCTGTGGGTTGGCTTCAGTTGTCAAACACTGGCCACAAATCATATGTTGATAGCAACGTCAGGGGATTAAAGTCAGAAATGAGTCAATCACAAATGACTGCTCTTGGGTTTAACAAGCTCCATTAGCTACTGCTGCTTCTCAGAATCCTGTGCTGTCTTCACTACAATTTCACCTGATAGCTGCTCCCCTATTAGTACCTATGCCCATCCTCCCAGTTCTTCTCTGCTGTTGATACCCAGGTTGCTTCTTACTCCCCTGATATTAGTATGCACATTACATTCAGCTTATCAGAGGTTGCAACAAAACATATTAAGCCTCCATATCGACCTCCGTTGACCTTAATTCTCAAATCTGCCTCAGTCCTGCATCAGGAGAACCAAGCTCAGCAGCAACCCTGTCGAAATTTTACAGCTTGTCTCCAAGTTGATTTCATCCACGATAGTTTAAAATAATTCAAGTTAATGTTTAAAGCTATCTGCTCTGTCCTCTTTAGAAGCAAGGCACATCTAATTTCTGCCAACACTACAAAACATGAATTCCCCTGCTGCCCAAATCACATGCAAAATATTTCCTTTAAGTTACGTCCCATTCCCAAATGTCTAACCTTTGGGATTTCACTAAGCAAAATATTTTAACAGTCAATTTATTCAACACTCCTTCACCTCCATTTAATTTACACATCTGCAGAAAAATTTTTACTTGCCAAGTCTGGTCATTCTTCCCATCCAATCTCCATTCATGCTCCAACAAGACTAAGTGATGGAACTAAGTTTATTTGGCACAATTTATTAACTAGCCATTCACCAGATCTAGACAGATCACATACACCATCAAATCTTACCTCTGCCAAAATAATCATTCCAAGATTAGCCTTGAGGACGACAGTCAGTCTCTGCTTTAAGTGTAAAATTCTCTTCTCATCCAATCCAATCCCATCCCATCCAACAGGCATAAACTATGGATTTATTTACCTTTAACTTCTGCAGATATCCCCACCCCACACTTTGACAAGTCTTACTTAATTACATGACCTGCCAGTCATGGGTTCAAACAATTCAGGAAATATCTGCTCACAGTCAGGTGCACTCAGGTGGTATAAAATATACCACGGAACTATTAAGAGAAGGCATTTATTCTAGTGCTCTGGCTAACATTTATCTTTCAAAGACATCAATCACCTTCAGGAGGACTGGAGAGGCAGACCTGTGGGAGTCAAGACACGGACTCTGCCAGCATCTGAGATCCCCATGTGTACAGGGAGAGCTCCCAACTGCTGAAACATGAGCTCTGGGTTTCTGAGCAGCAACTTTGGTACATCCACAAAGCTGAAGTTGGCAGGTAGCACATTTAGACTGGTGGTTGCAGGGACTGAGAAACAAGTAGGCAGTGCAGGTTCCCATGGGGCCCAGGTTTCAAATCGGTTTTCCATTTTGGAAGCTGAAGAGGTTGCTAGTTCCTCAAGGAAGTGTAGTCAGAGCAAAGCTTCTGGCACCACAAGCAGCCTGACTGTACAGAAGGAAGGGGGAGCAATAGTGATACGGGATTTATTAGTTAGAGGGGCAGGCAAATCTTTCTGCAGCTATAGACATGACTCCAGGATCATGTATTGCCTCTGAGGCCAGGAACACTGATTTAGTGTCCTGCAACCAGAAGTACCAACAATATGGATAGAGTGAAGATGAAAATCTTGCATCAAAAATTCAGGGAAGTAGGCAGCAGATTAAAAGACAGGACCTCAAAAGGTTGCCACGTGCTGGCACGTACAGAAATAACAGAATAGGGTAGATGAAAGCATGCCTCAAGAGATAGTGCAAGGAGGAGGGTTTTAGATATCTAGACAACTGGGACCATTTCTGGAAAAGGCGGGACATGTAGAAGCAGAACAGTCTGCAGTCAAACCAGAATGGACCATACTAACAGCATACTATTAGTAAAGGAACAAAGAGGGAGCTCAGTCATTTTAAGATTCAAGGGAGTATGATGAGGCTGGATGACCTTTATTTCAATGCTAGGAGCACTATAGGCAAGAGACATATTTGCAGCGAGACAGATAGGATGCAAGACTGGGCGGAGAAGTGGCAGATGGACTTCAACGCAGATAAATGTGTAGTAGTCCATTTTGGCAGGACCAATGGGATGAAGGAGTACAATATCAAGGGTAGGAGTCTTAGCTGTGTTGAAGAGCAGAAGGATCTTGGGATCCGGGTCCATAGGACTCTTAAATTGGCTTTGCAGGTGGAGGACGTGGTCAAGAAGGCGTATGGTGTACTGGCCTTCATTAATCGTGGGACTGAGTTTAGGAGTCGGGAGGTAATGCTGCAACTTTATAAGACTCTTGTCAGACCCCACTTGAAGTACTGTGCACAGTTCTGGTCACCTCACTATAGGAAGGATGTGGAAGCTATTGAAAGGGTGCAGAGGAGATTTACAAGGATGTTGCCTGGATTGGTAGGCATGCCTTATGAAGATAGATTGAGGGAGCTGGGACTCTTCTCCCTGGAGAGACGAAGGTTGAGAGGCGACCTGATAGAGGTTTATAAAATGTTGTGAAGAATAGATAGGGTGGATTCTCAGAGGCTATTTCCATGGGCTGAAATGGTCGCTACGAGAGGACACAGATTTAAGGTACAGGGAAGCAAGTACAAAGGAGATGTTAGAGGTAAGTTTTTCACTCAGAGGGTGGTGAGTGAATGGAATCGGCTGCCATTGGTGGTGGTACAGGCAAACTCGCTGGGGTCTTTTAAAAGATTTCTGGATGAGTATATAGGATCTAATGGGATTGGGTGTTATAGATAGGTCTATGGCTTGGTAGGTATAGATATGATCGGCGCAACTTGTGAGCCGAAGGGCCTGTTTGTGCTGTAGTGTTCTATGTAAGACTTATAAGTTTAAGCATGTGGATTGTCATGTGCAATTGTTGCCATCGTAAAGATATGGACTAGCAACTCAACATTCTGGGGTAAAAGATCTTCAGGCACAACAGGGCAGGTGTAAGAGGAAGTTTTAGTTAAATTATCAATTAAGAAGTCAGTTACTGCAATAAGAGATGATATTTTGGAAGGGTCTTCAAATTAGGTTTTCTGGGTAGAGTTTTGGAATAACAAGAGGCAGTCACATTCTGGGACTCATCATGGACCTCCAACCAAATACTCAGCAGGCAAGAGAGGAATCGATATGTAGGCAATTTACTACTAAGGGGTCCAAAAATACTCGGGCAATTATATTAGGGGATTTCAACTTCCAACATTAATTGGAATATTCAGTGTAAAGGGTGGATTTCAAGACAACTTTTTAATGTCAATATGTTGAAGGCTCAATGAGGAACAGTGCAGTGCTGGATCTAATTCTGGGGAATGAAGGCACTTTGTAATTTGTAACAAAACAAGGGAGTGCTCAATGAATGGCAAGATGCTAAGGAGTTCAGAGAAATCTTGAGGTGACCTTCCACTGATCCCTGACAGCAGCAGAACAGGTTAACAAAGTAGTTACAAGGGCACAAAGAATACTTGTCTTTATCAGTCATGGCATAGATTGGAAGAGCAGGGATGTTACATTGCAGACATACAAAAAACTTAGGTCAAAGCTCGAGTACCTTATATAGTTCTGTCTGCCTCACTATAGAAAGAATGTGATTAAATAGGGGAGATTCACTACTATGTTGCCTGGGATGGAGCACCTGAGCTATGAAGAGAGGCTGTCTTGGCTTGGGTTTTCTTCTTTTGAGCAAAGGCGGCTGAGGGGGACTCGAATGAGATGGATAAGATGATGTGGAGTTTTAGTCAAGGTGGATAAGACACAGCTGTTCCCTTTAGTTGAAGGGTCATTAATAAGGGGCGATAGTTTTAAGGTTTGGATCAGGAGGTTGAGAGAGAATCTGCATGTAAATCAGTACGTCAAATGACAAACATTCAAGGATATCGGCCAAATGTTGGAAAGTGGGATTAGTGTAGTTTTGTTGTAGACTTAAGGGGCTCTTCTGTACTGTATGACTGACATTATATTATAGCTCCCTCCGATGTTGTTCTTAAACTGTTAGTTGCTGACAAGCTGCTTCTATTTACTGCATTTTAACAGTGGTTATACAGAAGTATGTCAATTGAATGCAAAGCATCATGAATGCAAAAGAATTTTTGATAAATAAAAATTTGCATCAGCTTTTAAAGTCAAATCTCCTGCATTTGCCTCAAAAAAATGTCTCTCGCTTCTCTTCAAACTTTGAGATACACCTGTTACTCACCCATTTATTATAAACTACTGGCCACAATGACAATTAACATTGCAAACTATTCCCCCTACTCAAGTCCTGATCTCATTTTCAGAATTCTTATCTTGAAAAATAAATTAAAACAATGTAAGCTACCATGCTAATGCCAACCTTTTTCCTTTTATGAAATTTGTGCAGTTAGAGCATATATCTATTTTTCCCCAATCAGCACCAACTTGCTTTAACCAATCTCAATATTTTCTGTAACTATGACATCTAATCTATGCTCAATCTCCCACGAGTCTTAGAAAATAATCAATCATTCCATCCTCCTACACTGCCTACCCCCTCGCACATAAATGAAAACATCATTGAGCTAGAATAGCTAATTGCAGCCACAAATGACACATCCCAACTCATTGACATCAGTCTTCAAAGAATCCATCCACCACATTCTGAAACTAAGCTACACATTTTCCCCCCTAAGACAATGGATCAGATGACTTACTTTACATCATGCTATCAGCAGCATAAGCAGATTGCTTGTCTGCCATCCAGGCTTGAAGCAGCCTCTATTTTCTTCCATTAAAAATTGGAAAAACAGAAGCTAACATTCTGGCCTTTTCCACAAACTCTGCAACCTTGCATCAATTATAGAATCAGATTTACAACATGGAAACAGGCCCTTTGGCCCAACTTGTCCATGCTGCCCTTTTTTAAAGCACCTAAACTAATCCCAATTGCCCATATCTCTCTGTACCCATGTAACTATCCAAATGCTTTTAAAAAGATAAAATTGTACTCACCTCTACTACTACCTCTGGCAGTTTGTTCCAGACACTCACCATCCTATGTGAAAAAATTGCCCTTCTGGATAGTTTTGTATTTCTCTCCTTAAACCTATGCCCTCTAGTTTTAGACTCCCCTATCTTTGGGAAAGATATTGATTATCCAGTTTGTCTATGTCCTTCATTATTTTATAGATCTCTATAAGATCACCCCTCAGCCTCCTACACTCCAGAGAAAAACGTTCCAGTCCATCCAGCCTCCTTATAACTCAATCCATCAAGTCCCAAAAACATTCTAGTAAGTCTCTTCTGCACTCTTTGTAGTTTAATAATATCCTTTCTATAAAATTGCACACAGTATTCCAAGTGTGGTTTTACTAATGTCTTGTACAACTTCAACAAGACATCCCAACTCCTGTATTCAATGTTCTGACCGATGAAACCAAGCATACCGAATGCCTTCTTCACCACTCTGTCCACCCGAGAGTCCACTTTCAAGGAGTTATGAACATGCACTCCCAGATCTCTCTGTTCTGTAACTCTTCCCAACGCCCTACCATTAACTGAGTAAGTCGTGCCCTGGTTCAATCTACCAAAATGCATTACTTCACATTTGTCTAAATTAAACTCCATCTACATTTGTCAGCCCACTGGCCCAATTGATCAAGATCCTGCTGCAACTGCAGATAACCTTCCTCACTGTCCACTATGCCACTAATCTTTGTCATCTGCAAACTTGCTAACCGTGGCCCCTATGTTCTCATCTAACCATTAATATAAATGATAAATATCAGTGGACCCAGCACTGACCCCTGAGGAACACCACTGATCACAAGCCTTCAGTTTGAAAAAACAACTCTCTAGCTTCTGTCAAGAAGCCAATTTTGTATTCGTTTGGATAACACACCCTGGATCCCTTGAAATTCCGGTTACTCTGTCTGAACTACATAATCCACAACCACAACTGACATCATTCTTGCGTGGCCTAAAGTTATGCTTTTGCAATGGAAAGGGCTTTGGAATGGAAGATCACTTTAAAATCAAATATGAGATCAAAGCTGCAAGCAATCTGTTTCACACAGAAGGATGTCGAGGAGGGGTGGAACTGATCGTAAGCATATGGAATGTGAAAAGCTCTCATGCTTACAGCTTTCATTATCAATGTTTAGCTGGAGGAAAATGACAACTCAAGCAAATGTAGATTTCAGACAAGCAGATGAAAAAGGCAGGGGTGGGAGGGTGGGGGTGTGTGGAGAGACAAGGTGTCAAGAGTTAGGGATCTTCTCAACTTGTGGCTGTAGAAAACAAAAAATCTACTAATCTCAGATATAAAATATCCCATCGACTGAGCCTCTATAGTTGCCATTTTTCAAGAAGAGTTCCAAACCTTGTTTTATAGATGGTTATTCACCTTCTTTCCCACTACCCGATTCCATGGCAAGATCCAAGACTAAAACAAAGGGTAGAAATCATGTTTTCACCAATGAAATAAAACTTTCAGATTGTGGCAATGGTAGATATGACATTCCATAAGTCACAGAGATTGAGAGACAACCTTTGTCCCATCACAACCACCACACTCCTTCGGCCTCCCTATTCATTATTCAGCTGCCCTGATCTGAATGTTGTGTGCAACACCATTAGAAATGGAGAAACATATTTTAAACCAGTTCAATGATTCAGTAAATTAAGTACCAAAATGGACAGAGAATGGTAACAATGGAAACTTAATTTAACTTGCTCCCAGTTGTAGTTACCAAAGAAACTGTACCTTAATTTGAAAATATACCAAGCGCAAATATTGAGCTGTACCAAGTTGATTAACTATTGTCAAGTTTGACACAGGCACTGAAAACAGCATTGCTTCCATTAATTATACCTTGAACACGTATCATGGAATGTTGAAACACAGCTCTGTTCCCCAGTATTAACTATCACCTTCAGGAAAACATTCCACTATTTTACAAAATTGAACTCTGGGGTTTTTAAACGTAGAAGGTAATTGGCCGATTCCATTAGTGCAGTCAAGAGTACAAATTGTAGCCTTAAATTGATAGTTACTTTTTTTTTATTGGTTAGTGGGTGAGCATCATCTGTTATTGGTTAAGCCAAGACACAAACATCCAAGGAGGACCACAGTGTCACAGAAGGTTAACTGTAGGCTGGTACCCCCAAACAACTAAGATAAGGTTTTAGTAGTACAAGTCATCATTCTCCTTTCTTAGATGAAATGTGTACGTGTATGCAACGTTACAAATAAGGAAACATTAGACAATAGAAGGCTTTAGCTAAAACCTCAGTAACATCCCATACCCTTAGCATTTGTTGAAGATTATAAAAAAGAGACCGACTTTCTCATAGCCCCAGCTGTACATATGCACAAGGCAATGTATGTTATTAACACACTGCAACCTCTAGTCCTGAAGGCTTAGGATAAAGACATTTGAGATTTGGGAATGTTTTGGATTATAGGACAAGCATTCTAAAATGGTTAACTACAAATGTGTGGGTCTGATATAAATATGCACCCAAGTCAAAAAAAGTGACAAAAGTCATTATAAAAATTCTTCTATTTATCCAAACACTATATCTTCCATATATCCAAATTAATCAAAGTAGGGCCAGTGACAGAGGAAACAAATGATTCCAGGTGATCAATAAGTAGCATTACGAATAGGCCTAGTCTGTGGAAACCAATGTCATGGTTCTTTCATTTTTAATTCCTACACAATTAGCTGACTTTTCTTCCTTTGTTACAGAATTGTTACAATGCAAGAGGCTGCAATTTGGCCCATATTTTTACCAGCTCTCAAAGTGAGTATCATGACTTGCATCATCATGCCATTCCACTGTACCCCATGTAATCATTTACTGCCTGCTTGTTACTCATTTCGATCTAATGCCCTCTTGAATGCCTCAATTAAAACCTGCTCCCACCACATTGCCAGGCAGTGCATCCAGACATGAACTAATCATCCTATTAGCCTCTTTTGAAAATCACATTAAACCTCTTGTTCTTGGTCCATTCACACTCCTTATGATTTTGTATATCAAATATCTTCAATCACCTTCTCAGCAAGGAGAGCAGTCCCAACTTCCCTATTCTATCCTCGTAACTGAAATATCTCATCACAAGAGCCATTCTTGTAAAACTCATCTGCACTCTCCAACATGCTCACATCCTTCCTCGTTTGGCATCCTGCTGAGGTCTAACTTGCACAAGTTCAGCTTAACCTCCTTACTCTTATACTCTGTGCCCCTATTAAGGTCCTGAATATTATACACTTCAGGACTCATCTGTCCTGCCAACTTTAATAACTTGTGCACAAACACACCCACATCCCTTTGCTCCCTTAAGAATTTGCCACTTATTTTGTACTGTCCACCAAAATGTATCATGTCACACTTCTCCACATTGAACTTCATCTGTCACCTAACTGCTCATTCGTCAACTTGTCTACGTTCTTTTGAAGTATTATATGGTCCCCGTCACAGTTCACAGTACCTCCAGGTTTTGTCATCTGTGCACACCAAGATCCAGGTCATGAATATTTATCAGGAAAAAAGTGCCAATTCAGACCCTTGGGGATCAATGCAACCCTTCCTTAAGGCAAAACAAAATCTCTGCTTTCTATTATTTGGCTGACTTTAATATATTCACGCTGCTATTGCCTCTTTTATTCCATGAGCTATAAAACTTTCCTCAAGAGTGTGCATGACACTGTATTGAATGCTATCTGAAAGTCCAGGTATACCACACCAACAGCATTACCCTCATTAATCCTGTTACCCCCTCAAAAATCCAGCAAGTTAGTTTCACATTATTTTCCTTTTAAAAATATATGCTTTCTCTTCCTAATTAATCCACATTGTTTCATGTGACTACTAATTCTATCTTGAATAATTGTTTTTAGAAGCTTGTCCACTATGGGTCTGTACTTGATGGGCTATCCTTGTCAGCTATCTGGTCTCTCTCTTTCCCCAGTCTTCCTACTGACAACCAAAAGCTGTTTTTCTGTCTTTAGTAAAAGAAGGAACATTAGAATAGCTATAAAAGGCCATCACATTCACTACTTCATTTGTCAGAGTCACAAGTGGCAGGTCAGAGAGTTGCATAGGCTAGCTCAAGAAATATTTCACAACTGGGGTTGCTGGATTTCTGATTTCCAATTTCCAAATTGATTGTTGTGAATATGATGTTTGAATTTATGATAGACAAAACACCAACTGCATTCATTGTCCTGAAAACGAATGAAGTTTTCTCATCTTTTATTAAAACTTAAGTATTATAGCTGAAAACAGACTTTCATTGATATTTTCAACAGCAATAGAAAAAAAAAGAAACTGACAATGGCCTCTATTCAGGCTCAGTTATGAGATCATTTCTTTAGTTGAATTGTCGCTTGTTACACAGCAGCTTTTTAAAGTTCATGGACTTTTGTTGTCAAAAATTGAGACCATTCAGCCATTCTCTGCTACTTCGCTCCTTCACTGAGCTCACCAAGTCAAATTCCTTCAAGGTTCATCCCTTCCATATTCTTGAGTTTTGCTCTCATCTTCACCCCAAAAATCGATCTCCGGTTCCCTACTAAATTGCTTACCATCCAAATTTCTTTCCTCAATCACAGTAGCCGATGAAAAGTGCTTCTCTTCAAATCTGCCATCATCACCACACAAAAAAAACCTCTCCAACCTTACAAAATGTCCAACCTTGAAACTCTATCATCTCTCAAACACTGATCCTCCTCAGCTACAGAGGCTTGCAGAAAAATCAGGAATGGTGCTCCTCAGCAGACAAAGCAGTCTCATACAAGTACCAGTCCTTTAAAGGAGCAGCACAGTGGCATAGTGGTTAGACCTGCTGCCTCTCAGCACCAGAGATATGGGCTCAATTCTGGCTTCAGGTCACTGTGTGGAATTTCCATTTTCTCCCCTTGTCTGCATGGGTTTTCTCCAGGTGCTTCCTACAATCCAAAAGATTAAGTTAATTGGCTCTTAGTGTCAGGGGGATTAGCAGGATAAATGAGGGTTATAGGAATAGAGCCTTGGGTAGGATTGTGGTTAGTACAAACTCAATGGTCTGAATGGCCTCCTTCAGTACTGTAAGCATTCTAAAGTAGCTGCACATATAGCATGAACTAGATTGCACACAGAAATCAGAGATCACTGCTTTTCAACTGCCTAGCTCCCTTCCACTGTTCAGTATTTGAATCCAACTAGTTTTCTATCCATCAGTATCAAAACAGTTATCAAAACCACAAATTATATTCCATATAACCAGCAATGGTAAATATTACTCCTCATCCAGTGATCCAGTTGGCAACTTTTAGATGTTTGACCAGGTTAACCAGCTCTGATGACATTCCACCAGCTTAGTGACACTGTACTCACCTAGTTCCATTATTTTCTATGAGTCTTTAGATGTGCATATCCACATTATACGTGATTTTCTTTTAAAAAAATGATCACAATGAATTTGTTTAGTGAAGTAAATCACAGTACAGACTAATCAACAAAGCTAAAAAATTATTTTACAATAAGCAAACAGTTCACCACAAACATGTTTCCTGTAAGCATCATTCCCAATGAGTGCTTATTTTGATTCCCGAAATGGAAAACGTTTGGATAAATGCAATGCAAACTAAATTTCTGTACATCCTATAGACAGCTACGAATTCAACATTTCCTCTGTGCAAATAACGATATCTGCTCCAACCAGTTTTAAATATACAACATAGGAGTAATAGTATTTTACGTCAGCAAGTTTATTCAGATGCAATACGTAGCTTCCTGTGGTATCTCTTTTCATACCAAATAAATTAGCTCAAATTAACTTAGGGAACATATTCTGACAATGGAGAAGAACATTTGGTATGATCTCATTTGGGTAGACTTCAGGAAGGCAGATGCATCATGATCAAAAAAATACATAGTGAAGGGTGCTTTAAATCCAGCTACAAAATAAAACAAAGATATTTTTAATAAGCGTACTTTTTAAAAATTCTGCTTCAGCTCACATTTGTTTTCTATTTGTACCTGGATTTAAAGCACCCTAGCAGTCCAATTTATCTCAAGGTGGAGATTTATATGTCCAATTGGAATATAGTATAGGCAGATGTAATTGTTAGACAAGAAACAAGATTATGTTTCTTCCTCCCCCTTTGTAAAAAGTCTGTCACTTTCAAATAGCTTATCACACAGTTGGATGCATTTCTTCCCGTGACTGTCTCTAATCAATTTTTGTTGCTCGTACTCTTCTGTTCTTCCCATATAGTTTTCCTTCTTTAATTGTGAAATGCAGAAAACACCATCTCTTTCCAACTTTCCTTTTCTGTACATCTTTTTCCAAATCACTCTAAACTTTGAAGTTTTGCACAATGACAGAAAGCCCATAAAACTAGGGGCGGATCCCTGAGATAGTAACTGTTTGGCAGCCAACAGAAGGGTGGGGCATTAATCCAGAGAAAGATTCCAGGAACCTAATCAACAAATCATTAGTTGGTATTAACCAACAATAAAGTCAGATCCGAAACCATAACAGTGCGACTGTTTTATTTACAACTGGTGTGTCGCCCATGATGTTGCATGTATTAAGTCTCACTGTTCCCAATTATCTTCTTGCTAATACTGCTCTCAACTTTTCACTCCTTCTGTTTCACAATAAAAGCTTCAATTATATAGAATTCCATGAAAATTAGCAGCATCCTCCCATCTCAGCTGAAGTCTCATCTTAACTCAGCTCCTTAATAAGATGGATGGGTCATTAGTTCAATCATAAGCATAAGTAAAATTGTCGTCAGGAGGGCCAGAAATAATGCAATGGGAAGAATTGAGGGAATTAAAAAAAGGAGACAACTTATATAACACCTTTAACATAAGTGAAGTACCCTCAAGATGCTTCACAGGTGCATTATAAAAGAAAATGTTACACACAGGAGATATTAAATCAGATGACCAGAAAATCTTGGTTAAATGATTAGAATTCAAGGAATGTCTCAGAACAGGAAGCAAGGTAGGGAGGCAAAGAGGGAATTCCAGAATTTGGGGCTTGGGCACCAACGATGTAGAATTACAATCTGGAATGTACAAGAGGCCAGATATGAGGGTTATGGATCTGGAAGGGATTTTTTTTAAATCCATTTGTGGGACATGAGCATCACTGGCTGGCCAGCATTCCTAGTTGCCCTTAACGTGGCGGCAAACTGCCTTCTTGAATCACTGCAGTCTATGTTTTGTGGGTTGACCCATAATGCCATTAGGGAGAGAATTCCAGGATTTTGACCCAGCAACTGCAAAGGAACCTAGGCACATTCCCAAGTCAGACGAGTAGCTTAGAGGGGAACTTGTAGATGGTGTTTCCATTTATCTGCCTTCTAGATGGGTTTGGAACGGACTGCCTAAGGATCTTTGGTGAATTGCTGGAGTGTATCTTGTAGATAGTGTCACTGCTGCTATTGAAGCATCAGTAGTAAAGGGAGTGGTTATTTGTAGATGTGGTGCCAATCAAGCGAGCTGCTTTGTCCTGGATAGTGCCAAGCTTCTTGAATGTTGTTGGAACTGCATGCATCCTGGCAGGCGGGGAGTATTCCATCACACTCCTGACTAGTCTTGTAGACAGTGGATAGGCTCTGGGGAGGCAGGAGGTGAGCTACTCACCACAGTATTCCATTGTGTTTGTGGTGCGACCAGTGAGTTTTTGATAAATGGTAACCTCAAGGTTGTTGACAGTGGGACATTCAGTGATATTACACCATTGAATGTTAAGGGGCAGTGGTTAAAGTGACTCTTGTTGATGGTCATTGCCTGGCTTATGTGTGGTGCAAATGTTATTTGGTACGTCAGCCCAAGCCTGGACATTGTCACATCTTAATATGAACTGCTTTAGTATCTGAGTCGTCATGAATTGTGCAATCATTGGGAAACATCTCCACTTATGATGGGGAAGGTCACTGATTGAAGCAACTGAAGATTGTCGCACTCGGACATTACCCTGAGGAACTCCTGCAGAGATATCATGGAGTTGAGATGACTGACTCCACAACTATTTTCCTACGTACAGGTCTGACTCCAGCCAGTGGAGAGTTTGTCCAGATATCCATTGATTCCAGTTTCACTAGGGCGCCTTAATGCCACACTCGGTCGAATGCAGCCTTGGATGTTAAGGGTTGTCACTCTCACCTCACCTCCTTTGTCCACAATTGAAACAAGGCTGTAAATAAAGTCAGCAGCCAAGTGACCCTGGCAAAACCCCCCAAAACTGAGTGTCGCTGAGGAGATGTTGCTTAATAGCATTGTTGATGACCTCTTCCATCACTTTACAGATGACTGATAATAGGTGAGGTTGGATTTGTCCTGCTTGGTGTGTAAAGGACATAGCTGGACAATTTTCCACATTGTTGAATAGATTCCAGTTTGTAACTGTACTGGAAGAACTTGGCTAGGGAAGCAGCAAGTTCTGCAGCACAAGTTGGGAGGTATTGATCAAGTGGATAGTCAGAGGCTTTTTCCCAGGGCTGAAATGGTTGCCACAAGAGGACACAGGTTTAAAGGTGCTGGGGAGAAGATGTCAGGGTAAGTTTTTCCACTCAGGTGGGTGCATGGAATTGGCTGCCAGCAACTGTGGTGGAGGCAGATTGATAGGGTCTTTTAATGAGACTTTTAGAAAGTACATGGAACTTAGTAGGATAGAGTAGGGTAGGTAAGCCTGGTAATCTCTAAGGTAGGGACATATTCGGCACAACTTTGTGGGCCAAAGGGGCTGTATTGTGCTGTAGTTTTTCTGTGTTTCTAAGTCTTCAATACTATTGCTGGAATGTTATCCGGGTCCATTGCCTTTGCAATATCCACTGTCTCCAACCATTTCTTGATATCACGTGGAGTGAATCGAATTTACTGGAGACTGACATCTGAGATCCACTGGAGGCGGCCAAGATAGATCATCCATTTAGCACTTTTGACTGAAGATTGCTGCGAATACTTCAGCCTTATTTTTTCATTAATGTACTGGTATCCTCCACCATTGAGGATGGGGATATATGTGGAGCCTCATCCTCCAGCAAGTTGTTTAATTGTCGACCATAATACTCAACTGGATGTGGAAAGACTGCAGAGCTTAGATCTGATCCGCTGATTGTGGGATCACTTAGCTTTATCACTTGCTGTTTAGCAAGCAAGTAGTCTTGTTTGGTGGCTTCACCAGATTGATACCTCATTTTTAGGTATGCTTGATGCTGCTCCTGGCATGCCTTCTAGCACTCTCCATTGTACCAGGGTTGATCCCCTGGCTTCCTGATAATGGTTGAGTGGCGGATATGCCAGGCCATGAGGTTATGAGTTGTGTTGAAGTACAATTCTGCTGCTGCTGATGGGTCACAGCGCCCCATGGATGCCCAGTCTTGAACTGCTAGGTCTGTTCAAAGTCTGTCCCGATTAGCACGGTGAAAGTGCCACACAAGATGGAGGTTATTCTCAATGTGAAAGCTGGTTTGTCTCAAGGATACTCACCAATACTGTGCTGGCACGTTGGTAAGGATAGGGTTATCAAGGATGATATGTTATTTTCTCTTGTTTCCTTCACCATCTGCTGCAAACCCAGCCTAGTAGTTATGTCCTTTAGGACCCGACTAGCTCAATCAGTAGTGCTGCTGCTAAGCCACTCTTCGTGGTGGACATTGAAATCCCTCACACAGAGTACATTTTTGCGCCCTTGCCACTCTGTGCTTCCTCCAATTTTTGTTCAACATGGAGGAATACTGATTCAGCCAAAAGTGATACCAGTAAGACGTTTCCTTGACCATGTTTAACCTGAAGCCATGAGACTTCATGGGGTCCAGAGTTAATGTTAAGGACTCCCAGAGCAACTCCCTCCTGACTGTATACCACTGTGCTGCCCGCACCTCTGCTGGGTCTATCCTGCAGTGGGACAGGACATATCCAAGAACGGTAATGGTGGTTTGAGGTGTTAGTTGCAAGGTCAGTGAGAATGAGCCTCAGGCTGTTGCTTAACTAGTCTAAGACAGTTCTCCCAATTTTGGCACTAGCCCCCAGATGTTAGTAAGGAGGACTCTGCAGGATCACGAGGGCGTTGGCTTTGCCATTGTGTTTTCTGATACCTAGGTCAATGCTGGGTGATCTGTCCAGTTTCATTTCTTTGAGATTTTGTAGCAACTAATACAACTGAATGGCTTACTAGACCATTTCAGAGGGCAGATGAGAGCCGGCCACATTGCTTAGCTCACACATAGGGCAGATCAGGAAGGGTGGCAGATTTTCTTCCCTAAAGAAGGACATTAGTGAACCAGATGGGCTTTTCCTGACAATCAACAACAGTTTCATGGTCAGACTTTTAATTTCAGATTTTTTTTTTAATTGAATTCAAATTCTACCAACTGCCGTGGTGGGATTCGAACCAAAGATCCCAGAACAATATCTGGGATCCTGGATTAACAGCAAAGTGATGATGCCACTCCGCAATCACCTCCTGACACAGGCAAGGCCTGTGATTTGAAAGATTTGAAAACAAGGCGTTGATTGGGGAAAACAAGAGAAAAGGGACTTTCTGTCTAGGCCACAGAATTTTGGATGCTCAAGGTTACAAAAGGAAAAAGAAAGTATGGGACCAATCCAGACTGCATTGGAACCATTGAATCTTGAAGGTGATTAAAGAATGGATTAAGGTTTCAATTGCAGAGGAGTTGAGATAGGGGCAAAGACATTGAGCTGGAATCAGACAGTCTTCATGACAGCATGAAAACAAAGCTCATCACAAAATCAACTACAATACTAAAACTGCATACTGGCTGGCTTAATCTCAGGAAAGGTATCAGGGAATAAAAAAAGGCTAATCTTTCCAATACTTAAATAGAAGAAATTACTGCTCAACTAATGTGAAGCAACACCATGCATAATTTAGAATCACACAAACCAAGTTGTTAAAAATATAAACGTCCTTTATATAAGAACCAGCAACAAAGGTTACCATATTGCACAAGTTTCTTTTGACCTGAAACAAACATATCAATCTATAACAATTAACATTTAAATTAGCCCCAAGAACCATGCTATTGAGCAACTGCAACTCAGGAACAAGAAGCCAGGCTACTTTGAAGTTCATATGTACATTTACTACTTCAGCACCAAAAAGGATTTTTTATATATAAAGTATAATTTTAAGCACGAGGAGGTTGCAAACTCAGGGGAGCAGGCATCATCTGTCATGTAGGAAGCAGTACATTACATGGCTGGGAAGTCAGAGGTCAATTAAAAGGAGGGAAGATAGACTCCTTGCAGGGTAAATTTCAACTTCTTTCCTTATAGTGCAAGGTTCAACTACTTTGCATGTTAAGTGCTATTCCCTACTGAACACCTTTTGAAAAAACAATCTCACAAATCAATTTTCAGTTAAACTGTAACTTGGGAACACAGCAGAAATGCAAAGGTAGTTTACTCAAACACAAATTATAGCTCACCTCCCAATTCAAAGTTTTTATTTGTAAAGCATTCATAATACACAAAGACAGGAGGAGTTCAAACATGTACTTATGAAATAAGATTGTTAAAGATTGTAAAACTCCCAGTGAAGCTTTCACTTTCCTCAGATTTGTTCAGAAAGGAAGACCAAATTAAACATTTTTTCAGGCTGTTGTTTTGCTGATCCCCAATACGCTACTGACCTTTATATAGCGTTATCCATCAACAGCTTACTACAAATAACGTG
Organism: Sphyrna mokarran; assembly: GCA_024679065.1. Lineage (NCBI taxonomy): Eukaryota > Metazoa > Chordata > Chondrichthyes > Carcharhiniformes > Carcharhinidae > Sphyrna > Sphyrna mokarran. Next base: position 96,225,839 of record JAGIQG010000005.1, read on the forward strand.
GAAAAAAATGAAAGATTTACTGTTTCTACTTCCAGTAGTTCTTTCAAGTTGTTTGTGCAAAAAGATTAATTGTATTGTAAGCCACAACTGTGAATGTAGTGCTGCCTTTACCTAATCAAGAATTGAAAAATTAAGAAATCTGTATGCTTTCTTTAGAATGAAAGATAGGACAATGTGTACATTTTGGGTCTGGCCAAATAATGTTTCTTTTAGCTATTCTAAAAGGCCAAGTGTAAGACAGTGAGAGCTATAGGGACAAATTTTCCCCTCTAATCGGAACCTCAGGGCTGAATTCATTAGTAAACCTTGTCGTTGAACAAAGCCTTCATAGTGAGATTCCGTCTCTCAACTGTGTCAGCAAACAGGCTAAACAAGTAGTTAGACATCTGCTTTGCCAGATGGCCACATCATGAATGGTTTGGGAGGTATAAAATTGCAGCCCTGCCTACATCCAGACGCATGCTTGCTCAGCATTAGCAGGGCAAACTCTGCCTGTAATTTAAAGGAGATTCAGTTGTATAGATATATTTGTTATACTTAAATAAAATCAAGTTAAATAATTTATTATATTTTTCAATGAGATAACTTCCTGCATTTATATAGAAGTTATAATATTCACATCCAAGCCAATTACATTACCTCATTAAATTGTACTCTACTCACATATAGATTGCTATTTTTTGACAACAGCTTGTACTTAAACGGCATCTTTAACATAATAAAGTGTTCCTAGGCATTGCAAAATGAGGTTTGACACCAAATTACGTGGTGATATTAGGGTTGTTGAGGAAAAACTAACTGTAACCAAATCATGTCTTAAAAAGGCAAAGGAAGTGTTCTAAGAAGAAAATTCCCAAATTTAGGGCCTTGGCAGCTGAAGGCACAGCTTTCACTGTATGGTAATTAAAAAAGGATGACATGCAGATAATTACAGAGATAGGGAGGGAGCAAGGACATTGAGGAATCTGAAAACAAGGTTCATTTTAAAATCAAGGTGTTGCTGAACCAGAAACTAAATATATGTCAGTGAACACAGAGGCACTGGGCGAGCAACACTTGACAGATTAGTTAATAGATCTCAGAGTTTTAAAGGATCTCAAATTTAGAGGGTAGAACATGGAAGACCTACTAGAAATGCTCTTGAACAGACAAGTCTAGAGATCACAAAAGTCCAGATGAGGGTTTTGATGGCAACTAAACTGAGGCAAAGAACATCAATTGTAACTTGCAAAAATTATTTAATTTTTATATTGAAAATAACTAACCTACAGCAAAGAATAAACATTTTTGCAAGTTCAAACTAGATCTCTCACTGAAAATGCATCCAGCTACTAGTACTACTACTGCTGGATATTTTGAACGAACGATGTATTCATTCTATGCTACACTCTCAACATCACTTGTTCTCACAATGTGAAGGATCTTTTTAAAGAGGATTGATTTTCACAGAAATAAAACAAAAGAAAACTTATGTAATTTGGTCCATTTAAGTTTCTGCTCAATAGTAATCACCTGGTTCAGTATTTGAGAAGTTGCAAATGGGACTCAACATATCTGCTTCTGACCTTAAGGAAGGTCATTGATCAAACAGCTAAAGTTGGTTGGGCTAAGGTCAGTACCCTCAGAAAGTTATGCAGCAATGTCCTGGATGGCCTCCAACAACCATTAGGTTGTACTAGGTATGACTCAAAGCAGTCGTGAGCTTCACCTCGTTGGGAGACTCAAGAGACAAAGCCAGAAGGTGGAGTTGCTTTCTGGATTCTGAGCTGGGTAGTTTCAGGCATGACTCCAGCAGGAATGCTATAATTCTTATATCAATAGAAGGTTGCAAAATGTAGTAGTTTTTTTGAGAGGAATAGATGCAAGAAGTGTGCACGTGTGTCATACTTTAACCCCCATCAAATAGTATTCATCACATGAGTGAATACCAAATAAGACTAGATACATTCTTACTCATTATAGTCACCTAGGTGAATATCTAATTAACATTTACTATGCAACCATATTTACAAAAACTGGCTAGTCGTCAAGGGAACAAATTGTAATGAAAATCAAAAGTACCTCAGAAAACACAACTACATTTTAAGAAATTAGAAAGGCTGGAAATCAAGTTACAAGCATTTGAAGATGACTAATCAATTCAATTTGAAAGCATGGATTGTTGTTACAGAAGAGGCTTTTGCAATTCTGGACATGCAAAGTTTGCTTATCGAGTTGGTTCATAGAAATGACACTTTTGCTGATGGGACCACATCTACAGCAATCCTGTACCAGGTTCCCCCTTGTCTCAGCGACACTGAAACCCTTCAGAGACACATTCAGGATGCCCCAAAGAACTTTCTGGCCTGCAAGTGAGCATTGCTTTTCAATTATCGTCATAGAAAAGCTTTCTTTGACAAACCTTGTATTCTAGCAACATATCCTTTGGCTAATTTTATTTAGAAACTAAAAGACAACCAAAACGTTGGTTTCAAAAAAAGAGAAAAATGAAAACCCAACCTGGAATGTAAAACAATTGCAAGGGCTTTCACAAATAAATAAGCAGGATAGCTAAAATAAGAAACAATGCCTTTGGGGCAAACAGATGGCATGAGAAAAGAGGAAATACAAATATTGTGTCTGTCCTCAGTCAAAGATAGAAATTCCATACCAGAAACAAACGCAATCAAGATTAAGGCAGTACTTAATATCAGTAGAGAAAAATGAGAGCTTTGTGGGACGAAAGCAAACAAATCCCTCGGAGCTGATGCCTTCTACCTAATCAGAGACCTCACTTTTTGTTCCCACCCTTTCCTTACTTGTATATTTATTTCAAATCAGTTACATCTCCAACTTCTTCCTGTTCAAATATAGGTCATCACCCTGAATGCTTCAATCTCCACAAATGTACCTGACCATTCTCTATTATTCCACAGTACTTTAGTTTCTGAATTCAACTTCAATATCTTGATAGTTATGCGCACTACATACGAATGGGCCAACAAATAGCTACCATCTCCTAAAACATACTTGGGCTCTAGAAGAGGTAGATCGGTTAACAGGCAGGGAGCAGAGAATCAGGGTAAAAGGAGAATTCAAATTGACAGAGTGTAACAAGGCACCACAAAGTGTCAATGAGGCCTTGAGTTAGAAGTCAAGAGTAATATACAAAGTTAGGTGAATGGACAAAAAGGTAGTAAATGGAGCATGAACTGGGGAGATATGGGTTTGTTCACTTAGTAGCAAGAATGGAAAAAAATTTTTTAGGGAAACAAAAATGTAAATGATCAGGCAGACTGGTGTGTACTTATACAGGGAACAAAATTAGCAAACAGGTGTAGCAAGCAATTAGGAAGGCAACTAGTAATTTGGTCTTTATTGCAAAAGGACTGGAGTTCAAGAACAAAGAGGCTTTTCTAAAACTGTATTGAACTCTTGAGAGATCACACCTGGAGCACTATGTAGCTTTGGTCTCAATTTTTAAGGAAAGATGTATTTGCCCTGGAGGCTAGGTCAGTTTTGCTCATTTCAATTGCCCTCAAGAAGTTGATGAGCTGTCTTCATGAACCATTGCAGTCCACATGGAGGAGGCACAAAGTGTTGTTAGGGAGAGAGTTCTATTTGCCACTTGTCAGCCTATTCATGGATATTGTCTAGGTCTTGTTGCACGTGGACCAATATCTGCACTGCCACTGATGATTGCGCATCACCACTTCTGACTTATTACTGAAAGTCATTGATGAAGAAACCAAAGATGGCTGAGCTTAGGACACTACCTCAAGGAACTCTTGCAGCAATGCCTTAGAACCAAGATGAGAGGCCTCCAACAACCATCTTCCTTTGTGTTGACCTCAACTAGTGGAGATTACCATCGACTCCAGCTTTGCTAGGGCTCCTTGATTGCAAACCCAGTCAAATGCTGCTTTGATGTCAAGGCAATTATTGTCACCTTTGGAGTTCAGCTCCTTTGTCTACATTTGAGTCAAGGCTGTAATGAGGTCAAGAACAGAGTGGCTCTGATAGAACCCACATTGAACATTACCACACGAATGCTGCTTGATAGCATTGCTGATAGCCCCTTCCACCACTTTGTTGATGACTGAGTACATTGATGGGCAGCAATTAGCCAGGTTGCATTTGCTCTGTTTTGTGTGTACAGAACATACCTGGATAATGTTTCATCTTTTTGAATAAGGATGCCAGCATTGCAACTGTACTGGAACAGTTTGGCTAGAGTGCTGCAAGCTCTGGAGCACATGCACTCTGTCCTATTACCAGAATATTATCAGGACTTCTGCAATACCCACTGCCTTCAGCCATTTCTTGATATCACATGGAGTGAAATGAATTGGTTGAAGAATGGCATCTGTAATGCTGGGGACCTGTAGGGGAGGCCGAGATGGATCATCCACTCAGCATAAAAATTGCTGCAAATGCCTCAGCCTTACCTTGAAGAACAACTTTGCACGATCAACAAGGCTGACTTTGCTGCTGTTATTTCCAGTATCTGGTCAATGTCATGTGGCCCATTTTGTTTATTTCCTTTTAGATTTATTAGCTACATGAGATAAGGTTTACTAGATTATTTTGGGGGAAGTTGAGATACAGCCATATCACTGGGGTGCTGGAGTCCAATATAAGTACAGTAAGACTATGCAAGGATGACAAATTTCTTTCTCTAAAAAGGCATTAGTGAATGGGTTGTTTTATGACAATGGTTTCATGGTCATCATTAGACTTTTAATTTCAGATTCATTGTTGAATAAAGTTCACCACTTGTGGTGGGATTTGAACTTGGATCGTGGGCATCACCTTGGGTCTCTGAAGTCTTAGTCCAATGGTAGTACCAAAACACCACTACCTCCCCTAAGGTTGACTAAATTGGACCTCTACAGTGGAGTTTAAAATGAGAACATGATCACATTGAAACATAGCTGAAGGGATTTGGTGAAGTAGGCTCTTACCCTGGCTGGGACAGTTACAAAACAAGAGTTCCAGTGTTAGATGAGAGAATAATCATTTACAACTACAAAGAGAAATTATTTCATTTAAGGTTTGGAATTCTCCAACTTTGAGGGTTGCAGATGTTCAGAGTACATTGAAGGTTGAGATTGAAATCAAAGGATACAGGAGCAGGCAGGAAATTGGATCAACCATGATCGAGTTAAACGTCAGAGCAGGCTCAAGAGGCTACAATGTCTGCTGCTGCTCCTTTTTCTTATGGTTTTATAAAAACTAAAGGTTTCTGTCATCCATAAAACAATACCCTATCACAAACTATTGCCAATCTGTAAGGAAGGGAATAACAGTATTTTTCTGTTCAGTGACTGGTTTACAAAGTGGAAAGTGCAATCATATGTTGAATAAAAATTTGTGGTTCATTGTAGTGTGATTTGAAAGCTCAAACCAAAATTAGAGGTTACTGCGTTCCCACTCACACCTCCTGTCGACCCATCTTTTGTTTCTTTACTTGGCTCGTCACCATCTCCTTTTGTCTTGCACCAATCTTTTTGTCATTGCCTTCTACCCGATCAGAGACCTCACTTTTTGTTCCCACCCTTTCCTTACTTGTATATTTATTTCAAATCAGTTACATCTCCAACTTCTTCCTGTTCAAATATAGGTCATCACCCTGAATGCTTCAATCTCCATAAATGTACCTGACCATTCTCTATTATTCCACAGTACTTTAGTTTCTGAATTCAGCTTCAATATCTTGATAGTTATGCGCACTACATACGAATGGGCCAATAAATAGCTACTATCTCCTAAAACAGACAACAAAAATGTTTAAAAATCTAATACATGCATGTGGGACTAGAGTTGCTCAAACTGGAAACAAAAATTAAAGTAAAAGTGAGCATAAATTCAGTGATGTCAATAAACATCATGCAATATCCATACAATTTATTTCACTTTAGATGTAAAAATTACATCTTATTACCTCCAAAAATTAATTATAAACACATTAGAAAGAACAGCGCAGGTAGTATCAGATACAGTTAAGTCAGTATTTCATTCTTCAGAGAATAACCCAAGTCACTCAAGTTAGGTCATCTGTCATCATGTGCTGTTTTTCTCCTTCCACCTCAATTTCTGAGGATGCCAGATAATATTTTGATTAATTCTTCCCCAGTTGGATAAATTCAAGTCAATTTCTCCACTCCAGATTGCAAATAGAGGTTTCCTTCCCTTCTGTAATCATTTTGTCTTTTGGCTGACCCAGTGAAATTTCACAACACCAGGTTTAAGTCCAAAAGGTTTATTTGGTAATAAAGCCACTAGGTTTTGGAGTACTGCTCCTTCAGGTAAGCGGGAGCTCTGCTCACAAAAGGGCATATACAGAACTCCCACTTACCTGAAGAAGCAGCATTCTGAAAGCTTGTAGCTTCCGCTACCAAATAAACCTGTTGGACTTTAATCTGGTGACGTGAGACTTCTTATTGTATTTACCCCAGTCAAATGCCTGCTTGTAAAAATATATAAACATATTTCCATCTCCTTATCTCTAACCTCACAACCCTGAAATAGCATTTAATTCTGGCTTCTGAGTATCCCCTAATTTTCATTCTTCCTTTGGGAACCATATGTTCAGGAGCCTGAATGCTAAGCTCTGGAATTCTCTATCTCTCCCCCTCTTTATCTTTCTTTGCTCCTTTGCATCTATCTAATTTTACCACGTGACCAGTTTTGCTTTATAATGCTCCTGCAACATTCCTTAGGATGTTCAATTATGTTAAAGACAATATATCAATACAACTTGTTGTTGCTAAACACAGGCTACGCACTGTGGCCAGTGTGTAATCATTGGAATGTTGTTTTGCAGCACCTTCCAAACACACTGTCTCTACCATCTAGATGGATGAGTGCAGCCAGCTCATGGAAACCATCAGCTCCAGTCATACACTAATCTAATTTGGAAATACTTCATCATTCCTTTGCTGTCATTGGTTCATAAACCTGGAACTCCCTGTCTGATACCACTAGAGGTGGTATCACTATGATTCTACGACATGGACTGCAGCAGTTCAAGACATCAGTCACCACAACCTTCTCAAAGGCAATATAAAGGAGATAACAGATGTGATCTTGTTAGAGTAATGCTCATACCCCTTTACCACAAGGTCTTGTTAATGAGTAGAAGTTTACTTTGCCCCACTCCTGGCAAAAATTTGTCATATTGGAGGACCATTTGATCTAAATGTATTACTGCCAATGTGAAAGCTAATTTTAAAATAAAAGCTCACTGAGTTTAAAAAGGTGTGCTTCTTGGCTTACAACTGTCTCCATTTTACATGCATCACATTTGATTTCATTTCAATCAGAATATCACAGTTACAGAAGTTGTTTTTATTATTGAGTCTTATCCCCCAAAATAGCAAAATTAAAACACTATGGGATGGGAGCAGAGGTCAGCAATGGAGGAAAGAGACATGTCAAGAATAGTTAACAAACTTGTAAAAGACATTCTTCCTCATTTAAACCACAGTTTGTCGCTTTGCAAAATATATTAACACCTAATATGTATACCGAAAGGTGTAACAGTAAATATTACAAAACACTACTGGCTCTTTAGGCACAAGGCCAATCTAGTGGTGGGGAAAACTAAGCCACACCTACACTCGGAATGCTTGACAGCAATTTTGAGTAGAGAGGACGGATTAAAAAGTTAGTCCCACTGAACCTTCTAGCAGCTTCATATTATTACCACCCAAACTATCTTGAACATGCGCAAATAAAATGTTAAAGTACATTATCTTCTATTAATCCAATGTTGGTTAATATGCATATTTGTAGAAGATCTCTCACTCACAAAGTTTCATGGAAGTTGAAGGAAAAATGCCTAATATTTCACACTGGATTAAGAAACAGTCGTTTAGTTGAACATGCACCATTATTTTATAACCTTATTGATATTAATACTCATCCAACTTAATAGATTGGCTAATAAACCCGAACACTTGACGCAAGTCACCTTTCCTGATTTTTTTTAAAAATCAACGAGCTCAGTAGCCAAGAAGTATAAAAAGTAAGTTATCCCGGGAACTATTTTACATCGGGCAGATTATTTTGAGGGTGAGGGAGAGGGGGCGGAGGTGGTGGAGAAGGAGGAGAGAGAGAGAGAGATAGATAACTCTCATTGCAAGGAAACAGAAGATTACACAAAACAAACCTGCCTGTGGGACTAGTACAGAAAGAACAAGGACGGGAGCAAATACTTTAACTTGCGAGGCGATTTCCATGTCGTTGCAGACCACTGGAACGACGACTCTGAGAAACATTGAAGCTAAACAATCGGAGAGGGGGAGGAGGGGGAGGAACACGAGCTTGACACAAAAAAAAATGTTTAGAAAACAGGGATTTTGTTTGTTTTATAACAAAACAAAAACGTCAACAATTGTTGTGCGGTGAAAAGACAGAAAGGACAGAGGCGGCCTTGAACTAGTCAAGAAAATAAAAACAAAATCTCTCACTCTGACAGAGAAGAGGGGTTGGGGTTGGGGGGGGGGGTGTTCGGCTAAGGCAATCAGCCAGCCTTTATTTGGGGCATTTAATCCTGTAGGAGACACCAATGCAGTGAGATGTATTTGAGACTGGGTATTTTCACAGCCCTGCCGAATGAAGGGGGGGGGGAAATCAGTAAATATTCCAGCGGCCGGGGTGGGCTGTCGCCCTCCTCCTTCCTGGGGCTGGGGGGGGGGGGGGGGGGGGGACAAAACTGGGGCTACGGCGGGGGGGGGGGGGGGAGTGGGTAAGGAGGGGGCGCAGATGTGTCAGTCAGCCGCACAAATACAAACTCCTAACATGGCGGCACGTACCTGGTCGACCGAGAGGTTGATCGCCTGGCTGAGGGGCAGCAGGAGAGTGGAGCCGGTGTTGCCGCTGCCGCTCGAAGCCATGTTGAAGAGGGAGACGCCGCCGACTCACAGCCATAACAACAGGGCGCTCCCCCCAACGCCTCCTCCAGGCCCCGCCCCCTCCACCTCCCCGGCCAATCAACGGGCTCGCCTCCTCACCCCGCCGCTCCCATTGGCCCGCGCCGGGAAAACCCCCCGCTCCCATTGGTCAACCGCGCTGTCAATCAAGCGGCTATTCTCAGCACCTGGGGGATACTCCGGGAAATCCGGGATGGAATGAATGGAGAGAAGTCGGTGGGCATTGCATGGCATTTGGAGGGGGCCCTGGCACAAGCTGCAGCCATGCTCTGACCAAAACCGGCCAACGCCGGCATCTCCACATCAAAATGACTTCAGCCCTCTCTTTCATACAACCATAAAATCTCTACAGTGCAGAAATAATCCATCTGGAACAAACCGACCCAGGCCCTATCCCTGTAACTCCATGCATTCACCCCATCAATCTCCATGACACTTAGCATTGGCAATTTAGCTTGGCCAATCAACTTAAACTGCACATCTGGGAGGAAACTGAGCACCCTGAGGAAAGACAGGGGGAGAACATCCAAACTCCTCACAGTCACCTAAGGCTGGAATTGAACACAGGCCCTGGTGCTGTGAGGCAGCAGTGTTAAGCACTGTGCCATTCCTTTCATTGGTCTTTTACCATATTTTTTAAATATTTGTATTGTGCTGAACTGTTCAACTGAGATTGGAGCGGAATTTATAAGAAGCAACATTGCTTCTTGTTATTTAATTAAAACATTTGACTGTTTGCATGTTATTTAATTTACACATATCAATCCACTCTGATGAGTTTGTGTTTTTGTGATTATTCAAACCACATCTGTTCCACCTGTTAACTTGCATTTTTTTAATCAAATGCTCCTGGACTTTTACCATAGAATTTGCTAGACCGCCCTATTTGGTAGATTTTTTTCCCCTTCATCCTTCAGCTTAAAAGTTATTTCGCACTGCAAATTGCCAAAAATGTTAGACAACAAGGCATCTGGTACCTCAGTGAATGACAACACAAATAATATATCTCCATAAGATTTGCAAATTAAATGGAAAATGACAGAAGGAAATTAGGGACATCTTAGATATAGAAAGAAAAATAGAGGGAAAGAAAGATTAGCTTAAGAACAAGATAGCAAAGGGACAGGAAGGAAAGATAATGTTAAATTTAAAATTTTTATAAACCTCTAGAAACAATTTACCACCAGCAGGAATGAGTCTCTATGCAGTTTCAATCACTTCTTTTTTGGGCTAGAGAGTGAGTGACATTTCAGGAATATATTCCAATGCAATACATACAGAGTGCTGCACTGTCAGAGATGTAGTCCTTTGGATGGGATGTTAAATCAAGGTCCCAGCTCCCCTTTCAAGTTAATGTAAAATATTCCATAGAACCACTTTGAAGAAAAGCATGTTTGCGTGTCCTAGCAAACATTTGTCCATTAACCAACATTAAAAAAACATACATTATTATCACAATGCTGTCGGTGGCAAATTGGCTGCCAGGCTTCCAACATTACAACAGTGACTACACTTCAGAAATGTACTTCATTGGCTGTAGAGTGGTTTGGGACATCTTGAAAGGTGCTATATAATTACATGTTTTTCCTACTTCCCTAAATCTCAGTGTTAAAAGGGTCCTTATTTAGTTGCCCTCTCTGGAACAAGTTCATTTATATTAAACACAAAAATATAGTCATTTCTTGAAACCCATGGGGTAATTGACAGCAATTTTCCATTTTCATTAGGTTAATAAAAAATGCCACAAATCATCTAGCAATCTGGCAATTTACAACTTGCACTATATTTCTTTCCTGGCATAAAGGTCTGGGTTATTTGTAAATTAAAAACTGTGAAATTGTTCAACTCACCAACACATTCCCAGCAAATTCAAAACCATTCGTTCACTTTTATTGTCAATTGGATGCTTGTAGTCTAATATTCCATCAACTCAAGTTCATTCCAAATTTTTCTCCCAGTATCTTAATTTGCAATAGCTGTTGAGGTTCTAAGCTCTGAAAGTCTTTCATAAGCATCTCTGCCTCTTTATCTCTTTCCTCCTTTAAGATGCTGTTTGAAACTTATCTCTATGACCCAGTTTTTGGTCATCTGGTTTAATATTTTCATGTCAAATTTTGTTTAAAATCCCAACAGTATACACTTGGAATATTTAAGTATGTGCAAAATGCTATATAAGTGTAGATGATAGTTGTTTATTCAGCATGCAGGAAAGACATATTGTGTGAGATATTTGGCATCAAATCAATTTTGCTCCCACTGTTGGCAGACATGAGTTTCAAGCATGTTTTAGCATTACTATCTCATCTCACTTGTTTACTACTTTTCTTTTATTGCCAAAGTGGTCAGATATCTATCTGTCTATCTTTGAATGAAATATTCATTGCCGTTGAAGAAATCTTCTATTTTTCCTACCCAAAAGATGCAAGAAAATATTAAGCTATAAATTATGCAAACACTGGTCAAGTTACAGACACCCCCTTCATAAATTCCTGATTGTTAATATACAAATGTTTTGTTGTTTATTAGACTAGATATCTTACACAGTGTAAGTGGTGGGGGACAGAAACGGTTATCTGTCAGTTGTTCATTTTTGATTTATACTATCAAAAGCATTCTTGTTTCTTCAAGCCAAACAGTGCCACATACAGTTATCAAAGCAAATGCAGGCCACTGCCCACTATGACTCATAGATAAACCTTGTTACTGCAGTCAATAATTATTTAAATACATCTGTATTTTGTGGGTGGTGATTAACAGGAAATCAGGAATTCCCACAAATGAAATGCAGCTCATTCAAAACCAAACTTTATGATAACAGCAAGTGAAATTAGGAGCTAACAATTGAATGAAGGAGCGATTAAAGGTGAGGACTGTGCATGGCTGATTGTCAGTGGCAGAAAGAAACAATTAACAACTCTATGCATTGCATTTTGAAGCATTTTCTGAGTCCACTTTTTCAAAAAGATTTTTGCCATCTTGGATTCTGGATTAAGCTGAAATTACACTTATACCAAAATAAAGTTGGAAAAATTACAATGTTATCATTGATCAAATTATTTGCATTTAAAATGTCTGTAACAATATTTTCCATTGGAGGCCTGTGCTTACATGAAAAACATCAGACCAGAGTTACCAGCCCCACACATCCTGCGATTTCACACACTAATCTCAACAGGCTTGCAACAGTGTAATGTTTGATAAATAGTGAATCATGTTATAGCTGTTTGTTTCTTAATGAACAATGGCCTCTGTAAAATGTTCTTTACATAAATGATTGATGTACGAAATATGCTGTAGAAATTCAGCAAACATTTGAAAAGCAGTGAAAATGTTTTTCCATGAAATATCAGTTGTGAGCTATTTTATTAATGCATCCTCGTTAATTTATTTTTAATCAATCCCTCAAATGTTTCAAACTGTGCCTTTATTAAAGTCACATGCTTTTGACCTGGCCATTATTGATGCATATTGCCAGTTAATCTTAAATTTAATCACATTGGATCACTAATCCCGAAAGGCTCCACTACTTGTAGATTATGAATGTAATCACTCATAAAATAGATCTAGATGGGAATTATACATGACTCCACAACTAGGTCAAAAAGCAATCCAATAGCAAGAAATTATTTGTTCATCAAAAGATATAGTTATTAAAATAATTTAGAGAATCAAATTTCAATCCTTGCTAAAATTAGCAAAAAAGACAAAAAGATTAACCTACTTTTTCATTAAAATGATCAAGCATGAACTTTACTCCTCCCCCAGTCCATGTGTCATGATAGGGAACAGGAAGCATTTTATTGTTCATCAACAGATGCAAAGAAATATGATATGTAGTTATTTGTTTAAGGTTTATCTTATAAACATTGGGCAATTAATGAACCTTAGCCTATTTGCTTTGTAATAATTAAATAGTCCAAAGAGTAACTAACATCTAATACAGCGCGACAGAATTTTAATCACTTATAAAAAGATGAATAGCACAGTAATAGTGTTCCAACTATTAAGACCATAAGACATAGGAGCAGAATTAAGCCACTCGGCCCATCAAGTCTACTCTGCCATTCAATGAAGGCTGATATTTTTCTCGTCCCCATTCTCCTGCTTTTACCCCATACGCCCTGATCCCTTCATTAATCAAGAACCTATCTATTTCTTTCTTAAAAACACTCAATGTCCTGACCTCCACAGCCTTTTGCAGCAAAGAGTCCCACAGATTCACCATTCTCTAGCTGAAGAAATTCCTCCTCATCTCTGTTTTAAAAGATCATCCCTTCAGCCTGAGGTTGTGCCCTATTAGTGCTGAAAGGTTGGAGCAGAAGTTGCTCAATACATGTCATACACTGAATTATACCAATCTCTGAACTCTACAACTTAATTTACTGAAATTGGCCTTTGGAACTCATTTCCAGCCAGTTATGGGCAATTTGTATGTTATAGTCCAAATCCAAAGGGAATAATATAACCCACAAAAAAATTACAAAGGGTCTCAGAGATTGACTATAGATGCTAGTGAGGGAGCTTTCTTTTGACAAAAATAAACATAATAATTTTTAAAAAGTGAGCCATAAAGTCAGCTTTCATTTAAGGGGAATTAGCAATTAAACTATCAGAATGAAGAAGAAGGGAGAAAGAAGATTCACATAACCTTTACAGCAACAACATGTATTAATAGAGCATAATAAAACATCTCAAAACACTTCATATGGACATTTTAAACAAAATATAATATTAAGCACAGAAGAATATATTAGGTTAAATGACTAAAAGCTTGTCAAACAGATTTTAAAGGGTGTTTCAAAGCTCGAAAGAATGGTAGAGGCAGAGGGGTTTAGGGATAATTAATGGAGTTATTAAAATTCAGCAAGTCAAGGGTCAGAATTCATGGAGTTCAGTTGAAATCATAGAACCACAGATTGTTTGTAGTGCAGAGAAAGGCTAATCTAATCAACAAGTTGAGTCAAGACTGACTTTCTGCAAAAGTGGCTCTGCCCTTTCCTGGTAGTATTGCATTTTTTTTCTCTTCGGATGTTTTTGCAAGCCATGATTGAATCTTCTCAACTGAGGCAGTGCATTTCAGTTCCTAACCATTGGCTATGTAGAAAAAGATTTTCCTCATGTTGCTATTCACTTTATACCTGTATTCTTTGTTCTGAACCCTTTCATCAATGGGAACAGTCTCACTTTATCTATTCTGCCTAGGTGCTTCAGGACTTTGAATACCTCTATAAAATCTCACCTCAACCTTCTCTTACCTAAAAAAGACCCCAATTTTGCCAATCGTGAAGTTGAGAAAATTACAAAGACAGAACGAGAAACAAGAACATGGAGGGATTTGCAAACAAGATTGAGAATTTTTAAATCAGGGCAAGGTTAACTAAGAGCTAATGCAGATTTGTGTGTCCATGGTTGAAAGGTGACCAGGACTTGGTGTGAGTTAGGACATGGCCAGCAAAAGTTTGGATGACATGAAGTTTACAGACAGTAGAGTGTGATAGACCAGTGCTTTGTATGCATTATAATGCATATAAAATACAATGCATTATAGCAATCAAGCTGAGGCTTTCAGTGGATTTAGTGAGAAATCCTAACATATGATGGCTCTACTATTGTGAGCTCAGAGTCTTTGAACTGATCGGGGACATACCTATTTAGCAGGTCAGATAATTATTTCTATTGCTATATACATGTTCTTGGTGGTGTGAAGAGTGTGAACATTGGACTGAGAAAATGTGTGAGGGATGTTAGGAACAAATCTGAGAAATGATAACAGGTCAAGGACTTTAGAGAAGAAAGAAAGCTCAGAGATGGTGTGGTAGCTGGAGAGAGTAGACTTTATGAGGCTCTAATGATTGAGTTTTTGAAAGAGAAATGGATAGTGTTTAGTTAAAAAAGCTGCATGAATATGATGAGCTTAAATTGAGGAAGCAAAGTTAAATAAATTTAAAAATTTAAATAACATATTCAACTTTGTAACCATCCTAAAATGATTCATAAGATGTAACAATAAACAAATGGTAAGCAAAAAGAGATATTTGGAGGGCAGGCTGAGGTTGCCATGTCTCCCAGACTGTACAGAAGCTCCAGGAATGAAAGACTTATTGAAGAGCTTTTATACAAAAACATTTGTGAAAGGATAAGGTTTCACTTATTGATAAAAACTGAATGTGTGCATCACTAAAAGGTAACGTTGCCATCCCAGCTTCAGCATCTCTGTCATGGTATGAAGTATTGAACCACAGCTACTACATGCAAGCTATTAGAAAATTCTTAACGTTAAGACCAATTTTTCATAATTTGCTAGGTTTACTAAGAAAGACCATCCTCCTTCATTGCCAAGCCCTGGATAGTTGGAGCTACCTAGTTAAGATTTAACTTTGTTTAACTCCATTATGAAGACTCTTTGGGGGACAGTACTTGAACAGTTCATAGGTGAAGACATCTCCTTCAAAATCTACTAAAGTTATCAATCCTTCCAAGGAAGATCTAACACTGACTGTCAGCATCAAGGGGATGTACCTCTCTGCACCCACCCACCCTATTCCTCCTTCCCTCTTTTTTGATGTTCCTGTTGTTGTCTCAATGCTCTGATAGCATGGACAGATAGGAGCAGATCACAATCATTCCAAGGAATTGGTAGTCATTCCTTTCATCTTATTGCCCTTCTGAGCAGCCAGAAGCTGTAAGAAGTCTCACAACACCAGGTTAAAGTCCAACTGGTTTATTTGGTAGCACAAGCCACTAGCTTTCGGAGCGCTGCCCCTTCTTCAGATGAGTGGGATTTCAGTTCACAAACAGGGCAAATAAAGACACAAACTCAATTTACAAAATATTTTTTCAGAAGAAATCAGAAGTTCCATTGAACCAGAAACTAGGGATCAGTGTGTCTCTCTTGACCCCCATGGCAGCTCTAACTTATGCTAGTGGTATGGTCTGCAAAAGCTTTTGGCCACACTCAGGGTGGTGGACGACACTGGAATAATTGTTCATTTCATTGCCAGTGAGTCAGTGGATGCCCTTTGCCCCCTATGAAATCTCCCCCATTTCCTCAGGGCATTCCAGGAATTCTTGGCTGTTTATATCTAATTGGCCTTCCATCAGTACTGCTATTCTTTAGGTTTGTCCACTTTCCTAAAGGCAGGAGCATGTAAACTTAAATTGCATTCCTCCTCAGGCTGCTGAAGGTGTTGGGATCAACAAGTGTCTCTGTGCTCGCCTCACAGTAAGAAGTCTGACAACATCAGATTTAAATCCAACCGATTTATTTGATAGTAAACTTGAAAGCTTTTGGGATTTGCCTCTTCGTCAGGTGAGTGGAGAGTTCTGGCCTCAGACACAGCATATAAGCCTGGGCTAAAGAGATGTGTATTATCTTCAGACAGTACAGTAAGTGAGGTTTTGCAAACCCAGGCAAATCATGGGGTATAGATCGTGCGACCTGGGCTTAATGCTCCTTCCACTCACATCGTTGGCAGCTTTAAGACTTGAATAGCAGGTTAGTTGTAAAGACTCGCATTCTAATCAGTAATCTGTAAACTGCCTGAGCTGTTATATGTTCTGTCTAAGGCCAAAACTTTCCATTCACCTGATGAAGGGGCAAACCCCAAAAGCTTGCGAGTTTACTATCAAATAAATCGGTTGGACTTAAAACTGGTGTTGTCAGACTTCTTATGTGTTTACCGCAGTCCAGAGTCGGCATCTCCACATCTTCTCTCCTCGCAATAAAGTGTTGGCGATGGTTGAGCTCTTGCCATGAAGATAACCACGGCCAGTCTCAAAATCAATGGCACAGAAAAGCTGAAATTCCTCAACCTCATTCCTTGAAAGCAAGTTGTGTACATCCTGCAGAAACCCACACCATTCCGTAAGATAAAGCTATGTGGTTCCTGAAATGGCAGGAAGGGTCTACATGATCCCATTTTAATAACCAAATCATAGCCTGCCGGTGCTAAATTCACATTTATTTGAATTTCGAACTTATGCTGGGAATTATTTATTCTGTTTCGTTAGTAAAAAACGCAAGGGAGCGCTAATTTCACCGCAGCTTTCTGGACGTAGCACTCCCTTGCGTTCATTACCAAGAAAAACACCTCCAGTGCTCAGTTTTTTCCGGTGCTATACAACAACTGATCAGTAGAGAGCAGTAACATCAACATGTTTTAAAGTCTTCTCTCCGTCAATTCATCAAACACATCTCAGCAATTTTTAACGCGAAAATACAGAAAACCCAACATTACAAGCAATGTGTTAACATAATACACAATTATGGGATCAAAGTGTAAGAAAGTTAGATGAATATATTTTTCTAAGGATAGGTCTGTAAATCTACAAAACTGTTGTTGAAGAGTCTGATTAAAATAAAGCAGGATATTTAAAATAGAATGAAAAAGACTATGTTTCACTGTGTCAACCAGGCTGCACTGCAACGTCTATTCACAGGCGCGATCCGACTACTGATGGGCACGGGGGCTTTGACCTGCTCCGTTACCCGACCTGGGCCGATTCACCCCTCTTTACTCGACCTGGTGATCCTGGATTCCTCCGGGGACACCATATCGATGCCCAACTTAGTGAGGACACCTGATCGGCATAGTCCGCAGCAGCCCAGAACTCCTGGTCTCAAGCAATCCGATAGCCTTAGCCTCCGAGTCGCCGGATTACAGGCGCGCGCCACCGCGCCCGGCGAAGATTCGGCTGCCAGAAAGCATACTTCAACCTAACGTCACAGCACTGTGCGTATGATGTCAGCACGTCTGCCTCAGCGTCATCGGAGGGGCGGGGCTCCTGCGTATTCCGCTCATCAATATTAATAAAAAGGTGGGGCTCGTAGCAGGCCCGCGTTCCATTTATCAATATTAATGTAGGGGCGGGGCACAATGGGGCTGGAAGGACAAGTTTCTCAAACTTAAAAACTTTCTCTTCAGTACTTGGGAGGGGAAAAGTGTATTCATCCAACTGTAGGATTAAAGCTTTCTTTCGCTGTGATCCCAGGACTATATGTTAGCACATTGCTTGTAATGTTCTCTATGTTAAAATTCGTTGAGATATTTGTACCTCTAACATTTCTTTACAGATTTTATTCACTGGAGCAAAATGAATGTCGTATGCTGAAAGCCATGATGTGGAAAAGCCAGCGTTGGATTGGGGTGGGCATAGTAAGAAATCTCACATCACCAGGTTAAAGTCCAACTGGTTTATTTGGTAGCACCAGCGCTCGTGCAACTAAATAAACCTGTTGATCTTTAACCTGGTGTTCTGAGACTTCTTGCTGTATATTGAAAGATTAATGCAATTATTTGAAATTGTGAAACTGTTTGTTATTTATTGCCTACATTTCCCAATGAAATAAAAAATGCGGGATGGGTGGGTTTGTTGGTGGATTCATGTTACTCCCATTGGAGGCTGCAAATAGGCAGGTATCAGTAATGTACATCAGCTTTTGGGATGGCGTCAGATTTCATCCTTGCAGCATCATACCCTAAGCTGCTTAAAGG
Organism: Sphyrna mokarran; assembly: GCA_024679065.1. NCBI lineage: Eukaryota > Metazoa > Chordata > Chondrichthyes > Carcharhiniformes > Carcharhinidae > Sphyrna > Sphyrna mokarran. The sequence goes on from JAGIQG010000005.1 coordinate 96,244,248, forward strand.
CAGTGCCTTTAAAATACTCAAATACTCCGCAGGTCACATAGCATGCGTGGAGCAAAAAAATATATCGGATTTGAGTTTCAACTTTAAAGATGTGTAATGATATTATTTACCGGGTCTCAGTTTCACCATCAAATCAACATGTTCATTGGTCCTAGGAAGAAATGTGGCAGTTCAGGAAGTCTCTTAAAAATGTGTTTGGGTTTTGGTTGCAGCTGGCTGCATAAGAAAATTGAAGTCCCTCCTGGAGAAATTTTATCAGATCAATATCTTTGACCACAAGGCAATCAGGCAGTGGTCTGCATGTCATTTCTTGAGGCCTTGAGAGAAAAGGAGATGGCGGATCTTGTCAGACGGTTCCTTGAGCAGACTGTCAGTGTCATGAGGCAGACTGCCTCATCACCAGAGCTTCCAAACAAGTGCCAACATGTAGCTTGGCTAGTGATGAGAAGGGCAATTCCTATCGGATCCTTCATGCATGCCCAAAGTCTCAACACCACTGCACATTGCTGTCAAATTGCTGCAGGGGGGATGAGACGATGGCACAACTCATTGTGAAATGTGCCTTTTGCAAAGAAGGTCTGGAGGGAGAGGCCGTGACATTTGTCGAGATTCATCCTGAGTAGGACTCTGCGCTCTATGGGATGTTTCCAATGGCATACAGCGAGACAAATACCAAGCGCTGCTGAAGGGTCATTAACTCGGTGAAAGATGCCCAAAACCTGTTAATCTTCCAGTGCAAAGAATTGAGCTCCACTGAGTGTTACAGACTGACACATTCCAAGGTCCAAGACTACATGATGAGGTATACCCTCAAGCTTGGGCACAATTGGGAAAGGCCACTATCTAAAGTCTTGCAACCAATGTAGACCAAGGGGCTAGTAACTGAAAAAAGCCCTCTGACTGTATACCTGTGTGTAACTCTGTTAAAGCACTACAAAGTGCAATTTGACTAATGCACAGAGTTTCATAAAGAACATTGGACTTTTATGTAAAGTTCTTAAACTGGGCTTAAAATTTTGATCTTAGGGAAAATGTAAATATGATCACTTTTTACTGTTGTAATAACTGGAAATGGTTCTGTAATGTTTTTCAGATTGTTTATGAATAAAATATATTTTTGAAATAAAAAAGTAGAGTGCCTCAATTTGTCTCAGCCAGAAGGAATTTTCCAGCCAAATTAGCATGCATTTAATAAGAGGTATGCTACATTTGTAGCACTTGTTGCAGGATATAAGAATAAAGTGATAGTAGGTAGGTTTTGGGTGTAACAACAGGTTAATTAGGTAGCTGTTTATTCCACAGTGGCAGGATCTAGACTGAATAAACCTTGTGAAGTAGCCAATGATGGCACAATTGACCATGTTACCAAACGTTTAACATAAATAACTCAAATATATAACAGACAATGTGTTTAGTTAACCTTTAGATTTTTGTGAAGAACCATTTGTAATTGTAGTAGAGGCAATTCTGAAGTGTAGAGTGCATTGTCTTTAGAAACATAAAAACTAGAAGCAATCCATAGGCTATTTGGCCCTTCGAATCTGCTCTGCCATTCATTTTGATCATGGTGATCATCAAATTCAATACCTTTATCCCTCTTCCTTCCATATTCCTTGATCTCTTTATCCCATAGAGTTATATCTAATTTCTTCTTGAAATCAGACATCATTCTGGCCTTAACTACATTCTGAGGTAGTGAATTCCACACATTCACCATCCCCTGGATGAAGAAATTTCTCCTCATCTCAGTTCTAAAAAGTTTACCCCTTTTCCTCAAATTATGACCCCTTGTTCTGGACCCACCATCATTAGTAACATACATTCTGAATTTACCCTGTATAACCTTGTTACAATTTTATAAGTTTTTATGAGATCCTCTTTCAGTCTTCTAAACACCAATGAATAAAATCCTAACCACGTCTCTCCTCATATGACAGACCTGCTGTTCCAGAGCTTGATAAACCTCCACTTTACTCCCTCTATAACAAGGACACTGTTACTCAGATAAGGACACCAAAACAGCACACAGTATGCCAGGTTGTAGTGAATTTGAATGTTCATGGCTACGTGAGAGCCTAGTGATTTGAGTCTCTATGAATCAATTTGAGTTCTGGCTTGCTTATTTTGTGGTGATGACCACTGAGGTCTATTTTTGACATTTTTCTCTTCTAGCATGCTTAAAACATAAATCCAACTCACAAAAGGAGCAAGGGGAAGTGAAGTTTCATTTAGAATATCATCTTGTGTTTAGATATTAATGTGCCCATGTCTATACATAGATTTTGAATCAAAATGGCAAGGAGTGGATTATATCAGAAAGTTCTCAGTCAGCAGTAAAGATTATAGAAACATTTAATCCTCATGGGTGTGTAGTCTGAATGGTAAGTGTTCCTGGCATCAGTATGCACTGAATGATAAGGTGGGTATAAGGTGGTTGTACTGATAGTTCAACAAAGCTGATGATCTGTTTTAAAGTCTTACTGAAAATGATCCAGTGGAGATCTCCTTTTTAGGTTGTAATGATGAAAGTATTTGAAATTAGTTTTTTTGTCATTGTAATCTATTGGTTCATGTGTGCGGCACAACACTGCTCATAACTTAGTACTAACTGGCAATAATTAGGCAGTTTAACTGAGATAAGGCACGTGAACAGCTGGCTGTGAAAATACAGATAAATGCAATCTCTCTAACAAATGGCGAACACACAATACATGCATCACATGAGTTGTTGTGTCAATGAGTTCTGTCTGTTGGATATTGAATTTATTTTATTCAACACGGGTATTGTTTGAAGGGGAGAATGCCGGAGAGGAAGCTCTGAGACACGCAGAAACATTTATTATTAACAGCAAAGACTTTGAGAGATTTTTGGACAGTCATAAAAAACCAGTGTCTTGTGTCTGAATCTAATGAGAAGATAAGATGTTGTGGGAATTGAAGCATGTCTTGGAGCACCACTTTGAATAGTGAAATTTGATGAGGGAAGTTTCTGGGGGCTTTCCTTTACATTTCTGACCACCAGTCCCCAGCTTCCAGCTTCTGTGAAAAATGATCAATTTCCTGCATGTCTGTTGACATAGGTTTAGCTTTGTTCTGCGCCACTGGCAGCGAGCAGTGGATCTGATGCTATATATGACAGCTGGAATCACATCTGGGGCCTGTGTCCATCATTTTGATGTCAATAAAAGTACACTCCTAACTCTGTAGTGTAGATAGCTCCTTCTCATTTGAAATGCATGAAAATGGGCCTCCACCAATGAATCCTGCTTAGAATGACAACAAATCACATGGTGCTGCAACTGAAATTCCAACATAAATATAAAAGCGCCTCAAATTCAATGAACAAGAGAATCCATTTAATATTGAAGTTATTTGCACAGACCCTCATTAGAAATAGGGTACAATTACTTCATCAATTTGTTTAGGATGTTCCTGGCTGATAATAGATGATACCACTTTATAAGCTGGACTTCAGTCGACACACAAACCTATCATGTCACTCGTCATTTATTGGAAGATTTCATATTTCAGAAAGTAAGAGTCTTTTTACAGCACACCTGGTAAACATGTATATTGCATTTGTTTAAATTTAGATCAGTTTTCTGATCACAAAGCGCAAGACCACAAACTAAATTACACATCTGACTGAAATTCATTAAACCATTCCTGTCAAAATAATTATATGATTTTGTTCTGTCTAAACAAGAGGTGTGAAAAATAATGAGACACTGGTCAGAGCAAAGATCCCTGAAGCGTTCAATTTTACATGGACTTCCTATATCCTGTTACTTCTTTTAACTTTCATATTTTGCCCTGGGAAAGAAGGTCTGAATTAATCTAGCATATTTGCTTGTCATTAGCTGCTCAAAACATGCTTGTCAGGAGCTGATGCTGCTATCACAGCTAATGGCTCAATATAAAAATAGCTTTTAAAATGTCTTGTACTTCACAGAATCCAATTAAAAGTCATTCATCACTTAAATGATTAGTCTTCCACCTTATGATATGGTTCTGAATGCTAACTGATCTAATATGCTTTGACAGTATAGTAGGAGATTCATTTTGAAATTATAATGATATACATAATTCTGTTACAACTCTGACACTAACAAGATCTATATAACAGTATATTGCAAACAGGAACCAAACAATGCTACAAAAGAGAGTGCGTGCTACAATTTATCCCAACAATAAAAATCTGAAACAAGATATACTGAATGTCTAGCAGTTTCAGATCTATGCCAATGAGCATCTCGAGATGTACTTTGTAGACAGTTGGTGGCATGATTAAATGCAGTACTGGGTCATGAGGTGAGAATTTCACACATGAGATTCTCTGGTCTCGGCTGTGATGGGGGGGACCAGTTGTGAGCGAGAATGGAAAATTTGGCATTCCATTCACTTTCAGTGGCTCTGGAAAATCCCAACTGCAAGTGAGGACAGAAAGCTTTGGCCGGTGAGTCTTTCAGCTGTTCTAACAAGAGGGAACAGTCACATATCCTGTCATTTTAATGAAAATCAATACATCTGACAGCTCATTATGGGACCTGCTATACACAGATAACTTCGGTATTCTTTTGCAAAACAGAAATATTTTATTGGTTAAAATGGAAGGAGAAATACACATGCAGTTATAACAATATAGGATTAGCTCTTTATTGAAACATTGGATAAAACTTACGCTGGGACTGGGAATCTGCCTACTGGCAGCAGAATGTCAATTAGGCTCCTTAATGAGTTACTTGATGTTAATTTCCCTGTGCATATCGCAATTTATTGGTGGTTTATGGGTTAATTGCTTTCCTGTACCTCCCTATTGGATTTGTGGATGGCCTTTCTGGAAAGGGACCCTCAAGGTCGGGTATTTGGTGTTTGATTGAGGGACCTAATATTAGGAAGTGGGGTGCAGGTGGTAGAGGGAGGAAAACCATCCCTTTCCTTTATCTTCAAGTCCCTGCATCCTCCCAACTCCACAGCCTCACTCACTCCGAGACCTCTGGTGGGTACAAAAATGGTAACAGACTACACTCCCAACAGCCTGTAGAAAGATTAACAACAAAATTAGATGGTGAGGAGCTATTGTCTGAGTCAGGATATGTACATACTGGGTCCATGACTTAGAAGGTATGGAGGACTAGATGAATTTTGCCACAGTTTCATTTTGAGTTATAACTATTAGGGCTTGACTCACTCCCTGTTGAGGGTGTGACCACAAGGCGTGGGAGGGAACAACGTCACAGCTTGAGCAAAGAAGCAATGTGCTTTAGGAAGAACTACTTAAATACAGAGTTTAATCATACAAAGGGAACATAGTGTGGATACTGGAGATCTGAAATAAAAAAACAGAAAATGTTGGAAATGCCTGCGGAGAAAGAAAAAGTAGTATACGTTTTAGATTGATGATCTTTTATCAGAATCATTCTTTGTTACACATATTAAGTCTCATACTTAAATATAAATCATAATGTTACCAATTTGTGTCAGTTTTGAGATATTAGACAATCTGTAGGAATAACTAAAGATTACAGCAATGAGCTTTTGCCTAGTGTGAATATGAATGACTTCACAAATTAAAGCTTACAGACAATACAGTGTAACCAGGTTTGTCTAGGACTATTTTAGTTGCTTTCTTCTGCTGAGAAACACAGATAATATTCACGCAGCATTGTAACTTAACTCAAATACAATTACTTAACTGAAATATTGAGGTAATTCACAGAATTTGGATGTAAACATGATTTTATTAATATACTGAACCTCTTTTTCTACAAATCTGTTTGAGTAAAAGAAAATGCTGTGAGTGAGGTACAGTGATGCATTTATCAGCAAGATTATATCATCCCATTGTCAGTTGTGTCATCATATTTACCTCTGCTTACTTAACAGACGTATTGTTTTGTAAGGCAGGTTATCAAATGAGAAGACTTTTTTTTCCCGCTGGTCATATATTTGAGTAAATGTAGCTGAGGTATAAAATGGTACTTCTGGTGAATCAAACACCTTTCTATTTCATTCACAGTGTCGCCATCAAGCAGCCCCAGGTCAGGTATACCATAACTCTGCCACAAAGAGTACTGCAGAGGAGTACTACTTAAATGATCTTTGCATTCCTGACACTATTTTGGTCCACTGAGATAGGTATTTATCAAACAAGAATTGTGTTAAGCTGGTTCAGAATTTCATTATGGGAAATCTGTAACTGACTTTGTAAGCAAATATCAACGATAACCCACTACCATCAGACTGGCCTTCATTATGGCAAACACTGAGGAACAACAGAGAAGAACTCCAAACTATCATCTGAGCCAGGTTCAAGCCTATAGATCCGAGGTGTTCCAATTCATGTCAGATAGGTGTCAAGAAAATATTTCACCCCAGAAAAAATAGAACTTAAACTCAAATCTTTTATTGAATTTTTTGTGGCAAAGTAAGATTTTTTTCAAGAAAATATATTACTGAATTCCTTCTGTGGGAATGATTTTGGGCAGGGAACATAACATAATATGTGCGTGTGTACATTTATACTCCTTTACGACAGCAGGAAAGAAATCATATTATAAACCCAGAGATAGGCTCTTCAGTACCTCAAGTTCATACTAATGTTCTTTTCCATTTAAAGCAACCCCTAAATATAATTCCACACTTCTCTCTGTTCCCCATGTTGTTTAATATTTTTGTCAAATTGTTGTTAAATTCTCTTTTGGTTGAATGTATCAGCTCTGCTTTGGCAATGAATTGTGGTAGAGAATTCACATTCTAATCTTTTTGGTACAAGAGACACACTGTGCCTTTCATTCTTTTTTCAGTTGAACCAGTTCTTTTCAATATTTGTTACCTTAATCTTTTTAATGCTGTTACTACAACAGAAGATGATTGTAGTTTGACAAAAACTTAGTTGGTCATAAAGCATGTTCATTCACAGGCCATTCTGCAATTGTGTTAAACATAAGCCCGGCACAGCAAAGAGTTTATAGATAATTACCTTGCTATACAAAGTTAATTGTAAGCAATGCTAATGCTTAAACTACTGAGTATGTAGTGTGAAGACTATCATCTTATATTTCTTGAAATTTTTCATTGTGGATCCAATCCATAGGACCAGACAAGAAGTAAATGGAATGGGCTTGTTTTTCAGAGAATTCAACTGGTAAGCACCCCATTACCATTGTGGATGCATAATTGTTGTCCTAAATATAAATGTAGCTGGGATTATGAAGATTAGTTGGTGTTATTGCTGATAAATGTCTAGTGCCTTGTTGTCTGCTCCAGTTATTTAGCTGCAATTAACTCAGTTTGTTTTAGTGAAGAGACTTTTTTCCCCCACAGTGGAGATCCTTTACAGGAAATGAGCACACCTGCTCTTGCTGAGCACACTCCTGAAGCTCAAACAAAATTGAATTAAAGATATTATTTGCACCTTGACTTCTGACATGATTACATCCATATTAGATAGGTCAGTAAAAATTAAACATTTACTCCATTTGCACCAAATATTCTGGATCTGTGTTCCCTGCTATTCTCCAACCTCTAATTTTAAAACTTAATGAAAATTCTTGGTATTGGGTTAATTTGAATTCAGTTAAAGCTGCTTAATATGAAGACAAATATTATCTAATATATATAAAAGATGGAGAATTGTTGCAGCATCCTCATGTGTCTATAGGTGGAACTATGAACATTGTCTATGTCCGCTAACCTTGTGTAACTCAATCAATTGAAGTTAAGTCTTTTATTTCAATTCTAAGTCAGTGGCTTAACATTTGGCTCAAATTTGATCCTGTATTATCCTGTATTGTATTATCCAAAAACAACAATCACGGTCAAGGCAGGTCCATTGTACAGGGATTTGGAAGGACACAGAAATGTTATTTCCCCTCCCCAACTTCTGCTTTTTTCCTTTTAGTAATATATTTTGGTTTGATTTATTGTCACATGTATTACAGTAGTGAAAAATATTGTTTCTTGCACACTGTACATACAGAACACATCATTCATGAAGTACACAGAGGAGAAGGAAAGGAAAGGGTGTAGAATATAGTGTTATAATCATAGCAACGTTGTAGAGAAAGATCAGCTTAATATATGGTAGATCCATTCAAAAATCTGATGGCAGCCAGGAGAAGCTGTTCTTGAGTTGATTGATATGTCATCACGGACGTTTGTCATTTTTTCCTGATAGAAGAAGGTGGAAGAGAGTATGTCTGGGGTGTATGAAGTCTTTGATCATGCTGGCTGCTTTTCCAAGGCTTTTCTGAGGCAGCAGGAGTCAATGGATGGGAGGTTGGTTTGCGTGATGAACTGGGCTACATTCACAACCCTTTGTACTTCCTTGCAGACTGGGTCAGAACAGGAGCCACAACAAGATGTGAATCATTTGTTGTTTTTCGCTTAACAAAAGTTCTTTACATCTCTTTCCACCAGCAATTGTTAAATGGCTTCTTTAGCCATTGTATCACTGTTTAGCAGTTCTTGTTGGTTGGCTGGTCCAATTCCTTGTGTTCCCTCTCTCCCCCTTTCCCTCCCTTTTCTGCACTGGTTCCAACAGAGCAGTTGCTTCCTAGCTCCAAATTAGCATTAGCATCCAATGATGAGGCTTCAATGCTCTCTTTCCTTCAGTCCTGTAAATATCTCGCCCTTATTCTCTGGCCTCTCAACATATTCCATCCTTTAGACTTGCTGTTCTTTATTTTCCTCACCATGTCAATTTTTACTGTCCGTCACCTCACTCTATCTTCCCAACTGTGGTGCACCTTTCTTATTTTCTTTTCTATTCCAAAAAGGAGGTGTGCACTATTGGAGTTTTATCACTGGACTATTAATTGAGAAGCTCAGTTAATGTCCTGGGGGTCTGGGTTTGAATCTTGCCATAGCAGATCATGGAATTTGAATTCAATAAAAAAACTGGAAGTAAAAATCTACTGATGACCATGACAGCATTATTGGAAAAAGACCATCTGGTTCACTGATATCCTTTAGGAAGGAAATATGCTGTCCTTACCTGGTCTGGCCTACGTATGATTCGAGCCACAGCAATATGGTAGACTCTCACCTGTCTTTTGACAATTAGGGATGTACAATAAATGCCAGCCAGTCAGTAATGCCTATATCTGACAAATGATTTGTTTGTTTGTTTACCAGGATGTTGCCTGGTATGGTGGGAAGGCCTTATGAGGAAAGGCTGAGGGACCTGAGGTTATTTTCATTAGAGAGAAGGTTACACGGTGACCTAATTGAGGCGTATAAGATGATCAAAGGACTGGATAGGGTGGATAGTGAGAGCCTTTTTCCTCGGATGGTGATGACCAACACGAGGGGACATAACTTTAATTTAAGAGGTGGTAGTTATAGGACGGATGTCAGAGGCAGGTTCTTTACACAGAGGGTGGTGAGGGCATGGAATGCCCTGCCTGCAGCAGTTGTGGACTCACCTACTTTGGGGGCATTCAAATGTTCGGTGGATAGGCATATGGATGATATTGGAATAGTTTAAGTTAGAGGGTCCACTGGCTGGCGCAACATCAAGGGCCAAAGGGCCTGTACTGAGCTGTAATGTTCTATGTTCTATGTTTTATGTTCTATGTTCTAAATGAATAAAATATCCAACTTTCTACCTGCACAATCCCACCTCAGCCCTGGTCCACTTAGTTTCCATTTTATTGCTCCATCTAGCTTGATAACAACATGTATTCTTGTTTCTCTATATGCAGCAGCCAGGAAGACTGCCTGGCAATTAAAATTTAATAATTAGAGCCATTTCTATGAAGTTTAAGTTTCCCTTGGCCTGCCGCAGTGTAAAATATTTGGCAAAATAAAATCTCTTATCTGAATAGTCTAGGGAGCAGAACGATTTTAGTTGATCATCAGTCTTTTCCTTGGGGGTGGCACAGTGGTTTGCACAATGCCAGCTTGGGTCCCTGTCTGCAAGGAATTTGCACATTCTCCCCATGTCTGTGTGGGTTTACTCTGGGTGCTCCAGCATCCCCCCACAGTCCACAGATGTGCAGATTAGGTAGATTGTTGATACTAACTTGCTTCTTAGTGTTGGGGCACTAGCTAAGATAAATGCATGAGGTTATGGGATAGGATTTAGGTGGGATTGTGATCAGTGCAGACTCAATGGACTGAATGGCCTCCTTCTGCATCCTGTTGGATTCTATGATCATAATCTAAGCTAGACTTCTTACAAGAGCCTCAGCAAATCTTTGGCACATAAGAAGCTGGAATTAAATCTGTGAACATTTTTGTTCCTGCTAATAGCAGTAAAAATTGCATATGACCAAATGCATTTGCTTGTGGCTACTTTATAGATTACAGTCTCAAGGGATAAAACTGCAAAACTTGGCTGATAGAATATTGTAGTAAAAGTCAACACAACTACTGAAAATGTACAATGCCATAAATTGTCAGTTACAATGAATAATTTAATTTGAACATTTAAAGGCTATTGTTGTCGTACCTTAGGAAAGTTTAAACTGAACCAAATATGCTCTGATTTCTAGATTAATGAAAGAAGCCCTATTTGTTCATCACAAGTCCTAATTATTGTATCGTGAAAATGGTTCCCTTTCAACTTTATTTTATTTCAAAAATGTTCTTTTTGCAGCAACTGAAACAATGCCAGCTAGGGGGCAATGTAGGACTGATGCTGTTCCACAACTGAACGTTTCAAATGGTTTACTGCCATTGGTCCCTCAGATTTGTATAAGTGGAATTCAGAGGCCCTGTCACTGATCTGGATAGATCTCATTGGGACAGGAACGATGATGTTATGCCTCTTCCTCCAACATAATGTCAGCTGCCCCACACTAATTTGTGCACTGAGGCCCCAGTAACAGAACTGATCATTCGTTCTCCGTGGCCAACATTTGGACAACACTATTCTATTAGAGGACAACAGTGGGGGTTGAAGTCTTTCAATCATTAAACTATTGAATTTGTGAATTTTTAATTAAGAATGAGATTAAATTCAGGAATATCTGTACATAGAAGAGAATGATTTACATTAATAAAATACAATTTTCTTACTGGTGATTCTATTAGTTGTCTTCCAGTAACAGCCACATGATTCTTTTAAAGGAGCAAAGCAGTGGTGGAGAAATGTACAGAGATAATTCTAGAGCTTAGGACCTGGGCAACTGAAGGTGTGGTCACCAGCGGTGTTTGAGCAGATGCGGGCAAGACCAATAGCATTTCATTCGGTCCAGCCAGATCTGGCTAAACCAGTGATTGCCATGTTGATAACCATCGGCAATGCTATCCTTTCCTCTTTGAGTCTGCTGTTAAGAGATTTTAGTCAGGGCCTTTGTTTGTGAAGGGAAGACTTCTCATGCTTTGTTTTTGGCTGAAGTGAATTACTCCTTGAAGATTCTCAGTGGATATGATCCCCCACTGAGAACCATTCTCCCTTGTCCCCAAACTGCTCAGCAGCTTGTTTTGCACATGGAAGGGGGAGTGCTTTTTTTTCCAGTCATGCTGAATTTCGAGAGAATTTTATGTTTGGGAGCAACTTATTTCAGAAAATTTTAAACAATGAAAAACCTATTTTAACAGAAAAGGTTCAAACATGTGTGCAATAGCATCAGCAACAAGGAAAAAAAATCCAGCAACTGTAAGTATTTCACGTCCCTTATGATGTAGTGCAGGTGAGAGCTTTAATATTGTGTTTAGCAATGTGAAGTGAAGGTAACATAGGCTCAAGGGTGGCATTGAGAAATGAAAGCTCTGGCATCAAATTAGCATTGTACACTGATATGTGCATCATCTCACTATGCTTTATGTTTCCAGCGGGCATTAGATGTGGGTCGATAAATGCCTTTTCCAAAATGGCGTCCTGTACACTTCCCATTGGAACCATCTTAGAGCCCATTTTCAATCCTTGCTTGGCATCTAAATAATGGCTGTAACATGGCTTAATGTAGCAGTCCCTCACTCCACACCCCACTATGCTCACGTGCACAAATTATGATTTCAAAATAATTTTATAAATAAAGAAGGATTTCAGTACTGATTGATTTCCATTTGTTTATCCATAGCATATTCTAATGCGATTCACCAGAAAGAATTGGTGCACCTCAATTTGGAATGTATCAGGCTAATATAGAATCTCACTGCAATAGCTTTTCAAAGAGTAAAAGACATAGCTAGGATATGGTGCAGATTTATCCACATAAAACCTTTCAGTATAGCTCCTCGAATTAGTTTATTTAGAAGTTGGGCTCTATTCTGTTTGTAAGTTTTATTCTGTACAGCTGAAGTATTTCCAATACATGTTTCTTCCTCCCTAACAATTAATATTAAAGTGAATATGATTTTTCTTTTGCCTTTTAGGAACACTTTAAACCTGACCTTGAACCTGCCACTCAATTTACATTTTCAGCTATTGCTTTCATTTGGGGCTGATTTTCAAGATCTCTCCATCTCAATGACCTGTGCAGTTCCAAAGCTGGAAGGTAAAGGATGTGAACCGCAGAGAGAGGTGCTGACAGAAGAAGTGCTTGTACAGGTAAGTTAGAGTACCTCTGTGTAAACAGCCAGCGTGCGGGTTAGTATCTGACTCTGGTACATGTGGGTGTAATTGTAGGATAGTGAATGTGCAAAACAAAACACCCTGGTTGTTTTGAAGGCTTCAATGTTGAAGCTACCTGCACTTGCTGTGGATCCCTCCAATATGTTCCCATACCTTGAAAGGGTCATTCAGGCAGAGTACACTTAAATGAAAAGGACTCTAATAGCGTGTTCCAACTAAAGTTGTCAAAGTCCTACGTGACCATAGGCAACATTCCCCTTTGAGAGAGAGAGAGCTGACTGCTGGTAATTTAACTTGAGGGTCACCATGGGCCTTCATGAATAACTTCAGCTGACACAGGAATTGAACCTGCACTCTTGGCATTGCTCTGCATCAGGAACCAGCTGCCCAGCCAACTGAGCTAATTGAGCCACAGGTTGTCCAACATAGGACTCGCAGCAGGTATCTTTTTCTCAGGTGTCCTTTCTTCCAATGGCTATTGCACGTGCAGTAAATGTTCTCGTAACCACAGCTTTGATGTGTCTGGTGCAATTAAGTTTCTGGTTCATGATAAACATTCGGATGTTGATAATGGGGAGTTTTGACAAGAGAACACCAACCCTCTAAGTTCCACACAAACTTGATTTGGAAATTTATCACATTTTTCATCAGTGAATCAAAATCCCAGAATTCACCACCGAACACTGCCATGGGTGTGCCTACATGACTGTGGCAGTTCAAGAAGATAGGTCACAATCACTTTCACAAGGGATATTAGAAGTAAGGAATAGACACTTTGGCTGGGATTTTAATGCTTTCCCCTACTGTGTAGCGGGTTTTCCAGCTGCGTGGTCACCATTGACTTTTGCATGATCTTCTGGTACCACCAAAGTCAATGGCCAGTTGCATTGCGTGCCAGCTACACCACCGGGGAACTTGGGGGCTTTCTACAGCAGGACTGAAAGATCCTGTTTGCAGGAAAGGCCAAAAAGCCTGCCCCATTTCTTGTAGTGATGAATTAAAAAAAAAACAGACAGATAATCCAACTATTCCTGCTGTGGCTTCAGCACTTCTCTTTTTTGAACCCCTCAGTTGGAAATATTGCTGAACCTGAAGCCTGTCAGTGAGATACGTGCCAGAATTCTCCAGCCATTCATGCCCCACTGCCACTGTCATCGAGAATGGAGAGTTTGGCGCTCAGTCAAATCTCCATTTGCTGCAGCAGGACTGGAGAATCCCAGCTGCCGGTGAGGACAGAGAACACGGCTCCATGATTTCGTGTTATGTTTTGTTTGTTGAGATTTCTAGTTTGTTCCCATCCCTGGGTTCTTTTCCATTTTGAGAGGAAGTTAATGATCCTCTGGTCTACTGCACTCGTGGCCTGTGGAGGTGAGTGAAGAGGCTGCTGTTGGATCATAGTCCCTGGGAAATCCCACCCTAATTGGAGGGGTTTGTGTCCTGTGGATCCCTATCCAAGAACACCTGACAATGTGTTGCTGCAAGGGCCATCAGCAGCTCATCAGTACTTGATTGTGATAATCCCCATAACTTTAATGGGGACATCACTGATTGGTCTCCCTGCAGGACTTGTGGAATACAAGCTCGCTGGTGATTGGCAATTAACTTATCAGATGGAGCTTATATACCAAGCCTCATATAAAACAAGCACCTGAGTGGGTCTATTATCATATTGTCTCAGTTGAGACCTGTTTGCATTCATCACAGGCTTATGACTTGACGCGACTTGACTTGACGCGACTTGACTTGACGCGACTTGACTTGACGCGACTTGACTTGATGTGACGCAATAAAACACTGCCCCTTTATAACTGAACTCCTGGAGTTATTATGCTTATCAGTGAAGGAGATGTGTAGTTCCCAGCTCTTATCTAATTGGGAATTCTTTACCTAACCTCCACATTGGCAAAGAAACTGCTTTGTTCTAGAGATAGAGGTGTTTCTCTGCTGCTAAGGATGCTGGGAACAGAGTTTCCCATTTCTTTCATGTGCTGCCAGCTCATGCTGACCTCCATGCCTTGCATTTTAAGCTATAAAGAGATTTGGTGCAGTGTCCGTGGTTCGTAACTTGAGAGCATTGCAAATTCAGTGTGAATTTGTTACATTATAAGTTATTTGGAATGGTCAGTAAACATTCCTTTTTTGCTGGTATCGCTTTGTATAGGGATCTGTATTTGTGGTCCCTTTTTTCCTTCAAGAAAAATTCAAAGCTGACCAATTCCCCCCGCCGCACCCCCACCGCACCCCCCCCCCAAGCTGTTGCTTTCACTTTAGGTGCCTAATTTCAAGATCAGTCAATCCCAGTGACCCATATAGTTCAGCAGATGGTGGAAGTTAAAGAATGTGAACAACAGAAGGAAGAGCAGGTGGAGGAAATGCTTGTGCAGATAAGCTGGAGAATGCCTGCATATACAGAGCTATGTTAAAGTCAGGTTCTGGTTCAAGAGATATGAAGTGTGTGAGTGATGGTAGTATGGTACAGGACAGGATGAAGCATCATTATTGTTTGAATGACTTCAATGTTGAGACATTTTTGCACTTTCCTCAAATATATTCCTGCACATCAGAAATGCTGTTTCGGGCACTGGATGACAAGGGAACGTGACAATATTGGGTCTGACTCTTATTTCTCTACTGACCAGGCTTCATGGAGAAACAAGGTGGTAGCAAAGCCAAAACAGCATAAGAAACCAAGATGCCAGCTTGTCACTCAAAGCCATCCATTCCAAATTTCCTCAGTTTACTCAGGAATGGGTGGACATTGCATGTATATTTGCAAAAAAGGCCCCTCACCCACTCAAACTAAATCTAGAGGATAAACTTTTTATGCTGCATCCTACCTGTTTGCACAGGTTGAGCATGATTCCTGGTGCTCAGCATCAAGTTTGATTTTTATTTTTACAATAGTCACTTACATGTTTTGAACCTTAACAACTTCCAATATGTTGCTTTGCTGTTGGGTGAGGAATGTAGGAAGGGGAGATTGGAAACATTTCTCTACTGCTTTAAGCTGCTAGTTCATTTTACCTTCCCGGGACTTCCACCCATCCCCTTTGAGGTGCTGTACTTGACTGATTTCTGATCGGCTGCCCCATCAGATTACCCACCATCCCAGTGATTGAACTGTGATTAGTGTAGGAGGCCTTGTGACACAGCATCAGTACCCCTATCACTGGGCCAGAAGCTCCAGGTTCGAGTCCAACTTCAGGACTTGCTAACCACAGAAAGTGCGTTCAATGCAGTTCGATGAGCTGATAATTAGCTTGGAAATCCTTCCATTACTTCCCCCACTATTCCCCAAAGGGTAAAAAAAGTTCTGGCTGTGAAGATACATGAACAACAACAACTGATCTTGGTGCTGGTAATGTAAATGAGACCTGACCACAAAAAACTGATTGAATGGAGCAGATGGTCCAGCCCACAGTCTACCCAATGTGCCCTCAATCTGGAAATGGCCCTCAGTATAACTTTGTGTTTGAATCCAGCTGAGGCTGATGGGACAAGAAACTTTTTATGCTGTACCCTACCTGTAATTAGTTTCAGCATGATTCCTGGCGAGTGAGAGCTCTCGGCATCAAGTTGGCAACCTAGAAAATCTCAGGGACATCGGACTGGATTTTCAAAGTGGGACTAGGAACCAGATTGGTGCATAAATTCCAAAATCTGACAAGCTGTGTCGCTAACTTGACCTCTATTTCAACATGCAAAAATTCTGATTGGGCAGGAGGCGAGTTTACTAAGTATCTCCAGGAGACAAAAGCTCTCAGCTTGGCACCAGCAACAAAGGCAGTCTGTAATCATGACCCGGCAGGCCGCTGTTTTGCCAAGAAGCTCCTCAGAGGGTCAGCAGCATTAACAGGAAAGAGAGTGGCTACATTGCAAAAATAAAGGTAGTGCAAACATCCCAGCTCAAGACTGTCATTAGCACACTTATTTTCCAATAAGAAAAACCTTTCAGGTTGCCACAGTTGAATTTGCCTACTGAGCACTAATATGTCTGTTCAGATTCACTAAAATCCTTTTTGAAAATTTGAAAATTGCTCTTCTTTGCTCCTCTCTAAGCTTGAAAATGAGCTTAAGGGACTGCGGATTGGAGGTGAGCAGGATCCCTGTTCCTTGAACATTTACACTAATAGCGGATATGTATTTGGATTTGTGCATGACTATATGACTGAGGGAGAAAAGGATTTGTCACAACAGGAGGCACTTGAATCAAACATGATCAAATTTATTAGAGGCCAGTGAGTTCTCATCAGTAAAGGGGTAAAAAGAAACAAGCAGGCTGACTCTGTATGATACAAAGAGAGAGAGAGGGTGTAATTGTGCGATCGAGAGCCTCATGTGATGTAATAGGGTATAGCCAATTAAAGTGAATTGCTTCAAGTTTAATAAATTACATAGGGATTGGACTGAGATTTGAGGTCTGCCATGTGGGAAAGGTGGCGTTACGTTACATCTGAAAGTTATAAGGGGAGTTAATCGTTTAGGCGCAGTAGATTTTGTATTTGTCTGTGTTGGTTACAAAGGAAGAGCTGTAGAAATAATTAATGATGTAGATTGCACATTAGAATGCTTTCAGTATTTCTTTGTGCATCCATGCTCCAAGTGATAAAATCTAGTTGTGTGCTCTTGTGAAATGTTTTGTTTTACTGTACCAGAATTGTAAGAATGTGTGAGAGTCTTAATTTAGTGGGGCTATTTAAAGGTGATAAAAATAAATCTTATTTTGGATTTTCTGAATCAGGCTTTTGTTATTTTTAATAACGTGTTCTTGATAGAACTGACGAGAAAAGAATTATTCCTGTTTAGCGATGCAGCAGGACATAGGCTGGTAGCTTGGGCAGATAGATGGCAAATGGAATTCAATCCTGATAAATGTGAGGTGATGCATTTTGGGAGAAAGAATGTAGGGGGGAGGTATATGATAAAGGGTAGACCTATTAAGAGTATAGAAATGCAGAGGGACCTGTGGGTGCAGGTGCACAAGTCTCTGAAGGTGGCAGAGCAAGTGGAGAACATTGTGAAGAAAGCATGTAGTATGCTAGCCTTTATAGGAAGGGGTATAGAGTACAAAAGCTGGCCTTTAATGTTGCAGTTGTATAAAACATTGGTTAGACCTCATTTGGAATACTGCGTCCAGTTCTGGTCCCCTCACTACTAGAAGGACGTGGAGACTCTGGAGAGAGTGCAGAGGAGGTTTACCAGGATGCTGCCTGGTATGGAAGGTCTGAGTTTCGAGGAGAGATTAGGCAAATTGGGACTGTTTTCCTTAGAAAAACGTAGACTTAGAGGAGATCTAATAGAGGTATACAAGATTATGAGGGGTATAGATAGAGTAAACAGGGTTAAGCTCTTTCCTAGGATGGACTCGAATAGCACGACGGGTCACGGTCTTAGGGTGAGAGAGGGTAAGGTATAATTTGGATGCTAGAGGGAGTTTTTTCACACAGAGGGTGGTGGGGGTATGGAATGCGCTGCCAAGTGAAGTGGTGGAGGCAGGCACTCTGGAGTTATTTAAGAAATACTTAGATGGGCACATGAACAGAATGGGAATGGAGGGGTATAGAAAACTGGTTTAAAATAGGGATCATGAGCCTTGGGAGTCCCTGGGAAACGTGTCAATAGATGATAATATTGATGTACTTGTTTTTATCCTACAGGTGCTTTGGTCCATCTTGTTGTCTAACGAGGGGCATACAAGCGATGGTCATGAGAGGGCTACTCTTGGATTTTTTTGGAGAGTATCCTAGTGCTTCACGTTGTTAGTGTATGCTTGACCTGGACCATTTGATGGGCAACACGACAGCTCAGTGACTATCGCTGTGCTGTGCAGATACATGGATTTGGGCCTGTGTCTGTGGGAGTTTGCGCATTCTCCCCGTGCTTGCGTGGGGTTTTCTCCGGGTGCTCCGGTTTCCTCCCACATCCCAAAGATGTGCTCTTAGGCTAATTGGCAAAACAAATTCTCCCTAAATTGTCTCAAATTTGGTTTTTAATCCATAGATCTATAAACATAGATAGGGATCACGGGTAGAGGTGGGAACATCGGGGTGGCAGCGCGGGCTCGTTGGGCCTAAGGGCCTGTTTCCCATGCTGTTTTGTTCTTTGTTCTTTGTTCCCCTATTGCAGCACTTTGATAATTGTCGATTGCATCAGGATCCAAAGACAATCTCTAGATCGTGATTTTTAAGTTCCTTATTGCAGGTGCCAAATCTCACTGGCATTTGAAAAGCTGAACTGCCTCACTGGCACAAAATGGGATGCTGTTCTGAAATTTAGGGTTAGTATTGTTTTGGAAGAGCTGGGGAACCATCATTCTCTTGGCTTTTCCATATCGGATCTATAAGTGCTTCATGTGGAAATTTGTTCAGTGACAACACATGCGTCCCACCTCTCACCCTCCACTTTATTTTGCCTTAGGAAGAAATAACCTCAATTTTCATGTAGCATTGTATAGGGTTATTCCTTTAAAATCCACTCTGAGATTCTGACATAGCAATGCAAGAAACAGAAATATTTTGCCCCATGGAAGTTTGTTAATGAATGACACCAATCACACAACTCTACTTGCAGTCTTGTCAAAAAATTCAGTCAAGTTAGTGAGACCTGGCCTTTCCTTAACAAGTGTATGTTGACTTTCCTTGATTGATCTCTGCCTTTCCAATTAATGACTTATAGTGAATTTCAGAAATCTTTCCAATAATTTGTCGTCCACCAATGTAAGACTGACTGGTCTGTAAGTAATTTCGTTTTTTAAACAGCAGTACATCCTGTACTGTGGCACCAGACCCATAATCACTGAAATATAATAGTCTGAGCCTTTGCTATATTTCCCCCTGCAGTCTGGAATACTTTTCATTATAAAGGATAAACAGACACTTGGTTAATCATGATCTGACTTTTATTGCAAGAGGATTTAAGCACAGGAGTAGTTCAACTGTATAGCAGCTTGGTTAGACTACATCTGGAGTACTGTCTGCTTTTTGGTTCTCTTACCACAGAAATGATATTATTGCTGTAGAGGGAATGCAAAAAAAGTTCACCAGATTTCTTTCAGAGATGTTGGGATTGTCTTCTAAAAAGAGATTGGGTAAACTAGGCCTGCATTTTCTGTTGTTCATCCATCATCGATGAGGACCTCCACGCCATTAGTCATTTTGAGGCTGGTTGCGGTGTCCCCGAAGATGACTGATCAGATCAATTCGAGCATGGAATGTCCTGGCACATATTGGACAGACTTGTGTAAAAACTTTAGTTGTTGTGTTGGTGGTGCTGGACTTGCGCAGCTTGTGCTTAAGTTGTGCTTCAGCAATACACCTTACTTCGTGAGAGTGACAGCCTTTGTAGATGAGGCAGCGCCACATAGGGTGTTTTGTGCCAACGTTTCCCAGGTGGTCTTGTCAATGTCAAGTGATTTCAGGGAGGCCTTGAGTGTGTCTTTGAAACATTTCTTCTGCCCTCCATGCGAGCATCTTCCAACAGAGAGTTCTTCAAAAAGGAGCTGCTTGGGCACATGCTTGCCTGACATAGGGATGACATGACCTGCCCACCGGGTCTGTGCTCCCATCAGCAGTGTGTGGACTGATAGTAGACTTGCTCTAGAGAGAACTTCAGTATTCTCTAGAGCTTTAAAGAATGAGAGGTGATTACATTGAAACATACAAAATACTGTAAGGAATAGACAAGGTAGATACAGGTAAGATATTTTCCTTGGTTACTGAGCCCAGAACCAGAGGCATGATTTCACAATAAGAGGGAAATTACTTAAGGCCAAGGTAAGGAAAGTATTATTTTACAGAGAAGATTGTGGATCTTTGGAATTCTCGACCACAGAGGGGATTGGAAGCAAAGTCATTGAGTATGTTTAAAGTAGAAATGGATAGGTTTCTGATTCATGATAAACAAAGGATGAAAGGAATTGGAGTGTCCAATCAGCCATGGTTGTTTTGAATGACAGAGCCAGCTCAATGGACTGACTGGCCTACTCCTGTTCTTATGTTCCTATCTGGATCTGGTAACCTATACACTTTCAAGGATGCTAAACATCTTAATATTTCCTCCCTCACTTTATCACATTCAATCTTTCATACTCATCCCCTTCACGATAATATTTGCTTTATCACCCCCTGCTTTGTGATGATAGCTGCAAAATATTCCTTAAGAGCCACACTTACACCGTTTCAAATTAGTCAGTTCTTTAGTCTTTAATTGGATCTATTCTCAGATATCTTCTTGCTCTTTGGGTTTTTCTTGCTTTTGTTACCATTTTTTTTGCAGGAGTAGGAACCTTACAGCATTGCAGAAGAAATCAAATTAACTTTACTTCTGTTTAATTGAAGGATCCAAATGCCACCACTTGTGTGTTCACCAACCAAGGACAGCGCAAATGTTTGGCTGAAACACCAATCAATGAAATCGAACCTAAAAGGTCACAACTTTTCATTTCTCATTTTGATTAACATTTAATAATTAATAACTGCTAAAAGATAAACTTAATAAAAGAAGATGTTCATCTGGCTACAAGGATTGGAGACATTCCATTAGTAGCTTGTTAAAAATATGTATGCGCATCATTTCTGATCCTAGAAATCTACTTATTTCATCAGAATGTGGTGAATTGCTGACTAATAAAGATGCTCTGCATATAAGTATAATTCAAATTTATATTCTATCTGATGGTAGGTCATTCTGAAATTAATGTCAGTATTACAACAGAATTGGGAAATGACACTTCCAAACTTCCTGTGTGTCTTGGTTCTCACCCTATTCCCTTCCCAGTTTTGTATACGAACCTTGTGTCGACTGCTAATGAAGCTGTCATTGTTTAACTCATTTACACTACCTCTAAATTTCTATTTATTGCAGAGTATATTAATTGTTAAATCTAATAATAATATGACCAGGTGTTTTTGATTTTTTTAAAACTACAGATAAGCATTTACAGATCATTTTACTTCATTGCAGTGTTAATGTAAGTCGTACTTGTGACTAATAAATAAACTTTACTTTTTACTTGGGCTAAAGTGTCGGTTGTTAATGTTCTTGGTCATGTACTATTGATAAAAGTTACAGTCTTGTGAAAATTAATATGTTGAAAAAGTTGCAAGAGCTTTATTAATAACAACAATAATTGTACTATTTTTGACTGTTACTCTTTTACAGAGAACTAAGTTGTTCAACACCATGTTCCAAAGTACCATCAGAACATACCGTGAGCACAGACTGCACAGACAAAATACCAAATCGGATCAGCGCTGGTCACTTCTCAGCATGGGGTGCAGAAGATAATGAGGTCTTATACTACATGCAGGTAAACAAAATAATGCCATCTGGATAAGCAATTGGTCGAGCCACTTCACGAGTTAAAAACTTTCCTTTAAAAGAAGTGTTGTTTTCTATGATCCTGTGTTCCAAACTACAAACTGCTAATTGATTTTTGCAAAACATGCACATTGATTGAAAAACCTAGTTCCTCACCACATATTGCTGATGACGCAAAGATACGTAGGAAAGTAAGCTGTCAAGAGGACCAAAGGAGTATACAAAGGAACATATAGATAGTTAAGCAAGTGAGCAGAAATTTGGCAGATGGAGTATACCTTGGGAAAATGTGAGTTTATCCATTTTGGCAGAAAGAATAGAAAAACAGTATATTATTTAAATGGAGAAAGATTGCAGAACTCTGAGGTACAAAGGGATCAGGATGTTCTATTACATGAATCACAGAAAGTCAGTATGCAGGTAAAGCACATGATTAGTAAGTTAAACAGAATGCTGTTTATTGCAAGGGAATGGAATATAAAAGTAAGGAAGTTTTGCTACAGTTGCAGAATGAGATCACATCTGGTGTAATGTGTGCAGTTATAGACCATAAGACCATAAGACAAAGGAGCAGAATTAAACTACTTAGCCCATCCAATCTGCTCTGCCATTCAATCATGGCTGATATTTTTCTCATCCTCAGTTTCCTGCCTTTTCCCCATAACCACTGATCCTCCTAAAGAACCTATCTATCTCTGTCTTAAAGACACTCAATGGCCTGGTCTCGACAGCCTTCTGCGGCAAAGAGTTCCACAGATTTATCACCTCTGGCTGAAGAAATTCTTCCTCATCCCTGTTTTAACAGATCATCCCTTTAGCCTGAGGTTTGTGCTGTCTGTATCTAGTTTTTCCTGCTAGTGGAAACGTCCTCTCCATATCCCCTCTATCTCATGTGACAAGCTCTCATTCAGGGATCATTCTTGTGAACCTTCTCTGGACCTTTTCCTAGGCCAGCACACCCTTCCGTAGATTTAGAGCCCAAACCTGCTCACAAGTACTCCAAATGGGGTCTGACCAGAGTCTTACACAGCCTCAGAAATACATCCCTGCTTTTGTATTCTAGTCCTCTCGATATGAATACTGATATTGTATTTGCCTTTCTAACTGCCAACTGAACCTGCACATTAACCTTAAGAGAATCTTGAACAATAACTCCCAAGTCCCTTTGTGTTTCTGATTTCCTAAACATTTTCCCATTTAGAAAATGGGAAAATGTCTCATTCCTCCTTCCAAAATGCGTAACCTCACACTTCTCCATATTGTATTTCATCTGTCACTTCTTTGCCCGCTCTCCTGACCTATCCAAGTCCTTCTGCAGACCCCTCAACATATGTTTGTATCATCTGCAAGCTTAGCAACAGTGCTTTCAGTTCCTTCCTCCAAATCATTAATGTATATTGTGAAAAGTTGTGATCCTGGTACTGACCTCTGAGGCACACCATAGTCACTGGCTGCCATCCTAAGAGAGACTGCTTTATACCCACTCTCTGCCTTCTGCCATCAGCCAATCCTCTATCCATGCCAGGACCCTACCCTTAACACCTTGAGCACTTAATTTATTTAACAGTCTCCTATAGGGCACCTTGTCAAAGCCTTCTGGAAATCTAAATAAATCATGTTCAATGTGCGAGGGCATATATTGCTTGTTCATTAAAAAAAATCATATATAAATGATTAATTAGCAATGAAACAGAAAAATAACATCTCAAGAATTAGCCTCTAATTAAATATAGGTTAAAAATATTTCAGAGTTAAAAACAAAACCGTAAAAATCTTAAATTGAACTGATGTCTCTTAAACTAAAGTTTCCTTTCCATCAATCATTACACTATCTATCCCATTCCCCTTACCTGAATTAATTAAGAATGTCACTCCCAAAAAAGAATGTTCTGTAGGAGTGACTTCTGTAGGAAAGGGAGAAATAAGAGAGGAAAAGTGAGAAAGGGTGCAAGGCAGTGACTGACATGGACAGAAATGGAAGACCAAGGCATGAAGCTATAGTCCACCTGCCTAGCATCTGACATTTGAGGGTTTAATATGCTGTAGTCATAAAAGTTTACCCTAATGGGCTGAAGATCAAAAACACAAAAATGTCTTTCAGTTTTGTTGTAATTAGCATTAAACTGAACAATTTAATTGGACAGCGACATAAATGTTATGGGTATTAAAGCTAGTCAGAGGCTGGGCATTCTGTAACAAGAACCTCATCTCCTGCTTCCTCAATACCATTTCCTAGACATAACTCAGGAAGGTGATGGAATAGTCTATATTTTACTGGATGATTACATCTGGAAAAACACTCAATTTCAACACAATCTAAGACTACACAGTACATTTGATAGGTATCCCACTCACCAGGTCAACCACTGAAAAGAGCACCCCACCTCACCTCACCTTCCTTCCTGCTTTTAAACCTCAGATAGTGAAAACCAGACTTCACACCATCTTCCTTCCAGTTCCCAGTGTTTTATGGCAATGGAAGTGAAATGAGGCTCTTAATTGCAGCTTAATTGGGCAGTTATGGGCCTAAATAGACCTTAGGCAGGTAGCCTAATGGGCATCTTACCTGCCCACTGTAATATAGGGAACAGATCAGGAGTAGGTAGAAAGATGATGGGCTAGCTACACCTGTCATATTTTACAGGCCCCCTACTGAAAACATATTCAACGTGGGAACTCTAAAATGCACCTTATGGATCTCCCTAATTGCAGCATTCTATGTGTACCTTCAACACATGGCAGCACGGTGACATAGTGATTAGCACGGTTGCCTCACACCCCTAAGGACCCAGGTTTGATTACAAATTTGGTTACTGTGTGGAATCTGCACATTTTCCCCGTGTCTGTGAGTTTCCTCTGGTTGCTCCAGTTCCTCCCATAGTCCAAAGATGTGTGCGTGAGGTTGATTGCCCATGCTAAAATAGACCCTTTCACTGAAATATTATGGTATTAACTTTAACTTAGTCATTCACAGATTGTAGCAAATATTAAAACGATATTCTACTCCAGACTTATAGTGAGTGGGATTCCCATTGGTCTTGGATTAAATGTTTGGTGTCATGAAATAATGGTCAGATGCGAAAGGTATTCATTCACACACATGCACTCTACTTGAAGGCCGGTCATTGTCTGTCAATGCTTAACTTCCTGAGCCGTTCCTTTGGTAGTTTTGTTTCAGTAGTAGTTTGCCATTACTTTCCATTCTCAGGGGCAGGGTGAGGAGATAGGTTCTAAGCGTACATCAGTTGGAACAGGGATTGAATCTATGCTGCTCATGCTGTTCTGAAAAAGATGTTGGCCATCTAATATTGTCCCCAGTATGAAGAGTATCTGTAAAACCAGCAACTTTCATAGTCCAAGGATATGGGACAAACCTTTTAGGACTGAGATGAGGAGAAATTTCTTCACCCAGAAAATGGTCAACCTGTGGAATTTGCTACCATAGGAAGTAGTTGGTGGCAAATCATTGTGTGATTTCAAGAGGAGTTAGATGTAACTTTTGGGCAAAAGGAGTCAAAGGGATATGCTGTGGGAAGGGGGGGTGCAGATCAGGTTATTGAATTGGATGATCAGTAATGAACATAATGAATGGTGGAGTAGGCTCAAATGGCCTGCACCTACTCCAATTTTCTATGCTTCTATGTTTTATGATATGCTGAAGGTGATTCTTAACAGCTGAAGTAGTGTGGATTGGACCAAAGGCCAGTCATTTATTTCATGGTGTCTCTTCTCCTTTAACAGAAAGATAGTCTGTCTGTGCAAACAGTGTTTGTTCCAAGATCTCAACAAGAAGGTAAACTTTATTAAATGACTTTGGAAAAATTCAGTGTATTTATGAGCTACATTTTATTCTTTAAACTTAAAGGAAATAAGGAATTAATTTACATATGCTTTCCAGATCACTGATGATGAACTATTTTGGGCTGTTGTCTTTAATGTAACTTTTTACACGGTCAATTGCTTTGTAAAGTGTCTTAAAACCTGGGTTGGTCCCAGCAGCAACAGTAATGGTGGAACTTTATCAGTTAGTCTGGAGCTCCACTGTTAACTTTTAAAATGTGACAGGCTTTTAATAAAACATCTCATCAATAGTTAATTATGAACAGGGTGAGAGACAGACGAGAATCCTCTGGCTGGATTCAGTACATGTGCTTGGATCAAGATAAGTAGACTATATAACTTCCATCGCTCCATTTCATTTATGCTTGTATCTTGTCAAGGAGCTTATTGGTCGATCCATCTTCTTCAGTTGTCTGTCTGAAGGAAAGTCTGACCCATAGCACATGACCTCCAGGTAGGACAAGGAGGCAGATCCCAAATCCACCCCAGCCAGAACAGGAATTGAAGTCCATACTGATGGCATCAATCTGGTCCACCTTGCTAAGTACCTGATGCCCCCATTCACTGACCACTTGACCCTGCAGTAAAGGGGGCTTCTCTGTCTGCGGTCTGATTCTCTTAAAAACTTATGAAAACTAAAGAATTAAATTCACAAAGGCAACATCTTAGCTCAACATGTAATTAAAATTTATTAAAAACATGAAAAATCATTTACAAGACAAACAAGATAAATCATTAACCTTGACCATGGGAAGCCTTAGGATGTTAAATATTTCTAAATTAGTGCTAAAGACCCCTCCAAAGATCTGAGGCACTGAGCCAAAATTCAATACAATTATACCTTTTTGATATCTAAGGCACTCCTTCTAATTAGTTTAGACCTGATTTCATTTCATATTAACATGTCAGTCCAAAATATGATAGATTACCTCAGCCAATTGCAATGCACTACTTGACTTAACTATTTTGAATTTGCCAATCCAAAAACCAGGTTCCTCCTCCTGGCACTGTTCACTTCCTTGTTGCTATGTCTCTAAGGATGCTACCACCTGAATACCTTTCCCATCAGCACATTAGCAAAACAAACTGATAGTGTTAGTTCTGGGCCTGAGAACTGATATTTTTTATGTTTGGACAATAGGGCCTTTTACCTTTTGATATTAAATGTTTTTGTACCTGTCCCAAACATGAAACTACATTATGTTTCTGCTGGCTAAATGGCTTTTAGCTATTGAACTCCTGAACATAATCTCTGCAGTACTTGCATTTTGACTGAGGCGAACAGATATATTTCAATTAAATTTGATATATTAATATATATTATTTAATATATAACTAGAGATACTTAACATTAAAATTATCTCTTTTTATTAGTATTTAGCATTCACAAATGAGCAAACTATTAACATTATCTTATTAGCTGAAAGTCATCCTAACTTTTTCCTTCCCAGTTGTTGCTAAAACTAAAAATCTGCCTGTGGCTCTGCTAGTTAACTCAGAATGATCAACTTCTGGATTCACACTTAGGCTAATGAGCTGTTTGTCAAGTTCCCATTTTGCTTTACCCTTCTAACCACTTTTAAAAGTTTGATGTTACTGTGGCACTTGAAACTGCTGTAATACACTTTGGGATGTCCTGAGTTTATGAAAGATGAAATGTAAATACAGTGATCATGTTAAAATAGTAAAATGAACATCTATGATTGACCACTGCAACTCATTTCGAACAGATATCATTATGACGCCCATCACTTTCTGTTCACTTATCAGGACCCAAACCATCACAACAATTGCAGAATTGCAGCAACAACTGTGTAAACGAAGAGGAAAGACATACCATCTCCCCATTCAGAGCGATTCAGACTAAAGAAAAGCATAAGCGCTTTGCAACCTGGATGAACTCTGACTCGAGAAAGGATCCAAAAACATTTTATTCTCACTGTAGTGAAATCCCAGGCAACAAGTCAATGACTAGCCCACCCAACACATCCAGTAACTGTGCTGAAAAAGAGTCTCCCAATCCAGTAGATATATGGGTTTGTGACACTTGCTCAATATCCAACAAATCTTCTGCAGAGAGATGTAGGGGCTGTGAAGTACAGAAATGTGGAATAGCACTGCAAAGTCAAGGGATTCCAGTAGCTGACATGTGCATAGCTACATATACTGAAGAGATCCAGACAAATGGTAAATATTGATACTGAGAACTTGTTCTATAATTACAAGTAGTTTTCTCAATATGATGGAATTAATGGAGATGCCCTACTTTAATGTTGCTCATTAATCAGCCTTATAAATTATATTGTCCAAATTGGACCATGTAGTGCCCATTTTTATGAATTATTCATAAAACTAAATAAGGCTTAAAAATGAGGTTCAAGATGCATGTACATATTTTTGATGGCAATGTGCAGCATACCATCTTGATGAAGAGCTTTGCATATGGTGCCTAATTACCACTAACAACATGCCTTTTTAAAAAATTGATCTGATTTATTATTGTCACATGCATTGGTATACAATGAAAAGTATTGTTCTTGCACACTATAAAAAACAAAGCAAGAGTACACAGGGGAGAAGGAAAGAAGAGGGTGCAGAATATAACATTACAATCACAGCTAGGGTGTAGAGAAAGATCGACAGTGCAAGATAGGTCCACTCAAAAGGCTGACAGCAGGGAAGAAGCTGTTTTAAGTCAGTTGGTATGTGACCTTACGCTTCTGTATCTTTTTCCCAATGGAAGAAGATGGAAGGGAGTATGCCTGAGACCCTTAATAATGGTTGCTTTTCCAAGGCAGCGGGAAGAGTCAAAAGTTTACTAAATCCGTGGCTTCTTATTTACAGAAATGGGCATCCAGACACAGAATAACAATGTATGCAAGGTGGACAGAGATACAGTAACAACCCCTCAATTTATCAATGGCACAGAGATGTCTCAGCCCTTGGTGACCTCCTGCTCTGCTGTGACTGATGCAATTTGTTCTGTCACCCAGAAGGCTCCTTCAGCAAGCACTTCAAGCACCAGGCTAGTTGAATGTCTCCCAGCTCAGACAGAATGTGTAAATGTTGCGTTACCCACTGAAATAAACCCTACTGCCTGCTCGCTCACTGTTTCTGCTGCAACGGAGCATGATGAAAACGAACCTCCAGCAAAATGTAAACAACTGGAAAGTGTGAGAGACAGTAGAGATTTCCCAACTCCAGGTCTGTGATATTCTATTTCATGGCTCAGTTTGATTTAATTTTCTTTTTATTCTTCCATGGGATGTAAGCATCACTGTTGCCCATCTCTAATTGCTCTTGAATTGAGCTGCCTGTTGGGCCATTTCAGAGGGCAGTTAAGAGTCAACCATTGGGGTCATGACAAGATGGCTGAGAAGACTCAGAAACTGGTGGACAATCACCATTACCATTACTGAAACTAGCTTTCGATTCCAGATTTTAAAAAAAACTTCATCAGCTGTCACGGTGGGGTTTGGACCCATGTCCCCCAAGCATTAGTCTGGGCCTTTGTATTGCTAGTGATACAAGTCTATGAAGCAACCAGTCAGCAATTCCCCCTTAAGCACCATTGTTGGCCTACTGGATAAAGTGGAAAAGAAGAAGCTATGATAAGCAATAATAAAGATGACCTGCCTCTGGCTTTCCAACTTAGGAATTATCCCCATGTCCAATGGGACATTTCATTAAAATTAATTTCACAATTGAAATTGTACTGCATTCACTTAAAACATGCATTTTTGTCAAATCCATCAAAACATATTTGTTAAAATAAACAAAATACTGCAGATGCTGCAATCTGAACCAAAACACAGGATGCAGGGAAAACTCAGCAAGTCTGGCAGCATCTAATAGGAGAGAAAGCAGTTAATGTTTTGAGACTGCCTCTTCATCAGAATTAAAGAAATGTGTTAGATATTAAAGCATAGCTGTGAGAGATTGCAACAAAATGCAGCAACTTTAATAACAAAAGAACAATGGAGGAAGGTGAGGGGTGGGTGGTTTGCATTGAGCAATATGTGTATGGGTTATTAAAAAAAGGACATTTTAAAAAACATCTTGAATGGTTTCAGTGAATTCTACCAGCTGGAATCTCAGTGCTGAGCAATCTGTCTAAATTTTGAAGTTCTGTTTGGGATTATAGATTATAAATGCTCTCAACATTTGCAATTACACACCCAACTTTAACATTCCCTAAAGCCCTGGCAAAATGGACATGTGGGGAGTTTAAAAGGCAGGTGACTACTTGTTCCTTCTGCTTACATTGCACTTCTGCAACTCCCATCAGTACCACAATTATCATCTTCTGAGTCTTGGTGTTTGCTACAGCCAGATGAGAAGCCTCTGAAACAAATAGGACACTGATACAATAGTAACTGATAGTGATGTAATATCCAAGATTACCAAAACCTCCAACCAAATCTGGCAACAATGAGTATTTCAGTGGAAAGATGCCCAAGAATTACATTTCCCCTTTTGTTAAATTTGATTATAGTTTCCTTGATACAGGTTCTCTCACTGTGCTGATGTATTATCTTTTGGGGATATTCCCCAAAATATTATCTTTTGGGGATATTCCAAAGGATCTTTATTACTCACTTTTCAAAATCTCTAGGGAAACATCGGATCTCCCTACATTAGGCTTACCTACATCCACAGATTGTAACTTCCTCATAAAATCAAATAGCCTGCAAGAGTACACTGTCTTGCCTCACAAATGAACAGTCAAATTGAGCAAAGTGTTCTCAATTTATTGAAAGTAACATAAATTTTTCTATTTGTATGCAGATAAATGTGTAACAAGCAAACCCTGCAGCATCCAAGAATCAACAATCCCCATTTCTTTCCCACGTGTTTTTAGCCCTCCTCCTAACCACAAGGCAAACAGTTCTACAGTATTAATGATGATTACTATCCCTGCATCATCCAGGACAGGCGCGACCACAACAACAGGCGCCAGCACATCCTTTCAGATCCCGCCTTTTCTCTTTGATTGCTCTAATGAAGCAGGCAGCAACAATGTTGATCCTACAATGTTTGAATCCTCTATCACCTTCCCTTCTGTCTTTGGCCAGACAGACTCAACTTCGACTAACACAGGATTGGTTAATACTGGCACCGTTGACAATCCTCCATCAGTTCAACGCACTGGTATGCTCTGCACTGTTTTTTAGCTTTCCTAAAAATTTCTCAGTAAATTCCTTGTGTGGACTCCTTCAAAATTCCCTTCCTGAATTTTGGTTAAGATTTAAAAAAAACAGAACTTAAAAATCACTGGGGAGTGATAAGTGCCCAATGGGCAGGAAAATGGGGGTTTTTCCTGCTGGAATTTTTGGGAGAGCAGGGGTGATTGAAAATAGGGGGCGGGGGGAGCCTGAATCCGCTTGAGAGGCCAGAATCAGTGCCTTAAGGGGCCACTGTGCATGTGTCAATCTGGAGAGCAACCACCCCCCCTCCATCATTGGCTTTCTGTGTTCCCCCCCGATTCTGATCTCTCAACCCCCCCCATGGTCACCTAGACAACCAGCTCTCCCCATGGCCAGCCTAATTTTTTTCCTCCCCCTCCCCTCTATCCCCAAATGTGGCCCCGATTCTGCCCCCTTCCCAATTCATGGCCAGTCCTGCTCACTGTCCTCCATCCTAGCCCCATTGCTCCCTAATGCACATTGGATACCCATCACTGTCATTGATGGTGCCAGGCTAGCACTGCCAGAGTGACTGGCATTGCCCAAGGGGCACTCCCTGCCCCCCAACCTACCAGACCTCAGTGGCCTCCATCTCCATAGTCATACTTGGTCCCTGTTTATGGAAATTAGCTTTAATCCTCGCTGGTGGGAACCTCTCCCAGTGGGGCAAACATTAATGAGCCCAGAGAAGACTATCCCAGGCTTGCTAACGACATGATTTCCAGCGTGAGGCTGATTATGTAAAAACAAATGGCCTGGGAAACTTTCGATTGGTTAGATATCAGTTGGGAATCCCACTACATGCCTCTCACTGATGTCTCCCAATCCGCTCCAGTAGCACAACGGGCTGGGACAATTGTGCCAATCATTAAACTTCAAAGGCTTCCATTCAACAACATTTAATTTTGTTCACTGATTAAGAACAATTAAGATATGTTATCTGAGCATTATAGTATTATTGGTTGCAGCATGTCGCTGTGTACAAATTGAGTGTCCCTTTTCTCTATATTATAAACTTGAGCATGATTCTTTGACTTCCCAGCCATGTATTTCTTGGTGGTGGGAGACAGTGTGCAGTCCGCTGGTGGCAGGGTTCTCTGGTCCTGCTGTTGTCAAAGGGATATCCCATTGAAGCCACCCTCATGCCAAAAGGGAACCTATTGTAAGGGGGTACTGCTGGCAGAACCAGAAAATCCCACTGGCATGAACAGCCAGAGAATTCTGACCAGTTACTTCAAAAGTATTAACTGATTATAAAGCACATCTGGGATTGCGAAAGGCACAAGTTCTTATTTCAATTTATTACAACTTTTCTGATTATTAAATGTTCAAATACATCAGTTTATAATATTCATATATATATATAACATATATACACACACATATACATATAATGTCTGTTGAAAATGGATTACTATACATACTCTTATAGGAACATTTTGTATGATGGCATTTTATTAGATATAGCATAAAACTGGTAACATTTGTTTTTAATTTCATTGTAGGAGCTGGTTTCCACTTCTGTTGTAACATGGTTCCAAATTGTAATTTTAATTGTCCGACCAATAACAATGTTTTTCAATTTGGAGCAAATGACCCAGAGCAGTCTACTTGTCAGGAAGCAGACCATTTTTCATCGGTTACTGACACTCAGTAAGTTCAATGAGTTAATATTCTCGCTTTCATGTTTGTCCATTCACAACACTTGTCCATTTGACATTGATAATAGAGTCTTCAAATTTGGCAAAAGTTTAAGTAGTTATCATGCTCTGACTAATTTTATTAATCGTTGCGCACTGAAGCTATTTGGCCCATCAATTGTACCCAACTTTTTAAAAAATCTATTCATTCATGAGCAATGCTGGCTGGGCCAGAATTTATTACCCATCCCTAATTGCCCTTGAACTGAATGTCTTGCTAACCTATTTCAGAGGGCTGTTGAGAGTCATCCACATTGCTGTGGCTCTGAGTCACATTTAGGCCAAACCAGGTAAGGATGGCGGATTTCCTTTCTTGAAGGACATTGGTGAACCGGGTGGGTTTTTCTGACAATTGGCAATAGTGTCATGGTCATCAGTAGATTCTTAATTCCAGATTTTTTTTATTGAATTCAAATTCCACCATCTGCTGTGGCAGGATTCAAACCCGGGTTCCCTGGATACTAGCTAAATTTCTGGATTAATTGCCCAGTGATAATACACTAGGTCACCACCTCCCCTTTAAAGATCAATCCTATTAGATCAAATCTGCTCTTTCCCCACTGCCTTACAATTATTTTCTCTTGTAATTATCCAATTCTCTTTAGGATGTGACTCTCAAATCTGTATCAATCACTCTATTAGGCAGTGAATTCCAACTCTAAATCACTAAATCTTCTGCCAGCCACCTTAAATCTGTCACTTTTGGTTAATGACCTTTCAGCCTTTGGAAACACTTTTTATTTACTCTAATTAAACTCTTCATGAGTCTAAATACTCCTTTCCCCTTGGCCTTCTTTGCTCTAAAGAGAACAACCCCAGCTCCACCAGCTTATCTACATAGGTGGAGTCCCTCATCTCTTGAATCACTCTAATAAATCTCTAGTATTTTCACCAAAGTCTTCATTTCCTTTCAAAAGTATGGTGCCCAAAATGGATTACAAAATTCCAACTGGGGCTGAACTACTTTTGCAAAGATTTATCTTAACAAATCCACAGAAGGGGTTGTCCTAATAGGCTGAATGTGTCATTGTGCCCCACTGAACTTATTTCATCTGCACTCCATCCTCACTCCTCTGGTCCATTCCGTCCTCACCTATACCCAGGATTCCTCTTTATGCCCTGCATCATATTGACAGCTTCCAGTTTGCAGGCCCTAAATGTGTCCTATTCACCATGGATGTGCAATCTCTCTACGCCTCCATCCCACACCAGGACAGCCTGAGAACTCTTCGCTTTTTTCTTGAGAAGAGACCTGAACAATTCCCATCCACCACCACTCTCCTCCATCGGGCTGAACTCATTCTATCTCTCAGCAACTTCTCTTTTAAATCATCTCACTTTCTCCAAATCAAAGGTATAGCTGCATGGGGCCTAACTACGCATGTCTTTTTACAGGGTATATAGGACATTGCTTGTTCCCGACCTATCCAAGTCTCTTTCTGTAACTCCTTTATCGGTGTATCGATGACTATTTTGGTGCTGCTTCATGGTCTCGCCCAGATATCGAAAAATTCATCAACTTCACTTCCAATTTCCACCCCTCCATTGCCTTCACCTGGTCCGTCTCAGACACATCCTTTCCCTTCCTTTTCTGTCTCCATTTCCTGCAATAGACTATCGACCAATATCCATTACAAGCCCCATGATTCCCACAGCTATTTGGACTACAGCTCTTCACACCCCACCTCCTGTAAGGACTCCATCTCTTTCTCTCAGCTCCTTTGCCCCCATCATTGTTCTGATGATGCCACTTTCCCAAGTGGTGCTTCTAATATCTGTTCCTTTTTCCTCAACAGTGGATTTCCACCTACAGTTATCGACAGGGCCCTCAACAGCATGCAGTCCATCTCCCATGCCATCACCCTCACTCCCTCTTCTTCCTCCCAGAACAAGGATAGCGACTCTCTTGTTCTCACATTTCACCCCACCAGCTTCCGCATGCAAAGCATAATCCTCTGCCATTTTCACTAACTTCAGTGTGATGGACCATCCAACATATCTTCCCTTCATTCCCTCCGTCAGCATTCAGCAGACACCATTCCTCCGAGATAAGCTAGTCCATTCCTCCACTATACCCAACACCTCTCCCATCACTCATGACACCTTCCCATGCAATTGCCCTTTATCTCTTCTTCGCTCACCATCCAAAATCCAAAACATTCATTCCAGCATTTCACTTGCACCTTTTTCAATTTGATGATTGCATTTGCTGCTCCCAATGTGGTCTCCTCTATATTGGAGAGATCAAGTATTGACTGGGTGATCGTTTTGCTGAGTGCAACTTGGACCCTGACCTTCCTATTGCTTGCCATTTTAACAGCGATCCTGCTCCCAAACCCAGGATCCTTAGCTTCTCCTGCAATGTTCCAGTGAAGCTGAACACAAACTCAAAGAACAACAACTCATCTTCCGGCTGGCACTTTACAGCCTTACAGTCTCAACATCGAATTCAACAACTTTAGCTGATTTGTTCTATCCCGTCGTGGCCCCCTTTATTTTCATTTTATTTAATTTTTTACTGTTTGATACTTTTTATTTCTTTATTGTCTTTCTTCATTTTTCATCCCCAACTCTTTCTCCCTATTTTTCCCCACTTTCCCTATCTTTTCTCCCCTTTGCCTTCCCTTCCCACCTTTTCTAGATTTTACCTCTCTTCCACCCACTTCCCCTTTCCTTTCCCCCCTCCTCCCCACAACTTCATCTGTCACAATTTACCCTCTGATTTCAGTTTCTCTGCCATTTAGCCATTCACAATCTTTATTCTGTCTATAGGCACCATTAGCATCCTTTTCCCCTTGGTTTCTGTGGCTATGGTTCAGCTTTCATTCCCTTATCCTGCAGTATAAATAGCTCCCACTTTCTATGCCTTTAGCTTTGACAAAGGATCATCTGGATTCAAAACATCAGCTCTTTTCTTTCCTTACAGATACTGCCAGACCTGCTGAGATTTTCCATCATTTTCTCTTTTGTATTTATCTTAAATTTCTGGCTTTTGTACTCGATGTCGCTCCTTGTACATTCCAAGATCTCATATGCTTTAGTTGTTGTCCTGTTAACCTGTCCTTTGACCCTCAAGAAGCTTATGTGCAAACACCATCAGGTCTCTCTGTTCCTGCACTCCCTTTAAAACTGTACTATGTAGCTTGTTTTGTTACAGTAATTATAATTCCACCAAAATGTATCACATCATACCATGGTACATTAAATTTTATCTGCAATGCATGCTGCTTGTTCCCTCTTGATCATTGTTGAATAGGAATTGAATCTGTGCTGCTGATTTTGTTCTGTTATGGAGATACTGGTGTTGGACAGTATTAGGACTGTTAGCACTGTTAGGACTAAACATCATGACCAGGATTCTCCCCCAAAAAATTCTAACTGTAGATGGAAATCCACTGTTGAGGAAAAAGGAACAGATATTAGAAGCACCACTTGGGAAAGTGGCATCATCAAAACAATGATGGGGGCAAACACACTAAGAGGTCTCACAACACCAGGCTAAGGTCCAACAGGTTTTTTTGTAGCAAAAGCCACTAGCTTTCGGAACAGTTGTAAAAGCTAGTGGCATTTGCTACAAATAAGCCTATTGGACTTTAACCTGGTGTGAGATCTCTTACTGATTTTGTTCTGCATCAGACATTGGCCATCTAAATGAACTGCCCCCTCAATGAAGAATACCTGTATAACCATCAACTTTCATAGTCTCAGGATACGGGGTAAACCTTTCAGGACTGTGATGAGGAGAAATTTCTTCACCTAGAGAGTGGTAAGCCTGTCGAACTTGTGCTGTTAGGACTAAACACCATGGCCAGGGTTCTCCCAAAAAAATTCTAAAACTGATTTTGCGTAAAAACTGGAGTAAATCATGTATGTTTTTTTCCATGGGATTTTCAATATAAATCTTCCACACTCTCAGCATTGCAGAGCGGTCCAGCGAGATTTGTGATGAAAATCTGTGGACAGGGAATTCCTGCTGGAGAGGCTGGCAGCATGGCGCTGAGCGGGCCACTATGCATGCGCCAATCTGTCAGAGGAGATTGGTGCATGTGCAGTAGCCCTGCACTGCTGACTGGAATTGACCCCCCATGCCCCATCCCCCCACCCCTCAATTGCTGGCCTTCCCGACATTTCCAGGCCAGCCCCAACTGCCTTGGCAGTCCCAACCTCCAATCACCATCCAGCAGCAAACCTCCCCCCCCTTCCCCTCCCCTCCCAAACCAGATGGCCAGCCTGATCACTGTCCTCTCTTTCTCTGCCACTAATCCCAATGTAGAATGTCTCTGGAATCCTCCTCCTCACCCCTATTAGTAGGCCCCACTTCATCTCCTCTGACTCCATCTCCTTGGCACTGCCCGATGCCTAATGGGAAATACCAAGTTGTCCCTTGGACATTGCCACTTTGCCCCTTGGGCAATGCCAGGATGCCAGGCTGGCAATGCCCAGAGGATACTCCCTTACCCCTCCTACCTGGGGGGGCTTCCATGGCTTCTTTTCACTCCAGTGGGTTTGAGCTGCCAGCTTCCCGTTAGTGGGGAGCTGTTGTAAACCCCGCTGGAGTGAACCACTCCTGACGTGGGAAGAGGTCAGGGCTCAGAGACTTCAGTCCCAAGCCTGCTAATAAAATGGAAATGAAGATTTTAATATTCAAATCAGTTCTGCACCAGAGATCGGCATGGAACTGATTTGAATAATAAAGTCTTCATTTTACATAACATCTGAAATCTGAGCTCCGGAGATGCATGGAGACTGTGGTGTCCTGCAGGATACCCATTAAACAGCCTCCATTGATGCCCCCCAGCCCCGTGAACTTGTTCTATTTATCAGGAAGAATAGAAAAGTCAATTAAACTGTAAGTGGACAGGGATTATGGAACTCCGCGAAACAGAGGGATCTGGCCATCCTGCAACATGAATCACAAAGAGTTTGTGTCCATTACAGCAAGTGATTAGGAAGCAAATGGAATATTGATGTTTATTGTAAGGGAAATAGAATATAAAATTTGGGATGCTAGGCTGCAGCTATACAGGGCCTTGGTGAGACTGTGTCAGGAATACTGCATACAGAATAGTCTCTTTATCTGAAAAAAGGTTATAATCAGAGCAGAAACAATTCAGAGAAGGTTCAGTTGATTCATGCTTGAGAGGAAGAGTTTATCTTATGAAGGCTGGACGGGTTGGCTTGACATGATCTTACTGAAACATAGATTGTGAGGACCCTTGATAGGGTGGATGCTGGGAGGAGGTTTCCTCTTGTGGGGATAAGAGACTAGAACCAGGGAAGAGTTTAGGAATAAATGATCTCCCTTCTAAGACAGATGAGGAGAAATGTTTTCTCTCGGAGAGTCATTAGACATTGAATTTATTCAAGGGTGAGTTAAGCAGATTTTTCATAGACAGGTAGAAGCAGGCAGGAAAGTGGAGTTCAGACCACAATCAAATTGGTCACAGCATGCTCAAAGGGATAACGCTCCTACTCCTGTTCCTATGTCCTAAGTTAATTATCAGAGGTCCTTCTTTGTGCAGGTTAGATGCATTGGCCATAATGATTGCCTCTTAGTGTCAGGGAGTTTAGTAGGGTAAATATGTGGGATTATGGAGATAAGGACAGGGTGGGATTGTTGTTGGTGCAGGTTCGATGGGCGACTGACCTCCTTCTGCACTATGTGGATTCTATGAGTCTATGAAAACAATAATTACAGGTGGGACACATCCTTTCATTAATTCTGCATTTGGAGAGTATATTTTTCAAATATTAATTTGCTGAGTGGCAGCAGTAGTCAAATAATTATTACAATAATTTCTTTATGGCCTCTATTGGAAGGAAGCTGAGGCAGAGAACCTGCAATACATGCTTCAGGAGTTGATGATGCTTTTAAGCACCTAAGCACTTTCATATAAAATAAAATCTGGAGGCAGGCAACTAAGCTTCCGTTGTGTAACTTGAAGGGAATTACTGAGAACCAGTTTGCTGAAATAGATGTTCTCTATTTTTCCTCTTAAAACAGGGCACCAAGACTGCTGAACACAGTTCAATCCAATAGCATCTCCCATCGAAAAATAAAAATTGCCGTGCACAGAAGAAAGTGAAACTACCAGTGCAACGTACCTAGTTAGCCTCGGATCATTGTATGCATTGCACAGACTGTCTTGTACTGTTTTGTCTCGTTCAGCTTATTGCTGCATCAATATAAAACACAAGGGCACCCTCTTTTATTATCGTGCTTCTTTCTGGTGTTCAGATATATTTCATGTGATTGAAGATCGCTCCTTGGCCTTTTGGCTAAGATCAAGTGTAGTATCAACATGCTGTACTTGGTTGAAGTCATTAGGTTACATTTCAGCTTTGTTTGAAACAATTTTTAAAAGCAGCATCTTGGGCTTTTGGTTAAGATGCAAATGAGATCAAACCTTGGAGGAAGTGCAATGTCTGCTCCAATCAGTTTGGATTATGTAGATCGAGCCCAAGACAGGAGGTGAGAGCCCTATCTTGTCAGCTTGGATCGGGAATGTCTCAATTTGTGAGACTCTGAATTAGACTTGATTTGATTGAATTGGAATAAAAATTTAAAAAAAGATTACAGGGAACTAATTGGGTAACTGAACTCGGTAATAGTAAGGCCGAAAATGAGTCAATTTTATTTTTGCATAAAGCCAGATGTTATTATAATATTTGAAATTTATGCACATTGTTCTAGATAAGACACAGATAAATGCAAAAATGAATATTTTTATCACTGCAAATTATTTCCAAGCAACTCTGGGTTTAGGAAATGTTATTTACAATTTACAGCCTAAATTTATGATTGGAAAATATATCTTTATGCCAATTAAGCAACTTATATCACTACGATAAGTATTAAACAACTTATTGCTGCTTTATTTTCACAAAGTTATTAGATGCATATGTTTGTATTGTTTCTATTCAACTAATTTCAGCATTTCTAAATCTCCTGATTGAAACAGATTTATTTCCACATTGAAGATCTTTCTACATTTTAAGTTACTTTGCAGAGAAAATAGAGGGCTAGCTTCTCATAGCAGCTCTTCAACATACACAAGTATGCATTTCAGATCAAATAGAATTGAAGAAGAATGTTGAGAAATGCTCTTGAAGAACCAACTAATAGCAGCTTTAAAGAGTGGCAAATCAGCTTTTTATATCTATTTTAGAGCAGAACTTCAAACAGTTAAGCCAGCCAGTACTTTAAATATTAATTTGTGCTATGTTCAAGCTCCCAATGTAAGACAATGTCCCAGTAATTTTGAAATTGTTTATTATTTTTCCCTATTCAGTGCAGATAAATTTACTAAAATTCCTGTTGTTGGATATCTATCTCCTATGCATGTCATTCCTCAAGTGGTAAAATAAATAGATATACATGGTATCTGTGAACAAAAATGAATTGTTATACCACTGAAACATAATTTAGTGCTTTACTCTTTAAAACTGATTGTTGATTTGCATTGAGGTTAACAGTGAAGCATTTAGGCAAAAGAACCACTAGGTACTAATATGCCAGGAGTTTTGGGCTGAATGTTGCAATAGTGTTGACAGTATCTATGTAGTTTTTATATACTATGTATACCATTTCCCATTAATCAACTATTGTTTATTGACGAGTTGAATTATGTATTACAACAAAATTAATTCAATGTGGATGCAATCACACATGAATGAACAGTTCTTATTTCATTACCATTTACACTGAGCCATGTACAGTTAAATGTGAATGAGAATATTTTTATCTACAGCCTAAAAGTGAACTCAAATGATTGACCAAACCAAGTTTTGATTTTATTGAACAGATCATAGAATAGAATTATAGAATTCCAACAATGCAGAAAGAGGACATTTGGCCCATCAAGATTGCACCAATCACAACCTACCCAGGCCCTATTCCCATAACCTCTTATATTTACCCTGCTAATCCCCCTGGCATGAAGGTTAACTTGGCATGGCCAATCAACTTAACCTGCACATCTTTGGACTGTGGGAGGAAACTGGAGCACCCGGAGAAACCCACGCAGATATGGGGAGAATGTGTAAACTCCACATAGACAGTGACCTGAGGCAGGGATTGGACCCAGCTCCCTGGTGCTCTGAGGTAGCAGTGCTAGCCACTGTGCCACCCACAAAAGTTAAGCAGTTGGGTGCAAGAGAACCTAACTGGTTAGTACAAGGATCAAACCCACAACCTTGGTGTTATTAGCAGCACACTTAAACCATCTGAGCTAATCAGCTACTGCATGATCCCTGATAGAAGCAGGACATATACTATACTCAATGTGTCAATACAGTGAACATTTTATATTTTATCTCAGCTTACTGTAGAATTAATTTAGTTGAAACACATTTGTTGATGGACTATCTGTAATATGCTATAAACAGGTTTTTAATTCACACCTAAAGGCCAATGGTTTATGCTGATGCAGTGGCAAGTGCTTTTCTGAGATCAGCATGAATAGGACACAGTAGATAAGATATTTTTGCATGCGATTACACCTGACCTACATATATTTGTTCACTTCTATATTTCGCATTTAAAACTCTAGTGTTTAACTTTTGTAGTGTGACAATCTTAAATCACTCTCCCTGCACCTACAATTTCTGATATGTAATTTCTAAGTTATTTGTTACCTCCAAGTAATTGTGCATTGAATGATGAATGACTGTATGATTAAACTCATGTCCCATAATTCTGTTTTTCCAGCAAATGAATACAGGCAAACTTCAGTATATTAACTTGGAACAGAAAAGATTGTGAGATCAGGCTGTCCACTACAGTAGGGGATGGCAATTCATCAAAAAAGTGGACAAATTGAATTGAGTGTGACTTTATTCTATTAAAAATGATAATGATCGGTGCTTCATGTTACTCATAGCTTTCTCAATTCACAGTTAACCTGATCAAAAAGGATCTTGTTTTAGGTAGTGACTGTTACGTTTTGCATGGTTGCAACTGGCTTTGTGAATTGATCCAGTTGCAATTGACTAACTGAAGTGGTCCAAAGAGAAATTAGTGGTTTTGTTTGTGTCATGTTCTGACCACCAGAAGTCTCCTCATTCATGTCCCTATTCATCACCATTGATTGAATAATATCCTCCTCACTCCTCAAGTGCTGGAGTTTGGTTTTCATCATGTTCTAATTCCTGCATTTTTCTAAAATTCCTAGCATGTCCCCAAAGTTTATTTATTTATTAGTGTCACAAATAAGTTATATTAACACTGTAATGGAGTTACTGTTTAAAAAAAAACTCCTAGTCATCACACTCCAGTGCCTGTTCAGGTACACTAAAGGAGAATCTATCATGGCCAATGTACCTAACCAGCATGTCTTTCAGACTGTGGGAAGAAGTCAGATTATTCAGCAGAAACTCATGCAGACATAGGAAGAATGTGCAGACACCACACAGACAATGGCTCAAGCTGGGAACGAACCCCAATCCCTAGCACTGTGAGGTAGCAGTGTTAACTACTGTGCTATCATGCCACCCACCCAGGGCCACTACTATCACTTAGCTTAATCCTTTCTCTTTTTAGTATCTTGACACTCCTTTGATCTCTTCTGCTAATATCATATCCATCTTGTTAATCCCTCTGGTGAAAACAGAAATGGGTGTTCAATATTTCTGCCATTTCACTAATTGTGAGTTTATCTTGTTCACCCTTTCATGATCCTGCCTCCTATTTTCATTTTTCTGTTCACCTGCAAGTGCCTGAAATGCAGTTTTTAAAGTTTTCTCCTGGAGAAAAGACCCACTCCCAGATGTTGCTTACTAATATCAATAGCTCTAGATTTCTACTACTATCAATGTGAAGAAGTGTACATTGGCAACAGCATGAACTGGTTCTAATTTTAAGATTATGCCTCCTCTTCTTGCCTTCCTTACCAGAGGAAATAGTTTCTCTCTACCTCCCCGATAAACTGCTTTATCATCTTTAACATTTCAGTGAGATCACCCCGTATTCCATGTCAGAATTCAAGCTTTGTTATGTAACCTGTCTTCAGAATTCAACTCACTTAGTCCTCGTATCATCATGGAGAACCTAAACTGCACCTTCTCCAAAGCCAATATAACCTTCCTAAGATAAGACTGAACTGGACATAATATGCTAAGTGGGGGTCACAAAACATCATATCCAATTCACCTTTTTGAATTACAACCCTTTCAATACAAGACCAACGTTTCACTAGCCTGCCTAATATTTCATATCTGATCCCTAAATCTTTCTGCTCCTTTACAGTTCCTAATATCTCACT
Source organism: Sphyrna mokarran (assembly GCA_024679065.1). Classification (NCBI taxonomy): domain Eukaryota; kingdom Metazoa; phylum Chordata; class Chondrichthyes; order Carcharhiniformes; family Carcharhinidae; genus Sphyrna; species Sphyrna mokarran. Next base: position 96,287,080 of record JAGIQG010000005.1, read on the forward strand.
ATTCAGAATATACTCTGGTCCCCCATTGCCTAAACTATCCCCTCTTCAAAGGAAGTCCATTGTTTCATTACAATTTGGCCAGATCTATATTCACCCTCAATGAATTTGACCCTTCTTCAGTTCCTTAGTTTTACTCTCCATGGAAGCACTGAATTAGAGGCCTCCATCATTGGATGTTCTCTGATTAGCATACAGTGCCATTTTGCAATGCATTCAGAGACCTGGGGAGAAGGAACACAAGCTCCCAGATATGGCTCTGAAGATCCTGTTGGAGGAAATCTAGTTGAGGAGGGATGTCCTGTACCTAATCCTTCTGTCCTTCTCTCCTCAGCAACTGTTGCTACACATCACTGAAGCTAAGCATATGCAGGTATTATAGAAAGCAAATGGTATGTTGGCCTTCATTGCGAGAGGTTTTGAGGACAGGAGTGGGGCTGTTTGTTGCAATTATACAGGGCCTTGGTGAGGCCATGCCTACAGTACTGTATGCAGTTTTGGCATCCTTTTCTGAGGAAGGATGTTCTTGCTCTCAGTGAGTGCAGCAGAGGTTTACTATTGATTCTGGGGATGGTGGGACTGATGTACGAGAGAGATTGACCAGCTTAGGGTTGTTTTCGCTGGAGTTCAGACAAATGAAGTGGGAATCTCATAGAGACTTTCCCATAGAGAAAATTCTAACAGGACAACAGGATAGATGCAGGGAGGATGTGCATGATGGTGGGGGAGTCCAGAATCAGGCGTCACAGTCTGAGGATTCAGTGTAGACCATTTAGGAATGGCCGATTTCGATGATGGTGAATACAGATCTGGCCAGATAACTTGGAATTGAAGACTGACAGGCACAATTGTAATGGAACAGTGGACTTCCTTTGAAGCGGGAATGGCTTGGGCATTTGTGGAGCAGCGTATTTTCTGAACAGTGAGATGTTAGGAATTGTGAGGAGCAGAGAGATTTAGGGGTGAGGAGATATTTCTTCACCCAAAGAGTAGTGAACCTGTGGAATTCATTACCACAGAAAATAATTGATGCTAAAATGTTGAATGTATTCAGGAGGCAGCTAAATATAACACTTAGGGCAAATGGCATCAAAGGTTATGGGGAAAAAGCAGAATGAGGATATTGAGCTTGATAGTTAGCCATGATCATAATGAATGGTGGAGCAGGGTCAAAGGACCAAATGGCCTCCTTCGATATTCCTATGACTTCATGTTGTCCTTTCAATCCTCATCCACAGCAAGTGGAACCCCTGGCAAGCTGTCAATGACCAAGCATTTCCCTTTCTTCTGGTACACTGCAAGGTAGAGTAGCACAGCACTATTCTTTTTAGGTGAGATTCCCAAAGAATTTCCGGACTGAACGATTAGTTGGTAAAGTCTTGACACGTTTCCAGAAAGTCCCTCAATGTGTTTCAGAAATCTTTTTCACACCTCCAGCATCAAGTAGTCATGAAATGTTAAGTGTCTCTAAATAGTGCTTTACATCGATGTTAATATTGATTTTGCTAGCTGGTCATGACTGAGAAGTTGAAATGCTCACCATCAAAATGCTGTGCAACCTGTTTAGTGAGAGCCAGCAGATCTTTAAGTGTCAATCTGCACCTTAGTGAGTCTGACAAAGGTTTCAACTGTGTTACCAGGGTGGTATCTTATATTAATCACACGCTAAACCTCACGGCCACAAAGATTCTTCTTTATCTTAAGAATCTGGGAAGCTGAAGGGTGCGGGAGGGAGGGGAGTGGAAGTGACAACTATAGAAAATGAGTGCGTTGGCATTAATTGTATAATATAGAGTTAAAAGTGTTATTAGTTTTAAAACAGGTTTTCAATCAAGTGAAGTATAAAAGGAGGAAATGATTGCACTATAAATAACAATAGATTCCTTTTACAAAGCAGCATTTTTCTATTTCCTTTCCATTGTAGGATCCTTCTTGAAATGGATTAATAATTACAGTCCCTCTTCTAAATTACAATTCTGTATAATACTCACAATGTGGAGTGGAAAAAGTGCTTCAATAATGCTTTTATGTAAGTAGGTATTTATGTAATTATCAGGGAGATGCATGTGCCTACTTCTCACTGCAGCATTTGTCTTTCCTCATTGTGATGTTTGATAATGGCACTTGCAATCATTCCACATTTTCAACAAGACCCTTACTTTATTCCCATCACTGTCATAAGCAGAAAGTGAAATTGCACAAATGTCCCTTGCTGGAAAAGGAATGATATGACAAACCTCAGGGGTAAATGACCTAGTCACAAATTCCTAAAGGTAGCAAACTGGGCGAGTGTTACTGAAACTGAACTCTCATCAAACACTCAGAGCTGCTCCAACAGTTCCTCTGTTTTTTCCACGAGGCAATGGATTCTGTACTCAATCCCATTTATTAGATGGCTATATTTTTGAAATAAACACTGAAGGTCTCTGCCAATCTTGTAAGATGAACAATGATCCTTTCTTTCGATATCCAGGAACTCAAGTCAGTCATAGAAGCATATCTGAAACTGTATTATTCAGCCTAGATTTCTGAATTGCAGCATTCTTCCAAAATGTTGCAATTTTGTCAATTACTGCAAGCGTAATGGTATTGCCTCATTTTTTTTTAAAGAGCAACACAGCACGGGAAACAGGCCCTTCAGCCCAACAAGCCCGCACCGCCGTCATAACTATATAGTAGCAATTCCATTATCCTATTCTAAATTTAGGTTATTCCTAATATGGAAGACTCTCAGTATAGGGACAATTTGTTTCCCAATCAGCCTAAGAGCGAATTTCTGGGTTGTGGGAGGAAACCGGAGTGCCCGGAGAAAACCCACGCAACCACGGGGAGAACGCACAAACTCCCGCAGACACCGGCCCAATTCCAAGTGTCTGCACAGCCACATCGATAGTCTCTGAGCTGTCATGGTGCCCTTCAGATGGTCCACATAAAGCACTCATTTTTTAAACAACGGTACTACGTTTGCTATCCTCCAGTCCTCTGGGACCTCACCTGTGTCCAAGGAAGAGACAAAGATTTGCGTCAGAGGCCCAGCCAGGTCTTCCCTCAACTCCCTTAGCAGCCTGGGGTAAATGCCATCAGGCCCCGGAGCTTTATATGTCTTTAAGCTGCCTAACAGCCCCAACACCTCTTTCCTCGTAATCCTTATTTCCCTCAACCGATCCTCAACTTTGTCAACATCAGGCACAGACATCTGTCCAGTCTCCTGCGTGAATACCGACGCAAAGTATTCATTCAGGATCTCCCCCATTCCCTCAGGCTCTAAGCATAGATCCCCTCCTCTGTCCCTGAGAGGTCCAATCTTGCCTCTAACCATCCTTTTGCTCCTTACATAGGAGTAAAATGCCTTAGGATTTTCCTTAATCCTACCTGCCAGAGCCACTTCGTGGCCCCTTTTTGCCTTTCTAACACCCCTTTTAAGATCCCGTCTACACTCTCTATAAGCTTCCAGCGCTGTCTCAGTCCCCAGTTGCCTAGATCTAATGTAAGCCTCTCGCTTCTTCCTGATCAAGTCCTCAATATCCCTGGTAAGCCACGGTTCTCTAATCCTACCTTTCCCATCCTTCCTCCTTGCCGGCACGTATCTTTCCTGCAGAGAGTTTAGTTTTCCCTTGAAAGACTCCCACATGTACCTCGTCGACCTGCCCTCGAAAAGCTTATCCCAGTCGGTATCTTTAAGATCTTGCCTAATCTGGCTGTATCTAGCCCTCCCCCAGTTAAATACCTTCCCTTTTGGGCCGGTCTCGTCCTTTTCCATTAATATCCTAAAGCAGACAGAGTTGTGATCACTATTTAACACATGCTCTCCTACCTCGACCTCTCCTACCTATCAAATTTATTGATAGATTTAACATATTTAACAGATTAAAATGAGCAAGTTTTATTTTCACTCTTCAGTGCAGTGAAAATGTAGGATTGCGCATTTAAAAGAGTCAGCAACTCTTTACAAAGCTGAAAATATTTTTTCTCAGATTTGCCCATCAGATAACAAACAAATTTCACTGTGAAACAAAATGTTTTCATGTCCTGCACTGAATTTTGAACACAGCTTCGCAAATGAATTTAAATGTGGGAAAGATCAGGAGAAGTGTGATTTACTGCATGCCTGAGTTATTCGAGAGGAGTGGGATTCACGGTACTGGAGTGTATTACTCAGGTTTGGGATTTACTGCATTAGTGTGTCATTCAAGAGGAATAGAATTCACTATATTGGAGTGTGTTATTCTGAAGGAGTGGAATTCATTGCAGTAATGTGTTATTTAGGGGTGGAATTCACTGCACTGAAATGCGTTATTCAGAAGAAATGGGATTCACTGCACTAGTACATTATTCAGGAGGGGTGGGATTCCCTGCACTGAGTGTGTTATCCTGGAAGAGTGGAATTCACTGCATTACTGTGTTATTCAGGAAAAGTGGGATTCACTGTATTGGGCTGCGTTATTCAAGAAGAATGGGATTCATTGCACTAGAATGTGTTATTCTGGAGGAACAGGATTAATTGTATTGGAATGTGCTATTCTGGAGGAATGGGATTCGTCGCACTGGAGCGTGTTGTTTAGGAGAATGGGATTCGCTGCGTGACAGGAGCGGAGATCTTTTTCAGGTTGATATGCAGTAACCTTAAGTGTCACAGGGATCAGTCCTATCTTCTCAATATATATTAACGTTTTAGAAAAAAGAATAGAGTATTCTATGGCCAAATCTGCGAATGATACACAGGTGGGAGGGAAGGCAGGATGTAAGGAGGATATAAATAATTTACAGAGATATGTTATACAGGTTAAGTGAGTAGGCAGAAAATTGGCAAATGGAATTCAATATGGGAAAATGGGACATTGTTCATTTTTAGAAGAAAAAATGAGAAGTGGATCATTATTTAGATTGAGAGAGACTAATAGTAGGAAAGGCAAATTGAATGCTGGTTTTGATTTCAAGGGATCTGGAGTGTAAAAGTAAAGAGATAGTGGTGCAACTGTGCAAGGTACTCGTGAAGCCACATTTAGAATGCTGTGTGCAGTTTTGGTCCCCTTATGTAAGGAAAGAATATATTATCATTGGAAACAGTACAGAAAAGGTTTACTAGGATGATCCCAGATACGGCGAAACTGCCACATGAAGAAAGATTAAACAGGCTGGTCTGTACTCCTTGGAGTTGAGAAGAAGTTGACAGGAAATATGATGGAAACACATAAGATTCTTAAGAGCTTAAACAAGGTAAATGTTGGCAAGATGTTTCCACTCATGGGAGAGTGTAGAATAAGATGGCGCAATAACAGAATAAGGGGATGCTTATTTAAGATGGATTTGAGGAAGAATTCTTCTTTCAAAAAGTGCTGAATCTTTGAACTTCTTTGCCCCATGAAACTGTGGAGGCTGAGTCTGTGAACATTTTCAAGGCTGAGATCAGTGGGTTTTTAATCAATGGGGAAATTAAGGGTTACGGCAATAAGACAGAAAAGTGGATTTAGTGAGTGTTAGATCAGTCATGACCTTATTAAATCATGGATCAGGCTCAAAGGGATGAATGGCCTACTCCAGTTCCTATTTCTGATTGTTTCATGCTCTAGAGTTAACAAAATTCATAATTGTCATAGTTACATTTAACGCGGCATGTAGTTCAGATCACATTCCTTTTGAAGCAATAACTTGATACAATATAGAATGTCACCATTAACTGTGGATTTACATCTCTTTCTTTTGCAACTACACCACTCCAATTGGTTAACATAGTAAATGTAAACTAGTGTTGGTAGTATAGTACAAGTAAGTCATCTCATCAGTCTGAATTGTTTGATTTAAAGCCTGCTGTTGCCAAGGTGGCACAGTGCCACCTTGCTTACAGTGCCAGGGACCCAAGTTTGTCCAGAATTTGTATGTTCTCTGTGTCTGCTTGGGTTTCCTTTGGGTGCTCTGGTTTCCTCCCAGCGTCTGAAAGACATGCTAGTTAGGTGCACTTGGCCATGCTAAGTTCTCCCTCAGTGTCCCTGAACAAGCACTGGAGTGTGGCAACTAGGGGATTTTCACAGTAACTCCATTGCAGGGTTCATGTAAGCCTACTTGTGACATGAATAATAAATAAATATTAAATCTTTTAGGTGTCATTGCTTTCTTGGATAAAATTTGTAACCACATATCAAATTACAGTTGGCTACCATTGAGCTTCTATATAAAACTCTTCATATTTCCTTCTTCATTTCTTCCTTGTAAATCGACTAAGTACTACCCATGGCTACAGCTGAGATGCTGAACAATGGCAGTTTGAGGTCATTTCAATTATCTTCCTATCTTAAAGTTTACTGTCATAGATTCAAAACTTGCAAAGCTACAGTGTATTGAAAAGCCCTTGCAAGAGCCTCCAATGGAAAGCTAAACACTTCTCCCTTTAATAATGACCAATGGCAGTAGACTGTATTTCATAGTAAAGTCTCTCGCTGCATGACATTAATTTATATCCACAGCATACAGTATAACTCCGGCTGGCTAAAATTTTGTTGCTTTATAATGAAACAACTATTTTCCTATGGCTTTACAGCCTTGCTTGACTCGAGACCCGGAAAATCCCACCTGAGATCAACAGACATTTCCATTGTCATCTCCTCGCTCACTCCGATTCCAGAGGCAGGTAGGGCGGTAGAATTCCAGCAAATATTTTTTCCTTTTTTTGTGTGTTGCCACTCATGTCAACTGGAAAGGGAATGAACCAGTTTTCAAACTGGTCCCACATAATCACAAAGTACTTTTCAGATTGGTGCACTGATGAGACACCATGTGGCAATTGGTTGAGGATGATGTTGGACAACGGCTGTAAGTTCATCCACATATTTCAACAGGAGTATGATAACATCTATCAGAAGTATGTTCATGGGAGCGATTGACAGTAACTGCAAAGACCATTTAACCTGCAGGTTTGCTATCATGATGCGAATGACTGTGCTTACTTTGCAGTTTGTAGTGTCCTAGGGGTCTGTGGACCAGAGCTTGAAAACCAATACATCAGAGAGTTTGCAAGGGTTAAGACACAAAAGTTTTCATAACAATGACTACAGTTTGGGAAAAGTAAACACAGGAAGTGATGGTGTAATGTAACAGGTTATAAAGGCTTCTACCACCATCATTTCCAGCAATCTGTTTAATTATCTTGGGGTCGCAAAACACCCAAACAGAATTAAATCCGGCAAGGGTGAAACAATGAAAGGAAATGGCATAGAAGAGAAATTTATTAGGAGCTTTGGCTACCTTTAAGTTGAGACAGTGAGAACAGCCTTGGATAAATAATAAACAGAAAATGCTGGAAATACTTAGCAGGTCAGGCAGCATCTGTGGAGAAATAAATTTAACGTTTCTGATCAATGACTTTCAGATCAACATACACCAGCAGCACCTCCGTCAGAAAATCCCCATGAAGAACACATATGACGATTCTGCCGCGGGTTTGCATCGATGGGGTGGACAAAATCTCGTAGTGGTTGTTGAAGCTCGTAGCCCTGGTTAAATTTGTGATCTGTGAAAGGAGTCAGGAAAGGTGAAAGAGGAGTGAGGAGAAGAGCAGAGAGTTTGCAACTCCCATCAGCATCAACTATTGGCATGAAATTACACATTCTATGCAAAATGTTAGGTGCACTTTGTCCTCCACATCCTGGTGGTGAGAATAAGCTCTCTCATAATGAGCATCACATTGATGATGTAGAGATGCCGGCGTTGGACTGGGGTAAACTCAGTAAAGTTTTACAACACCAATTTTAAATCCAACCAATTTATTTGATAGTAAATCCGCGATCTTTCGACGCTATGCGCCTTCATCAGGCAAATGCAGTGTTCTGATCTGCAGAGGCACTCATATCCACACAGACAGTTACAGATTGCTGATTAGAATGCGAATCCTTACATCTAACCTGCTATTCAAGTGTTAAAGTGGCTAACAATGTGTGTGAAGGGAATCCTGAGCATTGGTTAGAGAATTGTGTATTTTCTCCAGACAGCACAGTAAGTGAGGTTTTTTGCTAATCCAGGCAAGTTACGGGGGTTACAGATAGTGTGACATGAAGCCAAGATCCCTGTTAAGACCGTCCTCATGTGTGCGGAACTTGGCTATCAGTCTCTGCTCATCACGTTGATGCCAACAGACATTCCCTTTTCTATTCCACGGGTTAGGCAGTCTTACCAACTGCAGAGCACAACCAGTACAGTACAGAGCTGCTTTTGTAATTCAGAGTTCGGGAGAACAAACATGCTCTGTGTATGGTACTACCCTCAACACTCTTAAACACACTATTAGGTTTGTGGATGGAGAAGGAACAACTACAACAATGATTTTAAAAACAACAATGTCAATTTTAGATTTAAAGAGCAATTGTAACTGAGATTCAAGCATGCTGGCATTGTTGGTCAACTTCTAATTAAAAGCAGACGCAGGTTGTAAAATTGCTGCCGTTAGTTCTGCGAACTGCGACTTTACACTGCCTATGTTGACCAAATATGGGAAGTTGTTTACTTTAGTTTAGACCTGTGGAACCAATAGGGAATAAAGCTATGTGTCCTACATGCCATCTTGGATGAGTGTAATGGAGTCATTTACAAGTAATTTTATTTGCCTGGTTAGGCAATGTAATCAGTTTCTGGTTACACCTTTGGTTGGGTGTCACAGAATCTTCTGGAAGGTTAGGACAGTTTGGGATAAAGGCAGATGTTCCTTTGTCTCCAGTGATAATTCAGAGTGCCTTGAGGAACATCTTCACAGAAAGACCATGAGGACAGATTCTTCATAGGAACGGATCTGGCCATATTAGAACATAGAACATAGAACATTACAGCACAGAACAGGCCCTTCGGCCTTCGATGTTGTGCCGACCAAAATAAAAAGCAATGCCCCTCCAAACTAAACCATTCCCTTCTCTTCCATATACTTATCAACTAACCTCTTAAACGCCACCAACTTGGCGCATCTACAACAGCTGCAGGCAGGGCATTCCACTCCCTAATCACTCTTTGAGTAAAGAACCTACCTCTGATATCCGTCCTATAACTCCTACCCCTTAATTTAAAGCTGTGTCCCCTCGTGCTAGCTTTCTCCATCCTAGAAAAAGGCTATCACTGTCCACCCTATCTAAACCTCTAATCATCTTATATGTTTCAATAAGATCCCCTCTTAGCCGCCTCCTTTCTAACGAAAACAACCTCAAATCCTTCAACCTCTCTTCATAGGACCTGCCCTCCATACCAGGCAACATCCTGGTAAACCTCCTCTGTACCCTCTCCAATGCCTCCACATCTTTCTTCTAATGTGGCGACCAGAACTGCACACAATACTCCAAGTGCGGCCGCCCTAGAGTTTTGTACAGCTGCAACATGATGCTGCGGCTCCTAAATTCAATCCCCCTACCAATAAAAGCTAAGACTCCATATGCCTTCTTAACAACTTTATCCACTTGACTGCCTACTTTCAGGGATCTATTGACACATACACCAAGATCCTTCTGTTCCTCAACACTATTAAGAGCTCTACCATTAGCCCTATACTCTACACATTTATTGTTCCTGCCAAAGTGCATTACCTCACACTTTTCCACATTAAACTCCATTTGCCACCTCTCGGCCTAGCTCTGCAACTTGTCCAAGTCACTCTGTAAACTATAACACCCCTCTTCACTATCTACCACTCCACCGACTTTAGTTTCATCTGCAAATTTACTGATCCATCCCTCAATACCCTCATCCAGATCATTTATAAAAATTACAAACAGCAGGGGCCCCAAAACAGACCCCTGAGGCACACCACTTGTCACCGAACTCCACGATGAATATCTCCCATCAACCACCACCCTCTGTCTTCTATCTGCCAGCCAATTCCTAATCCAATTAGCTAAATCACCCTCTATTCCACACATCTGCATTTTCTGTAGAAGTCTTCCATGGGCCTCCTTATCAAAAGCCTTACTAAAGTCCATATATACTACATCAACCGCCTTACCCCCATCCACCTCTCTGGTCACTTTCTCAAAAACCTCAATGAGGTTAGTAAGGCATGACCTACCCTTCACGAAACCATGCTGACTGTCCCCAATCAATTCATTTCTCTCTAAATAACTATAAATCCTATCCCTAATAATTCTCTCCAATACCTTGCCCACAACAGAAGTAAGACTCACTGGCCTATAATTCCCTGGAAGGTCTCTCTTCCCTTCTTAAACAATGGGACCACATTCGCTATCCTCCAGTCCTCCGGAACCACACCCGTAACCAATGACGACCTGAAGATCAGAGCCAGAGGCTCTGCAATCTCCTCTCTTGCCTCCCAGAGAATCCTAGGGTAAATCCCGTCCGGCCCAGGGGACTTATCCCACTTCAAACCCTCGAGAATTTCTAACACATCCTCCCTATCTACTACAATACTCCCCAATTTGCAACCCTGTACCTCAGTGCTCTCCATAGCTACATTTCCAGCACTCTGCGTGAATACCGAAGAGAAATATTTATTCAGTGCCTCACCAATCTCTTCAGGCTCCACGCACAACTTCCCACTGCTGTCTATGACTGGCCCTAATCTTGCCCTAACCAATCTTCTATTCTTAACATATCAAAAGAAAGCTTTAGGATTCTCCTTAATCCTATCAGCCAACATCTTCTCGTGTCCCCTCTTAGCTCTCCTCAATTCACTTTTTACCTCCTTCCTGGCTAATCTATAGCTATCCATTGCACTAACTGAGCCTTCAAGCCTCATCCTGACATAAGCCTCCTTTTTCTTCTTAACCAGCAAATCAACTTTTTTCGTACACCAAGGCTCTCTTACTCGACCATTTCCTCCCTGCCTGACAGGGACATACTTATCAAGGACTCGCAGCAGCTGCTCCTTGAATAAGCACCACATTCCAGATGTTCCCAGTCCCTGTAGTTTCCTAGTCCAATCTATGCACCCTAATTCTCTCCTGATGGCCTCATAATTACCCTTCCCCCAGCTATAACTACTGCCCCCAGCTTCATGCCTATCCCTGTCCATCACTAAGGTGAACGTAACCGAATTGTGGTCACTATCACCAAAATGTTCACTAACTTCCAAGCCTAACACCTGGTCTGGCTCATTGCCCAGCACCAAATCCAATGTAGCCTCACCTCTAGTTGGCCTATCTACATACTGAGTCAAAAAACCTTCCTGCACACTCTGTACGAAAACTGACCCCTCTAACGAGCTAGAGCTATAGCTATTCCAATCAATATTAGCAAAGTTAAAGTCCCCCATCACAATTACCCTACTACTTTCACTCCTAATCAGAATTGACTTTGCAATCCTTTCCTCAACCTCTCTAGAACTATTAGGAGGTCTGTAAAAGACTCCCAACAGGGTGACCTCTCCTCTCCTGTTTCTAATCTCAGCCCATACTACCTCAACAGACAAGTCCTCATCAAACTTCTTTTCTATCACCGTGATACAGTCTTTGACCAATAATGCCACTCCTCCCCCCCTTCTACCTCCTTCTCTACTCCGACTAAAGCATTTGTACCCCGGAACCTGCAACATCCATTCCTGTCCCTGCTCTACCCAAGTCTCTGAAATGGCCACAACATCGAAGTTCCAGGTACTGGTCCAAGCTGCAAGTTCCTCCCCCTTATTGCGAATACTCCTTGCATTAAAGTATACGCATTTCAAACCATGCCCCACCCCACCCGTACGCCGCTGTGTTTTACAACTCTCTTCTATAACCCCCTTACTCTCATCCCTCTCAGCACCCCAACTACTTAGGATCCCACCCCCCCCCCGAATCAGTTTAAAGCCCCCATCATAGCCTTAGCAAATTTTCCCCCCAAGATATTAGTCCCCCTCTGGTTCAGGTGTAGACCATCTCTCTTGAAGAGGTCCCACCTATCCCAGAATGAGTCCCAATTGTTAAGGAACCTGAACCCCTCCCTCCTGCACCATCCATGCAGCCATGAGTTCAAACTTTCCCTTTCTCTGTTCTTCTCTAAACTATCCCTTGGCACAGGCAAGAGTCCAGAGATAACCACTCTGCCTGTTATGGACCTAAGCTTCCACCCTAACTCCATAAATTTCTGTTTAATATCCCCTTCCCTTGTCCTACCTACATCATGTGTCCCCACATGAACTATGACTTGGGGCTGACTCCCCTCACCCTTAAGAATCTTAAAAACCCGATCTGCGACATCCTGGACCCCAGCCCCTGGGAGGCAACACACCAGCCCTGAGTCCCGTTTATTACTATTTACCCTCCTATCTGTCCCTCTAACTATGGAGTCTCCTATAACTAGGCCTAATCTCTTATTCCCCCCACCCACCTGAGCATTCTCAGCAGGCTCACCCCCAGAGACCTGCTCCCTTTGGTCAGCTCCAGTTGATTCTTCCTCAACTGTAGCCTCCAAGACAGAAAATTTATTTTGGAGGGGAACAGCCCCAGGGGATTGTCTCCCCGATTGCTTCTTACCCCTCCTCCTAATAGTTACCCAATTATCACTTTTAGGAGTTACAATCTCTTTGTTACTCCTGCCTATATCCTCCTCAACCTCTCGAATTACCCTGAGTTCCTCTAATTCCAGCTCCAGCTCCTTAACACGATCCTCATTGTTCTAAACCAGATAGTATCTGTATTCAGTTAAAGAGTTAGAATATTTTTTTCAGCTAAAGAATGAGAATCTGTTTTTTGTATTGCAATTAGTGCAAGTTTGAATTTGGTACCCAAAGTGTTAAATAAAGGGAAGATTGTTCAGAGAATTTGAGTTGACTCCTGTCTTTGATTTGTCACATTAAACTGGAATGCTCGGAAAAAATTTAAATTAGTAGCTGAATAATATGTTCTACTTGATAACTTCTCCAAAGAAGACCTTGCAGAGAGAACACCAAAATAGCAACTTCAACGTTAAAATTAACTCGTGCTCCACGATGTCGTGATTTTGAATTAAAACCTATTCCTGGTAACACAATCCTTGCCTTTTTAGAGGTAGTTGGACTGTTTCTTGATTCAGGCAGTGATCACATCATAAAGGAGATAAGTAGTTATGCAAATAAAATGCCATGTAGTCACTTAGACTGGTTTCAATCTCCCAGTAAGTCAGAGAGGAATTTTCCCTATTGGTGCTGATATAAGTCCCTAGCCCAGGAGATTAGATGGGATTGGGGTGGGTGGGAAGGGGAGATTAGGAAGCTTCTAGTCAGAATGCTCCAGCCATCATATACAGCAGGCAGGTTTGTTGGATCATCTAGTCTTTCACTGCCTACGATTTTATACTCATAATTTGGGAACCTTACAAACACGAAAAGGAGCAGCTCCTCCAACTCAGATCTTCAGCCTTGGATCATGTTTTCCCAGCTTTGCAAACCCAACCTTTAAAAGCCCTGCTGAACTTTTGCAACATTTTCTGTTTTCAGTTCAGATTTCCAGCAAATGCAGTATTTTGCTTTTACTTTAAAAATCTTCACCTGCAGGTTGGATTTTTGGATGGGCCATCCAGGGAGAGGGTTGTTGTTGGCTTAAATAGGAGTTGGGGCAGATAAGCCCAGAACAAGTGCAGAGCTGCTAGATGTGGAGGTCGGCTGGGTGGCAGGTCGGCCGGGTGGCAGGTCTGCTTCTGCACACTAGCACTGCTATTTAAATGAAGGAAACAAAACAAAAAGGTGCTATCCAGTCTGCAGACACTCCCTATCCATACCAACCCATATTCCATTCACACCATGACCCCTCGTGCTCTTTTGCCAACCCATGCTCCCAATCCACTCCAAGACCCCCATACTCTCTTTGTTAACATTCTCTAAACCCAATCTATTATGGCTCCTCACCAGCCTATGCCAACGCACAATCCTCTATCCTCCACACTTACTCACTCTATGCTAACTCACCTAAAATCCTTGGATACTTACTTCACACTGGACAGTTTTTGACAGTTCCTTGCCAACTGGACAGTTCCCTGACAGCTCGACAGTTCCAATGAGTTTCGTGTAAAAAGTGCAAAATCATGTTTAATTTTAACAATCTCAAAGGGTGCCTTAGTTCTCCTAAACATGTCTCAACACCCCAGTCATCCAAACAAATCCACCAAGTTCTGATTTCCCCTTATCCTGGTCTAATCTGCACACTCCAGGTTTCACACTCCTGGGATGGAATTTTATCAGCACATCCACCCAAGTTCGCATGATCCCACCCAAGGCCAATGGAGAATTCCATTCTCCAAGCTTCGCCTACCCCCAGAATCCAAATGGACGTGCCGGTAAAATTCCAGCCTTGGTCTACCAAAATCCCACTTTACTGGAGACAGCTAGTGATTTAAATGATCTCCAGGAATCATGCATGTGAGAAATCCAGCCTCACTCCCATGTCATCCCTGTGAAGGTGGAAAATGATGGGCTTTGGGAAGGCCTAAAATTTTTCAGGTATTTCTGAGATTTTTCTGATGACAGAGAGACTGTCCATCGTAGCAAAAAATCTGGCCTTTCAATTTTAACTGAGAAATCACCACACTTTCTTTTATTTTGCAAGGTCAAGATGAGGGGTTCGACAGGGCTTCACTGTTCAGCTTGACTGGTGGCCTGCACAGTGAAACTGAAAGGTACAGGCACCTTCGTGATTAGAGAGAATCCTGCTAGGGCACTCTGATGCACACAATGTTGGAAATTCATTCTGGAATTCATGCTAAAAAAAAAATCTGGAGTTACTTCTGTTTCCTGCAATGTTGGGAACTTAAAAATTGTTTTGGGGGAATCCCGATCAAAATGGGGAAAGTAATTGATTTATATTCATATTGCTACCCTACTTTATCGAGCAATCAGAATTTTCATTGATGCTTCTTTAAAAGCCTTCAGATCACGCAATAGCAGAAGATGATTTGAATGTTACCTGCATTTGGACAAAATTCTTCAGGCTGAGATTTTAAAAGAGCGATTAGGCTATTAATTTTAACCAGGTTAACATCTGCATTAAAACAGCAAGGACTTTTGATGCAAGTTTTTTTTTTACAAAAAGCAAGCTTTTCTTTTCCAATGAAGTTCTGATACTTTTAAAAATATTTAAAAGCCAATGGATTGGTTAAAACAGCCGTATGCCCAATTGCACTGTCACGTGATTCCCAACCTTACTGCTCAGATAATTCAAGCCAATCAGTGCTCATTTTTCCTGCTTTCCTCTGAACTTTATATAGCTGGAGGCCTGGAATTTGTGATTATTTTCAGTTTGCTAACAGATGAATTAGTCGAAGACAGTTTTGAGTAAAACAAGCAACAAGCGGATCTATCTCTTGTCAAGCTCTCATGAATTTAGGATTCATAATGGGAAGCACCCGGATTTTTCCCATTTTTACATCATTCCCAAATATTAAAACGACCCCCCTCCCCATCACCCCTCACATTACGTGGCACACATATACGCCACTCTCAATGTTAGAAGAATGAAAAACAATGGGCGATGCAATGATACAATTTTAGGAGGAGCGCCAATCCATTGACTGGAAAGGGAAGTTCAGGCAAAATGTGAAACAATTTTTTTTTAGTGTTTACTCCTTTGCTACTGAAAACTGGATTTCTCTCCCAACGTGGCCACAGCAAGTTTTTGAAGAAATTAAAACGTTCTTGGCATACAAACGATTTGACTGAAACAAACATATGGAGGTGGGGGGGGAATTCTCCCACTGCGACGAGTTAAAAAACAAATACATCGGGCTGGGAGAATCGCGTGTGCACCGATTCACGTGATTTGTGCTGTGTTCCCAATGCGCAAATCCCCCAGCAAAGGATATCCAACGTGGTCAGGACCATGCTGGAAACTGTAGGCAAGTTATTTTAACCTAATTTGAATGTAATTTAAATGTCACTAAGAAGCCCAGGACTGAATTCTCTGGGCCCAATAGCATCTCCCAATCCACTCCGGCGGAGTTTACAGTCGCTCCACATTTTTGGGGAACTGGCGGGAGACCTTGCTGGAGTAAAAGTGAGGACAGTTAGGTCCCCCAAGGGTCAAATGGCAGGGGTGGTTCCCCCTGGGCATTGGCACCATGGCAGTGCCAGCCCGTATCCTCAGCAGTGCCCAAGGGACAAAGTGCCCATTCCCAGGGGACACCTGGGCACTGTCCACTGGACATGGGTCAATACTAAGGGGGTGCAGGGCTAAGGGGCGATCAGTGGGACTGGGAGTGGGGGATGCCACTCTGCATTGTGATTTGTTCAGGTCTGGAGGGAGGCAGCGATTGGGACAGCCTAGGGGGGAGTCCGCTTTCCTGGGAATTGTCACTGCTGGGGAATTGTCACTGCTGAGATCAGGGTGCTCTGGGAGTTGGCGGGGTGGTGGGGGGGGTGGGGGGGGGGGGGGGGGGGTGCTGGCCTAGGAATGGTCATGGGGGCCAGGGAGGCAGAGGAGAAGCACTGTGGGAGTTTCAGGCTGGTTGGTCTTCGAGCTGGCCACCAAACCAGAGGCTGACAGTCTGGGATCAGTTCCAGAACTGTCAGATTCCAGCATGAATAAGTCCCACCCCCCCAAAACTTTTAATGATATTTCATTGTAACCTCTGCAGTGCAGAGTGTGGAAATTTGAGTCTGAACTCTCACTGAAAAAAAACAGCATGATTTACATCAGTTTTCCTGCGAATTCGGCACTTAAAACATTTTTGGGAGAATCATCCGAGGACTGAAAGTATCATTCAGAATAATCATTTTAATTGCAGTCAAATGTACTGATCTAAAACATTATGACAAAGGATTCCACTCGAATTCCTAAATTCTCTCTTGTTCACTAATTCCGCCATAATTTTTGTTTTTGATTCATATTTTCAATATTTGCATTATTTTGTCAACTGTGTTGGTGATGCTTTGATAGGATCTAAAAGAGTCCAAATATAGATAAGACAGTATTGTATTGCCACTGTGTTTATAGTTTATACAGGTTATAGTTATTGTTTCAGTAAATTATTTCCATCCCTGTGTTCATTAAAGATTAAGACTGTCTTCCCACACAAGTTCTGTTCATAAGGTTTCTTTAATCTCTGAACTATACCCAGACTTTTCAACTGATCCATTTGAAATGGAGAAGCTTTCCACAACTTTAGAGTGTTACAATGATTTTACACAGAATAAAACTGCACAAGTAAATAATTGACCAGATAATAAGATCAGAAAATGCTAGAAACACTCAACAGATCTGGCAGCATCTGTGGAAAAAGGAACAAAGTTAATGGTTGGGAACTTGAGCCGCATTCACCGTCCACAGGATTGGCAGCGGGAGCTCAGTATCTGGTGAATGCCAGAAGTCAGCAGTCTCACTGTGAGATTGTGACTTCCAATTTTCACTGCCCATGCCAACTGGCAGTGTCAACTTGTGCCAAGGGCAGTGCCCTGGGTGGACCCCAGTGTGAGTCTCACAGGGAGGGGATTCATTGGTACGTGGTAATGGTAGGTAGGAGCAGAGATGGGAGCTGGGGATGTCAGCAACGGTTGTTGTGGGGAGAGAGGAGATGGGTATGGTTCTGTCATTAGGTGGGAATGAAGCGGGGGGGGGGGTTGATTGCAGTGATGGAGGGATGGTGCTAGTGGTGACTGTGTGGATAGGGAGGGCAGGACAGGGGTCCAATGTTTAGGGGGAAAAGAGAAGAGCTGGCAGCAATTATGTAGGTGTGGGAGTGAGGGGATGGGAAGAGATCAGATGTTCTAGGGGAATAAAGGTGGGGTGATAGCAGTGACTGGTTGGGGAAGTGGGGAAGATTCCAATTCTGATGGGGTGAGAATGCACTTTCAATGGGGGGAGGGGGTGGGAAATGGAGTGGGTAGAGTAGGGGGGAGGAGTGGTGGCTGAGGCCAAGTGAAGTTCCTCGCTGGAACCAACACTCTAGTAAGGTCACCCCCATAGTTTCATTGTTTCAGGTTCAACATTACTCTCCTGTAGTGCTGGCCAAGTCCTACAGTTACTTAAAATGATTAACTCAGATACAAGAGTACAACCAACTGAGTCAAGCTGGCAATTGCATTGCTGCTTCTGTGACTAACTCTATTGTGAATCAAGATTCAGTTTAGTCGTACAAAAGAAGTGCGCAGAATATTAATATTTTGAACAAAACATGTGCTCATTTTAATCCCATGCCAATTCTGAAGATCAGTTAATGGCATCCATTTCACAGAACCACTGTCACAGCAGAGCTGCACTTTCTCCTCTGTGAGGGAGAATGCATGACTGGAAGAGAAAAATGAGACAACATTTTTAAACCTTGAATTCATAGTTATAGCAGGTTCACACTTTGTAACAATAGTTGACTTCTTAGCTTGACAACGCTTCAGTATTGGGGCCGTCACTGGCCAGATTAAAACCTATATTTGTTTTTAATAGGCAGCATTTCAATAGCTCCATCAGACATAACTAGCTGATTCCCTAGGGTATTCAGTCACCCTCCCAAATTATTGATGTAACTAGGATGAGCAGAAAGAGTACTGGGCTACCAAGTTTAAGGTTTCGGATCTGCTTAAGAAAATGTCAGAACAATGATCTATCCTTGTTCCCATTATTTAAGACTGCAGCACAGTTTTCAGGTTCTTGGTCTTATTCACTCAGAGTAATTCTCAGAGCTCTAACATCCTGCAATTCCTACTTTTAAAAACATGACTTATTTAAATACAATAAAAATATAACAACAGCACCGAGTCCAAAGATGTACAGTTTTGGTGGGTTGGTCATGTTAAATTGTAGCTTAGTGCCTCAAAACATGTAGGTTAGGGGAATTTGTAGGGTAAAAGCTTAGGATTATGGGGATAATGTGCTGGGTAGGCTTGGGTTAAATGCTCTATCAGAGAGTTGGCACAGATTTGATGGGCTGAATGGCCTCTTTCTGTACTATAGAGATTCTATGATTCTGTACACCCTTTACAATATTGCTTTTGATTTTTTTTAAACCAACAATGTAGCTTTCAATATGAAGTCGAGGAATTCCATTTCAGTGAATCCCATGTTATTCAGCTGGAGTGAATTGAAAGAGTCAAATATGAACAACACCCTGTTCCTGAACTAAGAGGAGTATTGTTTCCACATGGCAGAAACCCCTCCAGAACAATTCAATCAAATTCAAAGTGTACCAAAGGGTATATCACAATATTCAAGTTTGGCAGCACAAAAGAGTGATGGGTACTTGCATTCTTTTATTTAAAAAATGAGATACCAATTATATATATTCTTTTAAATGCAGGAGTACATTTAGTTATTTACACACAAGATGCTTAGCAATATACACAGAGTGGAGATGACAAGGTCTTCAAACGTTCAGATGAGACTATGCAAATATTCTGTATTAGCATTCTAGGATTTATCTACAGGTTATCTTCTTTCAACATTAACTGGGTTCACAGAAGCATTTTAAGGCATTGAAAACTGATCCTTTTAGATTACATACATAGATTACAAAACCGGAAATAGAGACTGGGTTTAAGTCACGTGGCAACATTTCAGAAAAGAGGAAAAATAAAGCTGACATTATTTATACATTCCTTATAATTGATATAAAAAGACATTAAGACATACACAAAAACACTTTGTTTGCAACATTTCTGCATAAAAACACAGGCTACAAAGAAAACATTAAACGTACTCAAGACAAGCATTACTATTCTGCTTTAATAATTATACACAACTGAAAGAACAAGAAATGGACAATGGGCATTCTCAACACAGTGCAAGATACTATAATGTTTAAAAAAGTATTCAGGCTAAATGATGTGGCTTGTCACAGACAACCATTGTATTTACTTTTGTGATAATTTGCCTAACACAATATTTATATTAGTTCATAAACAAAAAATATTTTCCATGCCAAATCAATATTGTTTATCGTTAAATATGTGTACAGAAAATATGTTTAGTATGTGTTAAGCACAAAAAAAACTTCACTGATATCAGGAACTTATTTTTGAGGTGAATAGCATAGATAAGTACTTGAGAGAGAAAGGAAGAGAAGATGGCACTGATATGCAATAGACGAAGTAAACCAATTGAACTGAATAGATTGCTTCTGTGCTGCAAATCCACGTAGAGTCAAAAAAAGGGGGATGTGATTTCCTAAATCATGTCTCTTTTAAAATGGGATTTTTCAGGAGTCAATATTCACAGGTTCCTGCCTTGAGTGAGATATTTCTAAAATTTAATAGTAATAATTTATAAGTCAGGGAAACAAACCAGATGACTAAAAGCAAAAAAAAAACACTGGAAGGTCCCAGCAGATCTGACAGCATCTGTGGAGAGAGAATAGAGCTAACATTTTGAGTCAGGATGACCCTTCTTCAGAGCTGGATTTACTATCTATCCTAACCTTAACAGTAACTCTAATATTTTCTTCCATTCGAGTAGCAGATAAAGAGACTGTTTTCAGTGATGCTAAATGGGATTGAATCAAACCTTCACACTTATTCCACTTGAATAAAAGTGAGAGGCTTGGCAGATTTCTTAAATGTCCTTTCCCCATCGCAGCATATTTTTAGATTGGTATTATTATGACACTAGCAATACTTTGAACATTTCACTATGATTTCCAGTTGTAGCAAACAATCCAAAGTCATTTTCTTTCAGCACAGATTTCAACTTACTGATTGAGCTTTGTTTGTTTTCTTGGAAAAAGGCTAATCCTGACTATCCTGCTGTCAAAACCCAAAAAGCCACTGATGATTATCTTTTCTCTTCAGTTGTTTGAATTTTGTGATCCTGAGGTTTAGAAAAGGCTGTTCTCAGCACTTTTTCCTGACTGGCAGATAAACTAGCTGAGATCTGTTAATTTTCAGAAATTTGCGATTGAGCCAAGTTAATGAGTGTGTGAACT
Organism: Sphyrna mokarran; assembly: GCA_024679065.1. Taxonomy (NCBI): domain Eukaryota; kingdom Metazoa; phylum Chordata; class Chondrichthyes; order Carcharhiniformes; family Carcharhinidae; genus Sphyrna; species Sphyrna mokarran. The sequence goes on from JAGIQG010000005.1 coordinate 96,307,852, forward strand.
TAAATTTTATTTGGCACCAAAATATGTAGTCCATGGAGATTGGAGGCAGGGAGAAGTGCAAGAGGAAAATTGAAATTGAGCAAATATTGTGCTTCTTTTTTCAGATACATAATTAAGGTTGTAAAGATTAATTTTGAATAGTGATGTTATGCGCATGATCCTCCTTTGGAAGGATGCCACCCTGCCAAACTGGAAATTAATGATTTCTGGTTGTGCAGGGCAGACATATGAAACAAGCATTGTTGCCTTGTATATCCAAATTGGGTTTTCAATGCCAAATATTAAAACTCTAGTCATCGGATAAATGGGATTTATGCAATTTGTGGCCTGTCCAGCTATTTTGGGTTTTCATTTGTCCATTCTGCTGTATTTAAGAGACTGCAGTGCATCCCCTAGCTCTAAAAAAAATGGAGGATTGATGACGGCTCGGGTTGAACCCATTTTTGCTATGCATTCCCCTCAGTACCTACCAACTAACTGGCTGAGCATCAATTGAAATACCTGAGGCCTTGACTAGTCACTGCACTGGAATGACCAATTGGTTTCCTTAGTACTCCAGTTTCTAAAAAACACATGCATGCGCTCAAATCACGTCACACTGATTTCACACTGAAAACAAGCTGAATTTCTCCTCCAAAGTTTGCAATCTCTAGCTCCATAATAAACTGCTGCTTGAATAAATTATTTGTTTTGCTTCTCCAATTAAAAAGTGCTGCATTTTGCAGTAATAATGTACATGATATAGTATTAACTTTAATTCTTAGATAAAGATGTTGGCCGGAATTCATAGGCTATTCACATCCCACTGCCATGGCCAGCAAGAAAGGAGTATTTGGCAGTCAGCGGAGGGGAGAATTTCAGCTGTCAGCGAGTTTGGAGAACCCAGCCTGCTGTATAAAGTATCGTCTATTCCCTAAAAACAATGATGGTAGTGCCATTAGTATCTTCTGGCCAATGGAACTGTAGCAAAAATAAAATGCTTGATATAGCATGATATTGGTTCCTGCAATTCTATCCTGGGACAGAGAGGAATAAAAACAAGTTTTATTCATAGAAACTATGTCTTAGTTTAGTGTTATTGCAATAGCATTGAGGTATTCATGCAGAGAATCAGGCTACTCAATTTAACTACAAACATCTCTGCATGTTTGAATTATAATCCTTTAGTGACTTCCCTTTTAGATTTAATAGATACTGAATTTAATCTGTATTTCTTCAAATCAGAAATTTTATGCATCATCATGAGGCCAGTCAGACTAGATAGTTTCTGTGGATGGTGAAGACAGAAAAAGAATTCCACATTAGATATAATTTATCACAAAAGTAGGATGACCATTGTCTATTTTTGACTTTGTTATTTGGCACCTAGAGATTAAGCCATGGGTTGGAATTCTTCCATTTTCCTGCCAGCCAGCTTGGAAAAAATTTGATGGGACGTCCAAGAATTCTGTCTTGCGCCGCTGGGCAATGCTAGAGTGAATTGGGGAATGAATCCAGGGTGGGGAACAATGTGAGGATATTGTCAATGCTACAGGTGGCAGAGAGATGATAGAGCATAAGGGTGAGGATTGGACAGGGTTGAGTGATGGTTGTTATGGGAGGGAGAATCTTGGAGATATGCATGGATTCTGTGGGGCAGGGATGAAGAGGTTGAGGAGGTGAATAGGAACATGGTTTCAGATTCCACATCCGCAGTAATTTGTTTTTATCATTGTGAACAGGAGTGGGATGCACTGGAAGGAAGGCAGTTTATGGGTTTGTCTGGACATTCTTGAACGAAAAGAATTTGGTTGGAAGGTGAAGTGGGGAGATCAGTGGTGATGCATGGAGGATCAATGGTGATGGGGAAAGGACATAGGTGACTCTGGGAGGGGAAGTGGTGGACAAGTTCATAGAGATAGTGGATATAAACATAGAATCATAGAAAAACTACAGCACAAACAGGCCCTTTGGCCCACAAGTTGCACCGATCACATCTCTACCTACTAGGCTAGAATGTAAACTGCCGATTATGTTCACTGGCATGACTGGATTTTGCTCTTCAATTTGTTTATTTTTGTGACTCTGCTTCTTCTGTTTCTCATTCCTATTAAGTCCCATGTACTCATTCAGAAATCTCTTAAGACCTTATCGAATGTGCCTCCACCACTACAGCAGCCAATTCCACTCACCCACCACCTCTGAGTGAATAACGTACCCCTGACATCTCCTCTGTACCTACTCCCCAGCACCTTAAACCTGTGTCCTCTTGTGGCAGCCATTTCAGCCCTGGGAAAAAGCCTCTGAGAATCCACTCGATCAATACTTCTCATCATCTTATACACCTCTATCAGGTCCCCTCTCATCCTTCATCTCTCCAAGGAGAAAAGACTGAGCTCTCTCAAAGTATCCTCATAAGGCATGCCACCCAATCCAGGTAACATCCTTGTAAATCTCCTCTGCACCCTTTCAATGGCTTCCACATTCTTTCTGTAATGAGGCGATCAGAACTGAGCACAGTACCCCAAGTGGGATCTGACCAGGGTCTTATACAGCTGCAGCATTACTCTTGACTCCTAAACTCAATTCCTTGATTGATGAAGGCCAGTACACCATATGCCTTCTTAATCACATTCTTTACTTGCAAAGCCGATTTGAGAGTCCTATGAACTCGGGCCCCAAGTATATTCCTTTGGACTTCAGCACGGTCCAGAACGTTGCACAGAGAGGCTTCATGAAACTGAGGCACTGATCCCTCAGTTCTCAATACTAACACTGAGATGTCTGGATGAAGTGGATGTCTGGATATAATGCCTACCAACCCACCCCGACATGGAATACTTTGCAAATCCCCCGAATGCATAATTAATAGGCTTGGGATGGAAGATACCGCAGGTTTTCACGTGGGCCTCTACCACAGAAAATACTCCCCATTCCCGCCATGGGACTTGCCCAAATGGTGAATTCCTCCTCTGATCTAGTGTAGCATCACCGTATCATGGGATGAAACCAGTAAGCTGAAACAAAGTGAAAATCCATTCAATCCCTGGTCATGTAATAAATTGTCCAACTGTGTGATCAAGTGAAGGCAATCTTTGTGATAAATGGATTAAAGACATTTGTGAGAGAAGTCAAAGTCTTTGAAACACCCCCCTCCCAAAAAATAGAGGCGTATGAGGGTTAAAGAAAAACTAACAGTATGGTCCTTTCGTTATGCTACTACAATCTGCAAATTATCAACTGCTCTGGATGATAAACTGAGCATTATTAAACAAGAAACCATTTTTATGTACAATAACTATTTTGACATGAGATGAAGACAGGCTTTTAAAAGTCTGAAACATCACATTAATGCTACTGGACCATTTAAAAAATAATGGAGGTGTAAGGAAACATAGTTCAATATTCTCCCTCCCATAACCCATCAAAGCCAAGGGGCTTAAAGAATTTCTGATATCCACTCTTTCATGTTTCAACTCTACTTTGCTACTCTGACTCACCTCCTTCATTATTTGTACTGCTTGTCTGCCCTGCTTTATTGTATTTCCGTGGAAATTCTCTGCCTACGTTTACCTTCATACCCTCCTGTACAACAGGTAAAATCATAATTTAACTGAAACGAGAAAAAGGCACATAGGTGACAGCAGCCCATTGCTTTTTGGCTACTTAGTCAAAATAAATGACTCCAACATTTTTATTACTGATCATTATAGCTGATAACATGCTATAAATTACTATAGAAGTTATTTTAGGCAGTTAGAATAAAAAGGTCTTGTAATTAAGGTAGAGATAGAGCACAGTAAAATGTGATGCAAATACTGAGAGAAGCTGATGGCAAAATATGTAGACTGCCAATTACATTCACTGGCATGACTGGATTTTGCTCTTCAATTTGTTTATTTTTGTGACCCTGCTTCTTCTATTTCTCATTACTCATACTTTTGTGTCAGAACTAATTTTGAACCATTATCTTATCCTCTTCATTCCCCTCCCCTCCAGTTTGTGCTTTTAATTACTGGTTTTCCCTCGTAATCCTGAGAGAAAGTTACAAAGACAGGCTGAGGAGAGATGCAGGTTCAAATCATCAGAATAAATGACTGAGGAACTGAAAGAAAGTGAGAGTGAATGTGGAACCAAAAATTGATCAAAGTGACAGGTGTTTCGCTGTACACTTCCAGCAGCAAGAGAATTACCTAAGATAACATGGTAATATAAGCAACATCATAGAAGCAGTACCAAAATCCTACTCAAGAGAAGGGTCCATTAGATTCATCTAATGGCAAAAGTCAAGTTCTAGAGTATCTCTTGTATTTGGTCAGAAATTTTACTCTGTTTGTAGGCAGGTGTATCTCCTAAATTGCTTCTTTAAGCTGAAAGCCTGCACTGTTTTAGCAATTTCTGGTTTGAATGGAATTTAACCTGGAACAAGATACAGGTAAAAATGATCAAGTTGGGAATGGAATTGTGGCTTCTAAGCAAGAACGCATGTGCAGTATAAATGGGACAAGTTGGCAATAATAAATACTAATATAGGCCAGGATTTAACCGGCTTGTCCCACTCATCGATGGTGAGTGAGCCAGTAAAATTGCATGAGAACTGAAAAATCAGGATCATGTCTGATTTCTCAGCTCTAGCGATTTTATACATGAACTAAATTTCTGGTGCGGTCAGCCTCTCGCTGGAAATGGGAGAGAAGCTGAATAATTTATTCAAATTTATTATAATTGTAATTTACATCTGTTTAGCGAGCCCAACACTGATCCGTCTGAGCTACTTGCTTTTATGACCTCACCTGGAAAGGTTCTTCCTGGCGAGGAAAACATCTGCGCCTTATAAATGGGGAATAGTCATGTTCTCCAGCCTAGGGAATGGGGTCTATGGGGATGGGGCAGAGCTTGGAGGGCGATCTGACTGTGTAGGGAGGGGCATCCCACTGCCTTTCTGCCTGTGATTGCACCAGGAGGAGTGGCAGTGCTATGCACTCTACATTGCAAATGGTCTGGGCAGCAAGGGGAGATGGTATGGGCGATATTTACGAATAGTGTGGGACTTGCAGATATGGGGGGGATAGCTGTGTTGAGGTTGCTTGCAGTAGCACTGGCTTGATAGCTCTGTCTGTCAGACCCCTAGTGTTATGCATCAGAAAATCAGAGGTTTGCACATGCGCAATAGCTCCCTGTACAGACTGTCTGATGAATGCAGCCTGACCCAGCTAGAAATGGTTTAAACCGTTTTTTCAAAGTCTAAGTATGTAAGATTGTGCATGAAAACGCGTCCAAAATACAGATTAGGAATGTCTCATTTTTATGCTAGCTGGACAATTAGAATCATTCTTGTAAAATTCCGCCCATAAAATCTACAAGACAGAACCTAAGCATCATTACACATAAATGATAAGCCTGAGAACAATAAGTCAGAATTGAACAGTTTTCAAAATCTGATCTAGCTGTGTCTTAGAATCACAGATTTAGAGCTCAAAAAGACACCCTTTGACCCATCATGTCTGCACCGGCCATCAAGCACTCTATTTGTTCTAATCCCATTTTCCAGCACATGGTCCATTGCCCTGTATGCCAAGGTATTTCAAGTGCTAATCTGACCCTTTCATATCTTTTCAATTAACATCGGGAAAAAACATGAAAAGGGCTTGACTGAGGGAAGTTGCAACAATGCGCAATATCCCAATTTGCTCTCACTTTACAAGGTAACTGAAGGCCTCTTTCTTTCAAGGGATCCCTTAAAAAGATTTTAATCAAGTCATAAAAACTAAAACAAGAGTGAAAATTGAGATTTTTTGTGCTTATCTTCATAGACAACAATCTCAAATCATAGTAGCTTTTAAAGACTGATTACTGGAACCATCTTCAGTAAACACCAATTTTAACATTGAGCGTATGGCAATATTTGCACAGGTTTTATACGTTCACAGTTTGACCATTAGGAACCAGCTTCCAAGTCTGCAGCCAAATTACAAAAATATTGGATTGTCTGTTCTGATAGGTTCTGGGGTCAGATGGGAATCTCAAACCTGGTGCAACCTTCAAGGGGGTGGTCTCCTAATTGGCCATTTCTGCATTTGTCATCATTAAGGCCAGTAGGAGGATCCCCAAGAAAGAAGTGCCAGAGGCCCAACAGCACAGAATGGTTAGCAACGCCACTAGACAAGACAGATGCTGCTGAGGCAGAAAAGCAATCATGCGGGCTCTTCCAAAATATTTGAGAATGAAGTGGTGCACAGTTAGTAGGGCCATCAGTGTGGAAGATGATCCCCTCTACAGGATTGATTTTGGCTGCAGCTGCAATATTTCATCTTGGCGACTTGTTCATTGGATCCTCAGGAACAAGTCACCCCAACTGGCACGACTGAAAAATGACCACAAAGGGGGACTTAATAGACTGTCTGCCTCTAGGCAAAGGGCTGCTAATATTGTTCCCAACTCACTCTTGGGAAACATCTCGGAGGTGGGAAACCAATGCAATGTTTCCCTATTTTCCCAAAACACAACTCAACGTGTGGGGAAAATTCAGCTTAGTTTTGCAGATAGCTATTAAAATACATTGCACCTTTGTAGATTTAGGAACTTAACAACAAACAAATAAAAACATGAATAAATTATACTCTAGATACAGATAAAAGGCATCTGCAAATCACATCACCTAGTCATTATGAAACATTTAAATACCTCATGTAAATCAACAAAAATATTCTATGAAAGCATTCATATGGTAAACTTGATTATTGGCCCTTTAGAATCAGGTTTTTTTTTGCATTAAAACTTTCTTATTTTGATAAATAAATGACTTATTATAACATGAATTATTACAGTCTTCTATTATGACAGACACCTAAATTGTTAATATGCCTTTTCTCTTTACAAAATCTGAAGTACCTGCTGTGCATTTTCAGTTCATTACAACATTGTATTTTTTTTGCTCCTTCATATAACCTTATTACAATGACAATATATACTGTATTTAATGCACAGCTTTATATGTCAAGGATATTGCTTTTTTTGGGAACTATTTAGACAAGTACTTTTCTGAGCTTACCACCTGTGATCCAGAGCTTTTGTGCAGAGTGCCTTATTCATTTTCTCTGAATAAACTGTCTCCTGGGCATTCAGATTTTGCCTCTTCCCAACTCTCAGCTTTTATTCACTGTGCTCATACTCTGGAGTGTGATGTAACGTTGCAAATCGAGAAAGCAAATTTTGGCACTGGGGTTTACGGTGAGTTAAAATAAAAACAGTTGAAAATGATAGATAAAATAGGGAAGAGATGTTCATTAAATAGTGTGGTCCTGTTTCCAAGCATCAGACCTATGTGGGTAAAGGATCATCATCTCCTTTGTTACATTTGCACTTGCAGCAGAGGACAAATGGGGTGGCAAGCAGGAGGAACGGTGATGCCACTAACAGCAAAAGGCCAAAGCCCGCAAATATGCCAACTACCTAGATGGGGAAGAAGACAAAACACGTTTACTATATATCAAATGATAAAGGGGAAATAAAAACAGGAGACTCTCCCTCAAGAAAGTAATTACATAAAACTAATGGGTCAACAATTATCTTAAAATATAGACCAGCAGGAGAAAAAGCATTTCATGATTGTCTGGATGATGTATGAATGTACCAATTAGAACCTGAACGAGAGAGAGAGAGAGAGAGATAGATGCTAATAACCATATACCGAGCAGCACAATGGATAAACACTACGAAGAACATTATGGGTGAGTATACGGAGGATACGTGTATGATATTACAATTTTGCTATAATGATCAGTTGGATATTTTCCCTTACATAACTAGGAATTTCTCTATCCATATAGTTTTGCTTTTACTAGTCAACACAAATTATTTCCATATTATCTCAACTTTAGAATGATTTGGTTACTTTCTAAATTAAGTGGGTAATATTTTCATACAGAAACAAAGATAACCCATTGTTCAACCGATCCCAAATCCATACCCTCCTGAAAACTGCACCAGAACACCAGTTAAATTTTCTTCTGCCAAACATGCTTTTTAATTCTTTGTATAATTACCAGGATAACTGCCATTTTCACCAAAGTTATACATTTTAGCAGTAAAATAAATTCTGCACAGAATGGATAAATAATTTTGTGTATTTACATTCCAATGACAAAATATTCCGCTTTGCAGAGCAGCATGGTGTAATAGTGGTTAGCACTGTTGCTTCATAGTTCCAGGGATCCGAGTTTGATTCCTAGCTTTGGTCATTGTGCAGACTCCACACAGACATTCTCCCTCTGTCTGCATAGGTTTCCTCCAGCTTCTTCAGTTTCTTCCCACAGTCCAAAAGATGTGCTGGTTAGATACAGTGGCCATGCTAAATTCTCCCTCGGTGTACCAGAACAGGCACTGGAGTGTGGGGACTACAGGATTTTCACAGTAACTTTATTGCAATGCTAATGCAAATCTACTTGTGATTAATAAACAAACTTTATAAGGAAATGTATCTTTTGTAAAGTAATTAATTTTAGTCCTATAATCGTCAATTAAAATTTGCTTTAATCAATGCAAAAGTAAAAACAAAATCCAAACATATTGTAAAACATATTTGGGAATATCTACAACTCCTTGGCATTCACTGCAGGATTGCTTTTTACATGCCTGATTAATGCAACAGTAGCAACATTCAAGAGGAAGTACAAAGATGGAGCATAACAGTTATTCCACAAATCTCTATTTACTTTGCAACAAAGCATTGGCACTGAACTCAACAGCATCAGATATGCTCGTCTGTACCAATAGTACCAATGAGCATCACATATCCTCACTGTTTGCTGCTTTACATAACCTTGAATTTATAGGTTTATCATTTGACTGATTATAGAGACTCTGAGATCGTGAACTGATACATTCCTTCAGAATTAGCCAAACACGCTACAGAATGGAACACTTAATTCAACAGTTTTAATGCCAATAGCATCCAAGTTTGAGGAAAATATGGAGGAAGATTAATTTTTACTATATAGAATTTGTCTCTATTACATTCTTCCCCCCTCCACCCTCAATTAATGTGGATAACTGATTTTAAGATACAAACCTCCTTTCTCATACTTTCCAACTCTGAAATTCACTATTTTGTTCTTCCCTCTCCAGCTGTTATTTAGTATGATAAATAGTAGTCTGTGGCTCTACATTTAACCCTACAAAATTAATACTCTGCTTTGTTGTGTTCCAATCAGAAGGGAGAGAAATTAAGAAACAGTACCAGTTAGTACAACTGTATAGTCAGCTGATTTTTGTTTCTTTTCTCCCCTTGCAATGTGCAGGATGAGAAATGGTGCATATGATGCATACATCAGCATTCCTGTAATCAGCTGGTAACTCTGTAGCTCCCTCACAAGAGGGGAGAACTGAAATGATAAATTTCATGAAAATCAAGAATTAAATGATGAATATCCCTATCCGTTAAGAGTCATTTTACTATTTTTCCACCTTACCCGGATTTCGATTTCTTTGGGAAGGAGAGGGGACAGGAGGACAATAATTTATGGTGAAATTGTTCCCCATTACACATACTCTTCTTGGGAATATTTCCAGTAGTTCCTCAGAATGGCAGTGGCAGAAAAAGCAATAGTAAGTTTTAAAAGCTTCACTGCTGGTGAAACAGTTGTCTCCATTTTGAGCTTGAACTCTGTGAACTAAGAGTGTCAATCACTTATTAAGATTGAGCAGAGTAGATGCCATAAGGGAGTCAGATGATAAAATCCAGCTGGAGTCAACAGTATATTTTCATGTAGTTAAAAGCTGCTCCCACATCCAATCAGGAATGATGTGATCACTGACACCATTGGGAAATGGTAAAGAAAGCTTTTTCATTGAAAGGGTAGTGTACTGTGATGGAAACAGAACTTTTCTTACTCACCTGGGTTCTATGCCAAATGACAGAGGCCCGAGTATGACCAAGTTTGTTTCGGCAAGGTCCTTTATCATAGTGAATTAATAGAAAGTCATCCTGTTTTCAAAGGCACAATTTTAAGAGATTAACATTATAATCTAGACAAAACACATTTATCTTCTACCTAAATCTCAGCTGAAAAAGAATTTTATTTTTCAAATTAATTCTTCAAACATTAACTTTAAGAAGGAGCTATCACCCTGTCCAACACATCAAAGTGAAAGTTTAATCTCAGTGGGTTTTGCTTTACAAAAACAAGTGTCACATGATAGACTTGTCTCCTAATGTTTAATCCTGTTTACTGGCTCTATTTTTCCATTCAGCACTGAGAATTTGCCACAACAAATACTCACAAGAGGCAAGCGAGGGGAACAAAAATACCCCTCCAAGAGACAACAATAGACTGGCAAATGTATAAAGGTGCATCTCAATGCAGCAAAAACATCTGATGTGAAAGGACCATCGTGTTGTATGTCATCCTGGCACATCTCAACCTATTAAATGATATCCAGCAGCCCAAAGAGCTGTGCAAGTGCCTGCAAAATGTGATGGGATTACTGTTGGCTTCCTCTAACTGGCCAGTGGGTAAATGTACTAGTGATGTAGATTTAAGATTTAAACAGGCTGCAAGGAAAAACTTGGGAACTACAAGTCAGAGAGCCTCAGATCTGTAGTGGGTAAGTTGTTAGAAGGTATTTTGAAAGATGGGGCCTACAGGCATTTGGAGGTGCAAGGACTTGATTAGGAACAGTCAGCAAGGTTTAGTGAGTGGAAAATCATGTCTTGACAAATTTGACTGAGTTTTTTGAAGGAGTAACCAAGAAGGTAGATGAGGCAGTACAATTGATGTTGTTTATATGGACTTTAGCAAGGCCTTTGACAAGGTACCATATGGTAGGTTGTTGCATAAGGTGATCCAGGGTGAGGTAGCTAAATGGATATAAAATTGGCTTGGTGACAGAAGCCACAGGGTGGTTTGTAGTCTGTTGTTTTTCAAACTGGAAGTTTGTGATCAGCGGCGTACCCCGGAGATCAGTGCTGGGTCCACTGTTATTTATTAGTTATATTATTGATTTGGATGAGAATACAGGAAGCATGGTTAGTAAGTTTGCAGATGACACTAAGATGAACCAAGGCATAGTGGGCAGTGAAGAAGATTATCTAGAATTGCAACGGAATCTTGATCAATTGGGTCAGTGGGTTGATGAATGGCAGAAGGAGTTTAATTTAGATAAATGTGAGGTGATGCATTTTGGTCGAATCAACCAGGGCAGGACTTACTCAGTTAATGGTCAGGCACTAGGGAGAGTTATAGAACAAAGAGACCTAGTGGTACATGTTCATAGCTCCTTGAAAATGGAATCACAAATGGATAGAATAATGAAAAAGGCATTTGGCATGTTTGGTTTCATTGGTCAGAACGTTGAATACAGGAGTTGGAACATCTTGTCGAAGTTGTACAAGACATTGGTAAGACCACACTTGGAATACTGTGTACAGTTCTGGTCAACTTATTTTAGAAAGGATATTATTAAATAAGAAAGAAAACAGAAAGAAATTACTAGGATGCTACCAGGACTTGATGGTTTGAGTTAAAAGGAAAGGCTGGGTAGACAGAGGCTTTTTTCCTCTGGAGCAAAGGAGGTTTAGGGATGATCTTATAGGTCTATAAAATAATGAAGGGCATAGGTCAGCTAGTCAATATGTTTTCCCAAAGGTAGGGGAGTCTGAAACTACAAGGCATAGGTTTAAAGTGAGAGGGGAGAGATACAAAAGGGTCCAGAGGAGCAATTGTTTCACACAGGGGGTAGTGAGTGTCTGGAACAAGCTGCCAGAGCTAGTAGTAAAGACAGGGAGAATTTTGTCTTTTAAAAAGCATTTAGACAGTTACATGGATAAGGTGGGAATAGAGGAACATGGGCCAAACATGGGCAATTAAGACCAGCTTAGGGGTTTTAAAAAAAAATGGAAAGCATGGATAAGTTAGGCCTGTTTCCTATATAAACCGCTATGACTCTATGACACACAACCAGGAAATTCTATTGCTCCATTCTTCGTTTGCAATGAAATTGACTCATCCTTTTCAGAACACTGTAGGATCATAAATGAATTCCAATCCACCCACTCAGAGCTGGGCAAAGAAGAAAACCAGCTATGGGTCTCCCTCTTGACAGTTATCCATCTGCTGGAAGATACACTGCAAGTGGACATCTACATGCAACTTAGGCTTGCAAAACCGGGAATTTTAAAAGTAAGAAATACGCCAAACCACCTTTAAAAACAAAGTTATGCAATTCTATCTAGTGCCCTATTTCTTCAAATTGCCTCATATTGTTAGATACATAAGTTGGAAATTTCACCCTTGCCCGCAGCTGGGATTCTACTGTCCCATTGCAATGAATGGAGTTTTGGCAGAGCGTCAAATTCTTCATTCTCACTGGCAGCAGTGATGGGATCGGAGAATTCCAGTCAGAGGCACTACATGGTAAGTTTTAAATTTTTGATATTAATAAATATTTATTAAGAAAATCACTAGTGTACATCAACAAAATTATTTAATGATTCAGTAAGGTTTTTCTTTTAAAAAACATTTTCAATGATTTTGAACCAAGTTATTGACAGTGGAGCAAAAACAAAATGCTGAAAAATCTCAGCAAGTCTGACAGCATCTGAGGAGAATAGAGCTAATGTTTCGAGACTGGATGACCTTTTGTCAGAATCTATTTTCTCTCCTCAGATGCTGTCAGACCTGCTGAGACTTTCTAGCATTTTCTGTCTTTGATCAGATTCCAGGATTTGCAGTATTTTGTATTTATTTACAGGAGAGTACTGGACATGCTTGCTTTTGATGATAATCCTATGCACAGCCTCATCAATAAAACATTTGCAGATTATCACTCTTACATACATCATGAAATATTGTTTAGAATCACAGAGGTTTACAGTAAGGAAACAAGCCCTTCGACCCAACTTGTCCATGCTGCCCTTTTTTTTAAACTCCTAAGCTAATCTCAATTGCCCACATTTGGCCTATATCCCTCTATACCCATCTTACCCACGTAATTATCTAAATGCTTTTTAAACAATAACATTGTACCCACCTCTACTACTACCTCTGGCAGCTTCTTCCAGACACTCACCACCCTCTGTGTGAAAAAAATTGCCCCTCTGGACCTTTCATATCTCTCCCCTCTCACTTTAAGCCTACGCCCTCTAGTTTTAGATTCCTCTACTTTTGGGAAAAGACATTGACTACCTCACTGATTTGTGCCTGTCATTATTTTATGGACCTCCATAAGATCACCTCTAATCTCCAACGTTCCAGCTAAAAAAGTCCAGTCTATCCAGCCTCTCCTTATAACCCAAGCCACCAAGTCCCAGTAGCATCCTAGTAAATCTTTTCTGCACTCTTTCTAGTTTAATAATATCCTTTCTATAATAGGATGATCAAAATTGCACACCGTATTCCAAGTGTGTCTTACCAATGTCTTGTACAACTTCAACTCAAAATCCCAACACCTCTATTCAATGTTCTGACTGATGAAACCAAGCATGTCGAATTGTTCTTCACCACTCTGTCCACTTGTGACTCCACTTCCAAGGAGCTATAAACATGCACCCCTAGATCTTTTTGTTCTGTCATTCTCCCCTATGCCTATCATTAACTGAGTAAGTCCTGCACTGGTTCAATCTAACAAAATGCATCACCTCACATTTATCTACATTAAATTCCATTTGCCATTCATCAGCCCACTGGCCCAACTGATCAAGATCCTTTTACAATTGGAGATAACTTTCTTCACTCTCAACTATACCACCAATCTTGGTGTCATCTGCAAACTTACTAACCATACCTGCTATATTCTCACCCAAGTCATTAATATAAATGATGAATAAAATTGGGCACAGCACTGATCCCTGGTCACAGGCCTCCAGTTTGAAAATTACCCTCTATAACCACAGAAGCCAATTTTGTATCCATTTAGGTGCCTCACCCTAGATCCCATGAGATTTAACCTTATGGAACAACCTACCATGCGGTATCTTGTCAAAGGTTTAATGGGAAAAAAGGCAAACTAAACAATACTTCTCTTTTCCTGCCAGATTGCATTAGTTAGGGAGAATTTTACAATATGTGTAAAAAAGGACTGAAACATTCACATTTCAACAAACAAAGAACAATTGTTCGAGACTTTGGTGGGGGGAGGTGAAGAAAGACACAAAGATCCTTAGAATTCAGACAAAACAGCTACGAGGATTTGGCAGATTTTTCAAACACATGATACATCTTAGAACAGGGAAAGATGTACGATCAAGTTGAACACCAACCTAAACCAACTCTTAAAAGCACAGTGAGTACTACAGGACTTCAACAAGATTTGTTGTGTATAATTTGTCATTGTCTGAAATACATCATTTATCAGATCTTTGACCATGTCTGTGCTTGTAGTTCTTGTATTTATGAGCTGATTCTACAGTGCATTTTATTGTATCATACAATGTCTGGATAATGAAATAGAACAGAATTCCTCAAAGTCACAAGGCCCAATGTTAACTAGCATGATTCAACTGTGAAACAGCTTGCAGTTACTTAGCTTGCACCTTTAAATTAGCAAAACATCCCAAGGCACATCACAGGACAAAAGTGAAAAATGTATGACTTAATTATATGAAAATCAGTCGCTATCAAATTATCAATAGAAATTTATGATATTAATGAAGATCTAACTGTTGTAATCCAGTCATGGGGTGCAAACAAATTAGAATTAAAATAGATGATACAGTCAGACTTTATTTTATTTGTGACCTTAATTGTTAATGGATTTTGCTTGGGTTTAAAACTAAATCATTTCTGGCTTTCCTAATTTACTAAGTAAGTCAGAGATCTGAGGAATGACTTTGTTACAATTTCAGCTAATTTTTCCAAATTGCACACTCAAAAACCATCATTGGCCTCAAACCTAGTCTGATCTCAGCAACACATTTCTACAAATCGGTTAGGATAAATATTCCATTCTTCTACAAACTAGATGGAACACAAGAACTAATATTTGAAGTATGATTATCAAGGTGCTGGATATTAAAATAATCGTAAAGATTGCATTCCATAAATTAGAGAATTACCATGACTGATACACAATGCCCTGGTAATGTCCTTAAGATAATGGAAGACTGGATATGGATCATTAGCTTCCTTTGGTGGATGATATCATACAGCTAATGAACAAATTTAGAACGGCCTTCAGAACATTCTGTGCACGATGATCTCATGGCCTGAAATTTAAATTATTTATAATGATACATGTAGATTTTAAATAGCAGCACAGATACCTTCCAGACTTGATGAAAAATGTGCAATGCCCATGATGATAATGTAAATGAACCAACATTTGCATTTCACACATTATCTCTTTGTGTAACTCCCGTTAAATCAACGACTAGGTAGCTAAGCAGAATTGAATTGGGCAAATGAAATCCTGAACTCAAAGTCTTTCAACAATCAAAGAAGCACATGAGGAATCATGGGCAAGATTCCACCCCATCACAATGTAGTGAATTTTGAACTTGAGAAAAACATTTGGTTGGAGAAACATCTTTGAAATATATGGCATTGTGATTTACTTTGGACTATTCATGAGGTCTGTGTAAAGTTAGGAATCTTAGCACAAATGATAACTTTTAAAGGTTCTCTTTACATTTTGAGATATCTGACCTTGTAATAGACTGAAGAACAATATTAAATACAGAAAAACTGTTGCTTAGAAAGATCCTTTGGATCATTCTGCATATAAAGCTATACTTTTTCATCACGCATTTAACAGTCTCCTGAATGATTCTGTTTTACCAATTGTTAAATTGATGGTACACAACTATATTTCAGAGAGTCAATACAACAGTCATAGATTCCAATGACAGCTTGTATTTGCAGATTTTAAACAAGGAAAATGCTTTGCAATTGTTAGCCAGTTCTGTGCACATAATTTGTTTATAGTTTTTAAAATGGACATGAATACACCACATATGGATTTGGACAAGAGGTTCCAAGTACAATTGCTCAGAGTGTAATTATTTGAGAACTATTTTTCAGGAAAGCATAGGGAGACACAGAAACATCAATAAATACAGAAGCCAATAAAAAGCATGATTTGGGGAGGAAGATCCATATTTAGCTGTGTGACAAACCAGAAAATAGCGATCATGAGTGATTCGACAGTCGGCACTGCTGCCTCTTTATGACAATTGATGGTAATTTCATGGTCACCATTACTTAGTCTAGCTTTCAGTTTCAGGTTTATGATTTATTATTGAACT
This sequence comes from Sphyrna mokarran, assembly GCA_024679065.1. Taxonomy (NCBI): domain Eukaryota; kingdom Metazoa; phylum Chordata; class Chondrichthyes; order Carcharhiniformes; family Carcharhinidae; genus Sphyrna; species Sphyrna mokarran. The sequence goes on from JAGIQG010000005.1 coordinate 96,324,071, forward strand.
TAAATTCTACCAGGTGCTGTGAAACCATCCTGGGCCTCTGGATTACTAGTCCACTGACATTACCTCTATGCCACCATTTCCCTCAAATTGACAGGAAGCAGTGATTAAGGCTAAATGGGGCAGTAAGGATTATTGCTAGTGCATCAAATATTTATAGTTTTTATTAATGACTTAGAGAAGAGATTGAAAGTAATACATCAAGTATGATGACCAAATGCAGCTGGTTGCGAATATAAGCTGGTGGAGGATACAAAAGTGGGGGAGGGGAGGGCGGATTTTTGACTCCAGTTTTTGCGGGGAGGGTCAACAATGGGAATGGAAAATCCGACAAGAGGCCCAAATCACACTCCACCTTGGTAAAGGCAAAGGCAATAATCTCCTACCCCTCCAGTGATGTTATGGGAATCCTGATGTAGATCATTGGGACTCTCATTAGAATAAATTAACATCTGATTACAAAGCCTCCAAACTGGGTAATCCCTCTTACATAATCTATTTACGCTGGTGTGAGGATACGTTGATATGAATTACAACAGGTCTTCCATGGCATGCATCTGGCAAGCAGAGGAGCTCAGGTGAGCGTATCACTTACAGGAGAAGAGGATTATACCCGAGCAGTGCTGAGAGCTGTGCCTGGAAAGTGGGAGGAGAGGTGTTATATGATGGTAGTTTTTATATGGGGTAGTATTGTGTGTGGGTGGGGGAAGGATGCTGTTTGGGAATGGTGGGGCAGGGGAAGATTTCTGGTTTTACTTGTTTTGTTATTGGCAGCATGGCTGCGTAATGGTTGTAACTGCTGCCTCTCAGGGACTAAGGTTTGATTACCAGCTTGGGTCACTGTTGAGCATGTGTATGATTTGCCTCATATATGCAAAGACTTCAGTTTAAGATATTTCTGCCAATTCAATTACATTTAAATGCTAAGCTTAAAAAACCTGACTACATTCTAAAACTAACTTGGCCACATTTTATGACTCAGAAGGCTTGCTGGGTTAGCTAGAAAAATTGATTGCATTTTTGAAAAATGCCAGCAAATAAAGCTTCTCATAAGCAACATCTGCAAAGTTGCAAAATAAGGATGGATATATTGTGGAACTGTACGTCTGGCTATTGTTCTGTTTTCTAGACCTGTTCAATTTGTTTGGGTTGTTTTGATCATATAGGACTGGCATAGAAGACAGTCTCCATCTCTCCATTTTTTTTTTGTTTTCTGTTAATTTCCTGTAATGATTTAATTTTAAATTCTGTTCAATAAAAGAAATTCATTGCATCAGTGCCATCTCCTTCTATTCAAAAGAATGAATGGAGCCAAGTTACTATCTGTGTAGAGTCTACATGTTCTTCCCTGTTTGTGTGGGTTTCCTTTGGGTGCTCTGGTTTCCTTTGTGCTGGTTAGGTGCATTGGCCATGTTAAATTCCCCCTCAGCATGGCCAAACAGGAGTGTGGTGATTAGGGGATTTTTAAAGTAACATCATTGGAGCCTACTTACATTAATTGGTGACACTACTAAATAAAAAAACTTAAACATCTTTAAAAAACTAAGTTGCTGGTGGGGTGGGCTCAATCAGTGCAATAGACTTAGTTTAAGATTGGGATATCCTTTAAAAACAATGCCCCAGCCTCAGAATCCCAGTTTTTGTTGCAAGTTTAGGCAACCCCCTCCACAAATGGCTGTGTAATCCATACCACCACGCTGAAATTGCAGGGTGCCGTTTGATCAGGAAATAAAAAGCAGCTAAAAAATTAGCATATTTCACAGTGCTTTTCTCACCTATTCCAGCACCCTGTGCCATTTGACGAAAATTTGACCCATTAAGACACAAGGTCAGAAAAAAGAAACAGGCCAACACCACAGACACAAATCCTTTAGCTCACATTTATCTTATGAAGGGAAAATCATGGTTCAAGCCTACATTCTAGCAAGTTGTAACCTACTGTATTCTGAGTGGGATGAATTGACTCTATCCAGATCAAATCAGTAAAGTGAGTAATCTGAGCTCTCATTACAGTTAGTCCCAAAGTATACATTATTACATTGCTCACATTAGCAGAATCCATAATGCAAATGAGGACATCATGAGCTATCAAACCTATGCTGGAAGTACAAACATTACAGCTGATTGCTCTATGTTTACCTTTTCAGTGATTGTATATTTAAGTTGTCTGAATCAAGAAAGCACTGCACAAGAATACACATTTATATCTTAGCCTCAGTAAAGATCATTTGTAGAATTGATCCCATGAGTGAAATCAGCATTGGTTACATTGTCAGGTACATATGCTCAGGCGGTGTGAATAGATGAGAAAAATCAGCAAGACCTTTTTTTGTCAGGTCACCCCAAACAAATTATCCTGCTCTGCTGACAAAACAGTTAGAGGCTACAGTCAAGGATGAACTAGACCACTTACATCATTCTAACAGGAGAGAATTTAAATTAAGCTAATTTAAGCTTTGTTTTTACCAAAGGGTAACCACTCCCTGACAACTCAATGTTGATCCAGAACATCTCGGTACTCCCATTCAGGAACAAAGGCCTGTTCACTGAGAACAATCACAAATTCTCAAAATAACCCCCCAATCTTCCAGCTGCTCAATCTGGCTAGTTGCTGGGCAGGGAACAGAAAAGAAAATTCAAGTTCAATCCTATATTAAATTCGGCTGAACTCCTGCATTTATTTGGTGCTTAAAGTTACCCCTTTTAATTCCCTACTTCCCATAAATATCAGGTTTAATATATTGAGATGAGAAGGGAGCAGCGACTATCATTAAAGTAACCATTAATGGCCATAGTTATTCTACCTGGGATCAGTTCTGGAGAAAAACCATTCCTCCAGGTTAAACATTGCATTGATATTTACTTCTCTCGCAGCTGAACTTCTATAAAAAAAGACTGCATTGCATGCTAGGCCCAAGATTAAATCAGTGCAACACTTCACCATGGGAAACACAGCAGTCAAATTCTACATGAAGCTGGTATTAAAAACTCTGAAAATCCAGCAAAGTCTTTATATTTAACCTTAACTTGCATTTACATAGCATCTTAATGCAATAAACTGTCCCAAGGCTCTTCATGGAGAGGGAGAGCTATCGAATGAAATTTGATACTGACGCCAGAATTCTACTGCCATGGAATCAGAGCATGCCAGGATGGACAATGGAAATGTTTGTTGACTTCAGACGGGAATTTCCGGTCTCACTCAAGCAAGGCCATAAGATCTCGCCCTGATAAACAGTGGCATTACATTTTTGGTTGAGGGTGCTATATAAATATATATTATTGTTGCCTGGGTTATTGTTGTAGTAAGACTCCTTTACTAATTACCGCATCATTTCTGCATTTTAAACATATTGCAAATCAACCACATAAAATCATTTAATTCTGAGGATCTCAGTTAGGAATTAATGACAATGTACAAATATGATCTGATGGGTGGAATTTTACCAGCACTTCCACCTGAAGTTTATACGATCCCGCCCAAGGCTAATGGTGAATGCCATTCTCCAAGCCTCGCCCGTCCCCGGAATTGGGGAGGACATGCCGGTAAAATTCTGGCTGATATGTTTCATGGTGAACATCCACATATTTCTTTTGTTTTGAAACAAATGTTCATTCACTTACATCGAGTGATTCCAGGCAGTACCAGCAAAAGGCATGCTTGCAGTTTTTACACATCATTTGTGCACATCCTTCATCTCTTTCGATATAGACTTTGCATTTTGGGCAACGTTTGATTGGAACGTCATCGTCCTCATCATTTTCAAAGAACGAGCTAGGTGAAAAAAAAATAATTTTCAAAAAACATACCTGGTCCAGGTAGCACAAAAAAGTGCACAGAAAGGAGTTTACCACACACCAGAAACAAGTTTCATTTATACCCAATGAAAGAGCTACTCTCAGAGTAAGGGGTCACCCAATTAAAACAGATCTGAGGACAAATTTCTTCTCTCAGAGAGTAGTGAATCTGTGGAATTCTTTACCACAGAGAAGTGTAGAGGCTGGACCATTATTTGATTTGATTTATTATTGTCACATGCATTAACATAAAGTGAAAAATATTGTTTCTTGTGCACTATGCAGACAAAGCATATTGTTCATAATGAAGGAAACGAGAGAACGCAGAATATAGTGTTAGTCATAGTTAGGGTGTAGAGAAAGATCAACTTAATGCAAGCTAAGTCCGTTCAAACGTCTGACGACAGCAGGGAAGAAGCTGTTCTTGAGTCGGTTAGCATGTGACTTCAGAGTTTTGTATCTTTTTCCCAATGGAAGAAGGTGGAAGAGAGAATATCCACTGTCCTTAGTTATGCTGGCTGCTTTGCTGATGTAGTGGGAGGTGTAGACGGAGTCAATGTTAGAGTCATTAAGTTATGTCAAAGGCTGAAATAAACAGATTTTTAATTAGTAAAAGTATAAAAGATTTTGTGGATAAAGCGGGGAAGTGGAATTGATCAGATCAGTCATGATTTCACTGAATGGCAGGGGTGTGATAAGTCAAATGCCTGACTTTTGTTCCTACATCCTATGGTTCAGCCTGTAAAATGTTCTGAGTATGTAATTTTGAAGGTACCATGTATATCTGGAGGAAATAAAACCTATTTAACCACATTGTTCAAAGAATTGATGCGCATTTCTCATCACTGCTGACTCAGGCAGGTGCCTCACGTAACTGAAAAATAAGTGATTTGAAAATTGGAACACATTGGCATTTCACCCCCTCTATTTTAACAGTTTACTAGCATGGTTTGCTGAGTGGTGAGTTAAAATTCCCAACATTATCCTTTGCATATGACATTAAAATGTCTACTTGCTATTACTGTAATCGAGCCTTCAATTAAAAAATAAAGACTATTTTTTAGATTCCTTTCATGGGATGTGGGCATTGTGGTGAGGTAAGCATTTAATGCCCATCCCAAATTGCTCTTGAGAAGGTGGTGATGAGCCACTTTATTGAACTGCTGCAGTTGACATGATGTAGAAACACCCATAATGCTGTCAGGAAGAGAGTTTCAGGATTTTGACCCAGCGATAATGAAGGAACTGTAAAAAAATATTGTTCCAAGTCAGAATAGTATGTGGCTTGGAGGGGAACTTGTAAAAACTGCTGCTTTGGATGTTCTAGGTGGTAGAAATCATGGATTTGGAACATAGGAGCTTTGGTGAGCTGTCGGAGTGCACCTTGTAGATGGTTCGCACTGCTGCCACTGTGCATTGGTGGTGGAGAAAGTGAATGCTGAAGGTAGTGCATGGAGTGCTGATCAATAGGTTTTGTTCTGGATGGTGCTGTGCTTTTTAGAAGCTGCACTCATTCAGACAAGTGGAGAGAATTCCATCACATTCCTGGCTTGGGCCTTGTAGATGGCGGATAGGCTCTGGGGAGTCAAGAGCTGAATTACCCCCAACAGAATTCCCAGCCTCTCACTTGCTCTTATAGCCATATTGTTTATGTGATTGGCCCAGTTCAGTTTCTGGTCAACAATAATACCTTAGATACTGATAATTTAGGGTACTTGATCAGAAATCCCAAAGTATGTAATGAGTCCCAACTAGATGCCAAGAGTTTTATTTTATTTTTGGTATTAGTGTGAAGATAAGATGTTTCACTCCAGGTATATTTTATTGACACACTAGGGAGCCTTTATCAAAAGGAACTTCATTTACAATACAGTTTAACTATAACAAATGAATTAGCTTAACTTTTACGAACTGAAATACTTAAACATGACAAGATATAATTCTGAACTGCTAATCTATGTCTATTAGTTCCAATTTTAGCAATATTCCTCTTAATTTCTCTTCAAAATTCATTAGAAAACAACATAGGCTTACAAATTTTATACTTGTTAATAGTCCTAGAGACACCTCTGGAGAGAGGCAGAGAAATACCTGTCTTCTCATAGCTCCAAAAGAGCAGTCTCCAGAGAGACAGAGAGAGAGAGAGAGAGGGAGAACAGAACCAAGCTGAAATTGATTTTCCCCTGTAAGCTTTGGTCTGTCCATTAACACATAACTGTCTCTATCAATCGACCTAATCAAAACCTTACTCTGAAACCCTAGGGGAAAACTATTTTTTCTCCTTCATTCTCAGCGTGGAGCTGCCTGCTTTGAAGACAAGTTTGATACTATATAAGCCAGAGCTGAATTTTAAACATACCCCTCACAAGAAACATGAAATACATGTCTTAAAGGCACAGTGTCATCACAATAATGGGGTATTCAATAATTGTAATTCTAAGGGCAGATGGTCTGATTCTCTATTGTTGGAGACGTTCATTACTTGGCACTTGTGTGGCATGGAATGTTACTCGCCTTTTATTAATCCAAGCTAAAAGCAGGCTGATCTTACATTCTAGCTGCAACTGATTTGTGACATAAGAACTGGAGCAGGAGTAGACCATCTGACCCCTTGAGCCTACTGTCATTCAATAAAGATACAAAGATATGTAGAGAGACAGGTAGTATTGAGGAAGCGGTGGGGGGGGGGGAGTTGCTGCAGAAGGGCTTGGAGAGGTTAGCAGAGTGGGCAAAGAAGTGGTACATTGAATTGAATGTGGAAAAGTGTGAGGTTATGCACCTTGTAAGGAGGAATGGAGACATAGACTATTTCTGAATGGGCAAATGCTTAGGAAATCAGAAACAATGACTTGGGAGTCATTGTTCAAGAACTGTGCAGGTTCAGTTGGCAGTTAAAAAGGAAAATGCAATGTTAGCATTTATGTTGAGAGGGCTGGAATACAAGAGCAAGGATGTACATCTGGGCCTGTATAAGACTGTGATCAGACCTCACTTGGAGTATTGTGAGCCGTATTAGGCCCTGTATCTAAGGGAGGATGTGCTGGCCTTGGAAAAGATCCAGAGCAGGTTCACAAGAATGCTCCTTGAATGATGAGCTTGTTGTATGAGGACTCTGAATCTGTACCCATTAGAGTTTAGAAGGATGAGGGGGGGATCTTATTGAAACTTAGTGAGGCCCAGACAGAGTGGACATGTAGAAGATGTAGGAAAAGTTAGAACCAGAGGGCACAACCTCAAGCAAAAGGGACGATCCTCTGAAGCAGGGATGAGGAGGAATTTCTTCAGCCAGAGAGTTGTGAATCTGTGGAACTCTTTACTGCAGAAGACTGCAGAAGCCAGGTCATTAAGTGTCTTTAAGACAGAGATAGATAAGTTTTTGATTAATAAGGGGATCAGGGGTTGTGAGAAAAATGCAGGAGAATGGGATGAGAAAACTATCAACCATGATTAAATGGTGAAGCAGATTTGATGGGCCGAGTGACCTAATTTTGCTCCTATATCTTACAGTCTAATAAGATCATGGCTGAACTTTTCATGGTCTCAGCTCCACTTACCCGGCCGCTCACCTTTTGCCACATGATACCAGACCTAGTGCCACAAGAGCCATCCTCCTTCCACTCCTTTACTCCAAATAGGGGATACATGAGGGGTTGTAAGTCTGGGTTTTCAACACCCTCTTGGCAGGTTTTTTCACAACAGATGCAGTGAATGGAATCTTTCAGTTCGTTGAGCCTATGAGCTTCTGCGTGACTCACCTGCCTTGGCACTGGGAACGCACTGAGAGGAGTTGACTTTGGTAGGATTAGAATATCCCACTAGTAGATCCACTCTAAGAGGACCCAGTAACTGGGATTGAAAATGTTTCAGTGCCAATCTTTATTTTCCCATTCTCCTCATTTTATTTCTTTTAAAATTTTATTTTTAGAAGTTTTTTTCTCAACTTCCTCCATTATTCGCTGGATGTAGTTGGACTTTTTGCTCTTGTGACATTGAAGGAGAAAATGTGAGGTTGCATAATGATTTGTGGTAAGTTATTCAATTGTATGAGGCATTAAAGCCAAGCTCAACATTAATATATCTACATTTTAATAGGGAGAATGAGAAAGCAATCAGGATTAGGAATTCTGCTTTCTAATTTTACTTGCCTAGCCTTGGAGAGGCAATTAACATTAATTACAATGGTCCCAAGATACTGACTCAGCATCAACATGGAATTAAACTGGCCACTTGCTGGCCTTGTTCTCTTGATTTTTGCAAGTATAATTCATTGACTACTTTTAAGGGGAGGTTTGATGCACACATGAAGCTGAATGGAGGGATAAGTGGACAAATTGGGAAGAGATAATTTGAGTGGAAGATGGATCAAATGGAGGATAAACACTGGCACAGAGCATTAGGTGAACTGGTCTATTTCTGTGCAGTGGATTCTGTAGTTGACTTTATTGGTGTAGAATTACTGGGAAGAAGTTATGCCAGCAACAGTCCTTTCATTCTCAAGTTGATCTGCTCTAGTGTTAAACAAATATTGAATTACAGAAATGCTTTCAGATCAACTTGTCAATGCTTCATCAACGGATGAAGCCATGGGTAATTTCAATTTCCATACTAATAGAACATGAAAGTTCTGGAATCTCCTAGGAATGCATGCAAACAAGGATAGGAACATTTTTTAACAAATAAAATAGAAGAAATGTAACACAGTGAAAATAAGAGGATATTTTATAGGTAAATCATTCCCTTCTACCCATGATATGATGAAATATTGCACTGTAACAAACATACTGAATGGATGACAGTTAAATATAAATTTCATTGCACAACTGCTTAAAATTGAGATTCTCTTTCTCAGTCAAAATACATAGCTGTTAGTCTTTATCCAATACTACGTATGAAACAACAAGATGCAACTGAACTTACTGTACTGACTAAATTGGAATTAAATTGAACAAATGTCATGACAACTTTTTCCCATCAATATTAATCATGAAAAGTATCACACTTGACATTGTTGTACTTACAACATTAATTTAAAATTAGCTTTGAGTTTTGAATTCAGAATGGGGTCAAGTCTTTTATTGGTGGCCATTCACAGTTTTGCACATGAAGGTTTGCCTTCATTGTCCTGAAATTATCATCAAATCTAATTTATGATTGAGTCACTTCGTGAACTTCAAACATCTTTTAATACTCAAGACATTATACTCGAACATCTCCCAATTTCTTTCTCTACTAAGATTACATTTTTAGATGATCTAGCCTAATTTTATTTAACATGCAAATTTTGCTTTATGCTGATGAAGGGATAAAGAAAACAACAGTAAAATCATCTTGCACTACTTTTAATTTTTAAGAAGTTCATTCGTAGGGTATGGGCATCATTGGCTGGGCCAGCATTTGTTGCCCATCCCTAATTGCCCTTGAACTGAACGCCTTGCTCAGCCATTTCAGAGGACAATTCAGCGTCAACTACATTGCTGTGGCTTTGGAGTCATAGGTAGATCACACCAGATAAAGCTGGCAGATTTCCCTGGGTTTCTGAATTACTAGTCCAGTGACAATTCCACTATACCATCACCTTCCCTCATTTCTTATGATAATCAAAAGCAAATTATTATATTTTCATTTTCAAAAACAGGAAGATGTTGACTAGTATTTAAAGACACAGAGTCATAGAGGTTTACAGTATGGAAACAGGCCCTTCGGCTCACCTTGTCCATGCCACAATTTTTTTTTTTAACACCCCTCAACTAATCCCAATTGCCCACATTTGGCCCATATCGCTTTATAACCATCATACCCACGTAACTATCTAAATGCTTTTCAAAAGATAAAAAGGTACCGGCCTCTACCACTACCTCTGGCAGCTTGTTCCAGATACTCACCCCTCTTTGTATGAAAAAATTGCCCCTCTAGACATTTCTGTATCTCTCCCCTCTCATCTTAACTCTATGCCCTCTAGTTTTTGACTCCCCTACCTTTGGGAAAAGATACTGATTATCAACCTTGTTTATGCCTCTCATATTTTACAGACATCAATAAAATCACCCTCAGCCTCCTATGGTCCAGAGAAAGAAGTCCCAATCTATTCAGCCTCTCCTTATAACTCAATCCATCAAGTCCTGGCAGCATCCTAGTAAATCTTTCCTGCACTCTTTCTACTTTGTTGCAGGGCACCTCAGTCAGTCTGTAAATATTAATGCAAAGCTTTCAATTGTGAGTCCAGTTTAATTCTCCACTGCACTCCCACACTGACTTTTCTTGTCTCAGCCTTCTATAGGCTTAATGCAAGCTCGAGGAACAACATCTAATCTTTTGACTATGTTACAAATTTCTGACGTCAACATTAAATTCAACAATTTTAGATCACAGCCTCTACCCTCATATTGTTTCATTTTTCTTTGCTGGTTTGTTTTTTTTTTCTGTCATTTCTTTTATTTCTTTTTACTTTTTCTTTCAGAAGACAGCTATTCAAGATCTTATCATTCACATCTCCTCTGGACAAAACTTTCATTTCTTCAATTGTCCCGTTCTGATTCTCTTTGGTCTTGCATCATGAATTTTTTTGCCATTTAGTCTCTCCAGACCTCGATTTCATCACAGACTTTTCATTTGATTCTTTTTCTCCATCTTTCCCCCATCACTGGCTCAAAGCTTATTATTCAACTTTTCTCGGGTCAGATGAGAGATCATTGATTGGAAACATTCACCCTTTCTCTCTCACTACAAGTACTGACAGACCTACTAGGCCTGAATTTACTATCAAGTTGTGCCTGTTTTTGGGCACAAAAACTTGGTAAAGTCAGGTGTGAAAGAAGTAGCACGATCTGTGCCTCCACGCCGGTTCCTCCTTTTCAAGGCCCGAAAATGGCCTTGATCGGGACCATGCCCAAAACAGCCACTTAAATGCATTTGCACGTATTCAAATTGACTTACTGGGCTGCACACCCAATTTTACCAGCATTTCCCCCCCCCCTTTATCACTGCGTTTGCCATCCACAATTGGTGCAAAACAGCCATGCCCCATACAAGTCTGATTCGGGTGCTCCAGTTAGTGAGGAGGGAAGTGCCAAGCATCCAATGGGTCACTGCTTGAGATTAGTGTGTGTGGGGAGGAGGGGGGAGATGGGTCTGCTGCCACTCTGTCTATCAGTTGGGTGAGGGAGGAGGCAGAGAAAAGGGAGGGTCCGCTGCCACACTTCCTGCGATCAGTGGATGGAAACGTGTCTCCACTCTCATCCTGTCTGAGATCGGGGGGGGGGGACACAATCAGTCTGGGAGGAAGAAGAGGATAAGAGGGCTGGTAATGTTGTGGGGATGGGCCGATGTCTGTGAGGGTCAAGAAGTGGCATTATCCGGCCCGAGAGGGAGGTGACAGGAGAACACCAATCCATTTTTTCTCCTGCGCATACACAGTTGGAGGCACCGATTGGAAGTGCAGGGTTTTGGGTGTGTCGTTAATCCCCATCCACAAGCTTGTGCACCGTATTCGGAATCACTGATATTTCTGCAGCCAGAATACAAGTGGGGGTGCCTCAGAATGGGTCTAAAAGTCGGACCTGAAACACTCCCAGTTTCAAGTCCAACCAGCACTTAGAATCAAAATGGTAAAATAGCTTGAGATTTTCATCATTTCCTGCTTTTATTTCAGATGTTGGCTAAAACTGTTCCACTACACCTAGCAAATGTGTATCCAGCTGCAACCAGGAGTGTTGCACTGTAAATCTGGGAATAAATAAAACAGGAGTGCAGGAGCACTCTCAGAGTACTGTAACAGACATCAGGAGGAGCATCTGCTGCCAATAAAACAAATCGTACCTTGTTTCGCCAGGAAGGAATGAGGTAATGGGCAGGTTTTCTTGGCAAGCCTGTCCTGGATGCCAGGTCGCTTTGCAAAGAGAGCAAAACTCCAAGTTACAAGCTGCACATTGTACTAGCTGGGGCTTCTGCAACTCCACCTCCTTCATTTGGCAGACAGACTGGCAAGAAGAGGACGGACACCAAGTTCGGCATGGATCCAAAAGCACTTCTGGAAAGAGCAAATAACCACATAACCAACTTTTTCATGAACAAAATGTTCTAATTGTCACTCCATAACATGTAGCTTCTGATAAACTGACGCTATCTTATATTAATCCCGAAAATGCAATACTTTCAATATAAACAAATAAGCAAAAGTAGTTATATTTACGACTGACAAAATGAAATTGCTTATTTGCAGTGTTTATAAAGCTTTTGTGTTTTAAATTACAAGCGTGTCTCTCATGGCATTACTCACAGGGAGTACAAAGTTACACTGTAGCAGCTGAAAGTAGCATCAGAATTACACTGGCCTGGACTCTGCATGTGGAAATGCTGGCATTGGACTGGGATATACATTGTAGGGAGTCTCACAACACCAGGTTAAAGTTTATCTGACAGCACAAGCCACTAGCTTTCAAAGTGCTGCTCCTTCATCAGGGATTTCAGTTCACAAATGGGGCATATAAATACACAAACTCAATTTACAAAAAAATGGTAGGAATGCGAGTCTTTACAGGTAATCAAGTCTTAAAGGTGCAGATAATGTGAGTGGATAAAGGGTTAAGCACAGGTTAAAGAGATGCGTACTGTCTCTAGCCAGGACCGTTAGTGAGATTTTGCAAGCCCAGGTAAGTTGGGGTTACAGATAGTGCGACATGAAACCAAGATCTGGGTTGAAGCTGTCCTCATGTGCAGAACTTGGCTATCAGTCTCTGCTCAGCGACTCTGTGTGAAGGCTGCCTTGGACAACGCTTATCCGAAGATCAGAGACCGAATGCCCATGACCGCTGAAGTGTTCACCAACAGGAACAGAACACTCTTGCCTGGTGATTGTTGAGTGGTGACCGTGCAAACGCTATAACAAGAAATGAATGAACACCAGTGGCTTGTGCTGCCAAATAAACCTGTTGGACTTTAACCTGGTGTTGTGAGACTTCTTAATGGACTCTGCAGTCAGTGGAGAAACAATTGTGCTTGTCTCTGACCTGCAAAAAAAAAAACAGCTGTCTACAAGGGTCTAATGGTCGCAGTGGCATTGATTCCACTTTCCCTGACATTAATTCATTCTGGTGCTGAGTCACAAGGATCTCCAGGTGTTCAGCAATAATGGTGTCATCAAACAGAGAGAATAAACAGTCACATTGAAGCACTCATGCTGGCAACTTTTAATTTTAAAATTAAATTAAAAGTACCAATTTGAAAAATATTTTTACAAAGGACAAGATAAAGATTGGGACAAGCACAAGGGAATAGGGAAGAAGCTGAAGTGCAATAAACTTCTAAAAATCTATTATTTAAAAATAGTAGAATTCAGCATGATGGACAAATTTATCATTCCACATTTTAGTTTAGTTTTGTTCGGGGCCAGAGAGCTTGTGTAGCAATAATTACGAATTTATATGCGAGTAAAAACCCATTTACTCCCCATCCAATCAGTGCAATTCCTCAAAGATTTTAAGTCACGTAAGGGTGGTAGTTCTAGTCACTTCAATGACTTCTTATTCATTGCAATTGGTGGAGACTTCAACAGCACGCTACAGAGAAGTGCAGAATCACTGACAGACCTTCTAAGTATTCATGTTTAACTGTGCATGTACGGAAATTGAGCCATTTGAGAGAGTTTCAAAGGGGTAATGTACATAACTGCTGACAACTTCACTGTTATTGCTACTGCAAAATCCAGACCAGAGAATGTTCAGCATAGAAAACAAGTGGTAATCAATGAGCTCTACACTTTTAGCACATTGAGTGAAGACATTTCTCCTGGATTTATTTCGGTTTTATATTTATTGCTTCTAGTTTTGGACTCCCCCACAAGTGGGGAAATCTTGTCTGTATGTGCTCTACCAAGTCCCTTTATGATTTTACTTCTGTTATAGGACACTTCTCATAGATGGTCTTCTAAATTGCTCCACTCTGCACAAATTTCAGGATCTAGGAGGCCATTCTCCCAGCTCATGGTGCTGCTCTAGCAACAAAACGGGCCAGGAGACATTGGCACAGGCCGTATAATGGGCACCCTGCTGGGCTCCATGGCCTCTGGCATGGTGGTTAGCATTGCTGCCTCACAGTGCCAAAGACCCAGGTTCAATTCCTAGCTTGGGTGACTGTGGAGTTTACACCTTCTCCCTGTATCTGTGTGGGTTATCTTCGGGTGCTCTGATTTCCATTCACAATCCAAAGATGCGTGGGTTAGGTGGATTGGCCATGCTGAACTGTCCCTTAGTGTGAGGGGGATTAGCTATTGTAATTGCATGGTGTTATGGGATAGGGCCTGGGTGGGGTTGTGCAGATTTGATGGACTGAATGGCCTCCTTCTGCATTGCATGATACTGTAGGATTCTATGACGATACGATTCTATGATTGTCTCTGGCTCTAAGCTTTTTGGAGTCATCAGCATTTCTGGCATGGAGCTGATTTAAATACTTAAATTTAAATTTCCCCATCATTAGCAGGCCCAGGACAGAAGTCTCCGGGCCAGTTGGTGTCTCCCACTTCCCGCCAGGAGTGGTTCACTCTAGTGGGGTTTTACTACTTCTCTCCACGAATGGGTGGCTCAACCCCACTAGAATGAACAGAAGTCACTGGGGTTCTCCAGGATGTCAGGGGGTTGAGCAATGTCAAGCGGGATGGGGCCAGAAGGTGTGGGGCCTATTGTGGCTGGGATTGTGCACTGGCCAACAATCAAGCTGGCCAGGTACTGAGAGTCCAGCAGTGTGGGGCCACTACATGTGCGCCAATCTCTACTTTGACAGATTGGCGCATGCGCAGTGGCCCATTCAGCATCATGCTGCTGACCTCTTGGGTGGGAATAGTTCCTGTCCCCTGACATTCAGTGTGAATCTTGCACTCTGCAGTGCTCAGGCTATGGAAGATTCATTTTGGAAATCTTGCTAAAAATTTGGCGGGATTTCCTCCAGTTGTCACGGAAATTCAGCATTTAGAATTTCTTTGGGAGAATTGCCTCCATAATATCATATATTTTCATTTTTTTCTATTCTAAGTTCAAGAAGCCAGCAGAGATCCAAGATTCATTTTATATTAATAATAAATATTAGATCAAGCAAACAGTTTAGGCTTACATTATAAGTGCAATGATTTTATTTCCCTTTAGAGAGATTTCTAACCTAATTGCAAATAATTAATACCATGCATAAATGTCATCTTTTTTTTCGTTCAAAGAACTCCCACTAATTAACTGCCAATTTTTCTCTTTACCTTGAGTAATCTCAACCACAGTATTAATTTTCTTTCCTACCCTTGGTCCATTCAATCTAACAGGGATATTAACTCACTTTTGTATGGAGAGAAAATATCAGCGGTGCACAATACACAAATGACCAAGAAGAGCTATGGTTACTATGAAATCAGCAATTTTTATATCTGCTTCTTAATGTTGCTCCGACAATATGGCTTTCTGCTGAATTCAGATACCTTTTAATGTTTTAACTGTGCGCACTAATAACACTAACTGGCAAGAGTTTTAGAAAAAGAACATTCGAGAGGGCAGAATTTTACAGGACCTATAAAATTCCGTGGATGGTCTTCCACCTCTGCCCATCTTGCCCACAAGTTTGCAGAGGACAGATGAAACTAACCTTGAGAGTCACCTTGCTTGGGTGAGAGGGGACAATCCCTCAACGGCCTCCTCCTTTCCACAACATGCATGCATTTAAATTGACGTCGCATCCATTTCGGGCACAGTCCGGACAGCTGTCATTTTTAATGATTGCTAAAGGCACAGAGGCGGATGTGGATCGCGCTACTTGCCTCACACCTGACTTTACCAAATGTTCACGCCCGAAAATGGGCTCAACTTGACGGTAAAATTGGAGCCCATGTCTTTGAATCTGAGGACTACTTGTAATTCCAGTCCTGGCCACTGTTGCTACTGGCACTTCTGAGATGACCAAGATGCAGTTCAGTCAGATTAGCTGGCGATTCTCTAAGGTGGAACAGTCTCCTGAGTGAGGGTGTAAGTCCCATCTCCAGCCAATTAAATGTGCCTGCTTGCACGACAACCGATGTCAGCAGAGATGTTTCCTACTGACTCTTCAGGAGGCAGTGCAGAAAACATGCCTTATGAAAA
Organism: Sphyrna mokarran; assembly: GCA_024679065.1. Lineage (NCBI taxonomy): Eukaryota > Metazoa > Chordata > Chondrichthyes > Carcharhiniformes > Carcharhinidae > Sphyrna > Sphyrna mokarran. Next base: position 96,339,976 of record JAGIQG010000005.1, read on the forward strand.
ATCCTGCCCATAATATACTAAACAAAGCCTCCAATTAACAAACCACGACAGTGTATTAAAAAAGATTAACTGGGGAGCCACATTTCATTCAGAAACCCAGACCACAAAAACCAGGGGAAAATTACTTTCTTGTTGACAACAAACTTATCACTTACATCACAAAAGAAAGATCACCTAACTTACAAATGCAATTTTACTGAAATCATAATTAAAACAAAGCATTTCAGACATTTAAAACACTTGCCTTTTTCAAACTGCAATCTTTTATATCTCTGCATAAGCTCTGCTGCAACAACACATTCGATCTATTGGAAAGATGAATAGCGAAATGGTGCATGAAAAACAAACTGCAAGCTAAGTGAAAAAAAACCAACAATACTCCAGTGAGTAAGTTTTTCAAAATATCCTTATAGTTTCAGTGTTACCTCCAGGACATGTTTATGTAAAGTACATTAAAACTGATAAAATCCACTTATATAATTATCCAATGCCAAATATTATTTCCTGGGATGCAGAAAGGAAGACAGAGCCACAGCTGCTGAATGCACAAGCAGTGAAGAAACTAGAAAAAGATATAAATGATTTGTATTATGCAGTTGCTAAATCACAGCATTTAGAACACGATGTACCTCGTTTTCCTGTAGATGGCCTCTCTTTGGGCAAGCAGCATCAGGACAGCTAATTGAAGATTCCAGGCCCTCTTTAATTAGAAGTTCCACGTATTGTTTCAGACACTATTGACAAAGCAGAGAACAGTAATAGCTCTTCTGCCCCAGGAGTTATCCATATCCCCCCCTAGTGCAGATGGAACTCCACCGCACTGAAAGGCAATAAAAAGAACATAACTTCCTTGATTTAAAAGCACTTGTGCCCATCGACAGATCAGAGTTTACCAAATAAATCTATCAGTATACTTCACCAAGTGCGTAGCATGGTGGCACAGTGGTTAGCTCTGCTGCCTCACAGTGCCAGGATCTGGGTTCAATTCCAGTCTTGGATTCCTGTGTGGAACTTGCACATTCTCCCCAGGTCTGCATGGGTTTCTTTTGGGTGCTCCAGTTCCCTCCCACAATTCAAAGATTAGGTGGATTGGCCACACTAAATAGCTCCTTTGTGCTCAAAGAAAGGTTCCTCACCTGACCTTATAAAAATTTAGTTGGGTTATCTGAATCAACAACATTCATCCTGAATTCTTCTAGATTCCTTGAAATGTGTTGAAATATTGTGCTCTATCAATGTCTCTATCAATTGTGCAAAAACACTAACTGTGTTACTTAGACTAAAATTACTTATTTTAAGCTACTGAATTATTCAACTTATTCCAAACATAAACTACTCTGAACTGATAGTGAAAAGTCTTCCAAAAAGTGACGCCATGCCAAACTTACAGCTGACAAAACTTACTGCCGTTATTTTTAAATAAACATGTCATTGAGCTTTCCAGTTATAGGCTAATGTCTCTACTGTATGCCTCTTGCAAATTAATGAAACATTTTTTAAAAATTGAAAAGCAACCATTACTGGAAATATTTCACCACTGGAACAGGTGGTATGAGGCTTACAGAGCATCACCTCACATAATAATCATAATGATTTGATAAAATCTTCATTTTCAAATATCACCTATGACTGGATTTTTACAGGAGTTGGGAAGACTTTTAAAAATTGTAGACGGTATCTAGAAGCAGGCGGCCGACCGTAATTTTGGACAGATACAATTTCTACTGACAGGGGGAAGGGACCAAGGCATGATTTATCCAGGAGGAAACCTTCGAAAATTTGAAATTAGTACTGCATGCAAGTGGATCCCATTTTGGCTGGTCCAATGACCATAATCCACAGTGTGGTAGTCACAAAGTTAGCAGGAGATATAAATACTTTTAAAGACCAGATAAAATCTGTTTAAGTGTTAAGATCTGAAGTTTATCAAATCCCATCACTTATGAAAGAAAATAATCCAACATTGTCAAAGAGCTTAAAACTCTCTATTTTGTTGCTTTGGTTGACAGGTCACCTGGTACAGGTTACAAAACAAATTACCATCTGCTCATGAAGTTTCAATTGAAGTCACTGAAACATTTCCCAATGGCTATTATGATGCCATTATGAATGCATGGCTGTGTTTCAAAACCTCTGATTGTCTCATCAAAAAACCCTGAGTTCATAGTTTTATTGACATGCTTTTCACTATCAAGTGTTTATGGGTGAAAGTGCATTTGATTGCTATTGGTTTACTTCTTTCACCACATGGTTCCTGAGGTCTGCTCATGGTTCAGTGACTATGGTAGTGGGATGGAGGGATTGAGTGGTTTAGATTGACATGATGTGGTATTGGATTGAAGGGACATGGATGTGAAGGCTGAGGGTTAGAAGGTCTAACAGCTTCTAAAACAATTGGGACAGATTCCCAGAGAACCAAGATGGGTTTTCTAACCAGCCTGCATCTGCACCCACTCAACCCAGTGCTAACTAGGATCTGTTCCCCACCTCCCCAGTGGGCATAACATAACCCTGTAAACAAAAATAGATTTACCAGCTGAGCTTCAGCTCAGCTGAGTAAAAACCCAGCCCCAAAAATCAGCAATGGTGGATGTGGCAATATTTAACAGGAATAGAATTATTCTATAATTTTCACATTTCATCCAGAAGATTAGCAAATGGTTCCAATGTGAATCCTTGAAGAGTCATACATATTACACTAAAATCAAAAGGTGCATCATTTTAAATTTAAGGGAACAGCAGTTTTCAAAAGTCAGCTATACAATGATCAGATACATTGATAAGATAAATTGCAAGTCATTTTAACAGTTGTATCTAATTACTGAAATCACTGGAAATAGGAGGACAGCAGTCTTGAATTTCATCTGGTTGATTTTGAATGAAAAATCCATACATTAAGGAAATAAGCTTACATTTTGAAGTAGACGATGCATGTTGGTGGAGTAATAATTGCAAACATTTCAAAAATATAACTGTCCTGGCAATTCTCAAGGACACGAGGGATGGGCAATAATTATTGGCCTGACTAGCAATGCTCATATCCCATAAAAGAGGAAAACAAATGTTGGTTCTATCAGATAGTGAGACATTCAAGATGACAAAAATGCCTTAATATTAGTGAGAGGAAAGCATTCTCTGATTGTAAGATAGATAAAGGGACAAGCAGGTGTCTCTTTGAAAGGAAACAAAAAGATATCACTGAATAATCAGAATGGAACTTCTGGGGTCTGATCTTCCTGTCCCGCTATGCTGGGAGGCGGGAGACAAAAAATTTAATTCCCACTTAGCAGCCGGCACATGGCAATCTTTCTGGGCCACTTTTTTCACATAATCAGTCCCCTGGCATGAGGGGCCAAATGGCCTCATTCTGCACTGTGGGGATGATTCTAATCTTCCCATTTGTTTGTATCCAAAGCAATTTTCACATTTCATGATTTTTAGCAAACAGAGAGATATGCAAATGCTACAGACATCAGGATTGAAGAACATATTTTACTGTAGCATTTCAAATCAAACTTGACTGATTTGACATGATACACAGAAAAATTTCAATATTAAATCAAATTATCTTAAATGTCACAAGAAAAAATGGTTTAAAGAGTCTGCAATACATTAAACAGCAAATAAACAGCATACCAACCAGAGTACAGAATATGCATTGGCACTGTGACAATGTTGTCATTTGCTCCAATGGGTATTCCCCAAGGCACAGTTTACAAGATACAAGGGGGTCCAGTGCCAGGTCCCAAGTAGGCCTGTATCTTGGTGTTGTCATTCTAAGCTGAATCTGGAAGACAGAAAACAATGAATTCACTATAATTTAAACAATTTGATTGTCTTCCAGTAGAAAGTTATTGCCAGTATTAAAGGAAAAATATAATACAAATAAGACCAAAGTTAAGTGATGTGACACCGACATTCCAACTATTATCCATCAAACTGACAGTCATTGTTTCATCTGAATTCCTTTACAGTGCAATTTGCATATCTTACTGTGGCAGATAAATGTTACATTTATCAGCTGGTGGTTTGCATGCCTGCATCAACCATGGTCTTTCTTAATTAAACTAAATGTTCCCATTTTTCAAAAACAAATTGGTTGCCTCAACTAATTTGCTCGTGTATGACAACTTTAGTGCTGCTGAGCAAGCAAAATCCTTTTTTGGAAGTTTATCATAAAATCTTCCACCATAGAAGGAGGTCAATTAAGACCATAAGATGTAGATGCAAAAGTAGGCCATTTGGCCATTGAGTCTACTCCACCATTCAACGAGATCACTTGGTTCATTATGCCGGCGAAAGCATCATCTATTTGCACAGTGTTGGCCTTTCCCCCATAACCCTTTAAAGTATTCTCTCCCTTTAAAGTATTAAGCGAATTATCCTTTGAAAGTATTACTGAAAATGCTTCCACCATTCTTTGAGGCAGTACATTCTGAATCATAACTCACTGTGTCATCTCGCTTATGGCTTTTCTGCCAATTACCACATTAATCTGTACCCTCTAGTGACTGGTCTTTCCCCTTACTCTTACAAAAATTATTAATTGTTTTGAATGTCTCTATTAAATGTTCAAGCAACCTTCTCTGTTCAAAGGAGAACAATGCCAGCCTCTCCACCTAATTGAAATGCCTAATTCTTCCAGTCATTCACCGGGCGGCATTGGTTGGCACCGCTGCCTCACAGTGCCAGGAACCTAACTTTGAATTCAAACTTGGGTCACTGTCTGTGCAGAGTCTGCACATTCTCCCCATGCCATTGTGGGCTTCCTCCCACAGTCCAATGACGTGTGAGTTGGGTGGGTTGGCCATGCTGAATTGCCCCTTGATGTCAGGAGTGGGGTAAATGCATGGAGTATGGCGATAGAATGGGATTTTGGTTGGTGCAGACTCGATAGGATGAATGGCCTCCTTCTGTACTGTGGGGTTCTATGATTCTAATAAGTCACCTTTGTGCCCTCTCCAAGGCCTTGATATCCTTTCGAAGCGGGGGGGTGGGGGGCATGCCCAGGCAATGCCTCTGATACAAGAGTGATGTCAGGTGACAATGTCAGGAAGGTGGAGGCAGCTTCTTTTGGGAAGTCTATGGAAGGAGAGGGGGAGCATTCTCTGTGTACTTGGTGAGGGTGCGATTCTTTTTTTCGATTTCTTAAAGGTCAATGTTGCTGATGGATGAGCTGACTTTGTGGACCTCCAAAATATATTTTTTAACTAAGTGTCAAAAAATATGGCGAAAAGTTGGCGGTGGGCTGGTGGGTAGTGAGTGTAAATAGTGATGTCATGCAGCAACAGGAAGTTGGTCACGGCTACAAATTTAAAGATCCTCCATTTTAAATCTGTCCTTATTTTTTATTGAAAGCAAGAAATTAAAAAATTGAACTTAAAAATCATACAAATGCTGCCATCTTCACTAGCAGTCCTGGTATTGGCAGCAAGCCTTTTTTTAAAACTTGTGCTGCCTCATTAAACCTATCCGTGAAGGTGGGGGGGGCTTGCTCTGTGACCATTAAATACAGCCATATTTATAAAACTGAGGATCTCATTTCTCTTTAAAATATCTTTATCACCTTTGTGGCTTCTGCATGTCAACAGTCAAGCTTCTCTGTCCCCACCACCACCACCACCACCCCCTCCCCCCAATTGAAATTGTGCTCTTTTTAAGAACAGATGCTGGTTCACCCAACACCCACTCTACCGTACTTTCCTCCAGCCCAAAAAACAACAGTTCTTTGATACTCTGTTTTCCGTCATTCAACCAAGTTCTTGTCAAATGTTGTCACTGTCCTTTTAATTCCACGCTTTTTGACTTTGCTGACAAGTTTGTGACACTTTTACAAACACCTTTCAGAATTCCATGTACACCACATCGACCACTTACCACCATCAACCCTCTCTATTATCCCATCAGAAAGCTCCAGCAAGTCCGTTAAATCCCTGAACAAAGCTGTGCTGGCTTTCCTTAATTAATGCACTTTGTCCAAGTCATTCTTAATTTTGTCCCAGACTGTTCCCAAAAACTTTCTTACCACTGAGGTTAGATTGAATAGTCTGTAATTGTGTTTATCCTTATACCTTTTCTTGAACAGGAGTGTAACACTTACAAATAATATTCCACTACTAGCATTCCTTTTAAATCTTCTGTTCCCACCAGCTACTATTGTCTCTTGTATCTTGTATTCACAGCATGACTTCAAAATACTTGCAAAATGACTTCCCCTCGGCCATTTTAATGCCTAGTAAATTGTTATATGAATCAGTTCTTTACCATTAATTCAAATTTAGCTGCAGTAATCTACTTACTGATGGGCCAAATTCCAAACAAGCTGGCGAACAAAGAAGTCATTGGTGGCTGATCTTAAACGTATCATGAAACTGACCTGAAATTGACAAGCAGAAAGTTGTGAAAAGCAGTTTTGGAGACCTTCAGGATCACACTACAATGATCACATTGTGGATTGTCTCAGTCAAAACATTCTTGGAAGTCTCTGCTTTTCCAGAGTCTAAGCTTCTATTACTCCTATATACAATTGTTTTGTTAATACAATCACAAATAATGTCAAATTATTTTGTGCAGAATGATGCTTTGAAACCAGTGCCACAAAAATTAATGTACTTAAACATTACAGACCATGCAATACAGCTTTCTGAAAGATCAATATTTTCAAGCACTAAATTCCCACTCTGCCATGTTATTAATTACTACTTAATTTGAATTACCAAATAATTTTATTATTTTAGTGCAAAAATTCAAATGTTCCAGACTCATACAGGAGGCCACTGAGATATTGTGCTTCTTTCAAGTCTTGACAGAGCTATCCAATTAGTTGTATTCCCTTCCCCTTTCACCATCATGCCATAAGCTTTTCCTTTAAGCATTTATCCAATTTCATTTTGAAAGCTGTAACTGAAGTTGCACACCTTCTTTTCAAGCACCTCATTCTAGATCATAAACAAAAAAAAAAACTCACCTCATCTCTGATCCCTTTGCCAATAACCATAAACTTCTGTCCTCTGGTTCTAGCCTTTATGCCATTGGAAAGTGTTTCTTCTTTTTCCCAAAACCCTCAGGATTTTGAAAAGCATTATTAAGCCTTCCCTTATCTTGTCATTCACTTTAAAGCAAACATCAACTTTTCTCTAACTGAGGCAGATTTCCTCGTTCCTGATGTGATTCACATAAATCTCCTCGGGACCTTTTCCAAGGCCTTGACATCTTTGCTAAACAGTGGTTTCTTGATTTGGTTACCGTCCAAATGGGAACTCAAAACCAAGGAAACCTCTAGTTTTCTGTGACTTTTAATAAAGCCAAGGATCTTATTTTAAAAAATTGCTGTCTCATACAATTCTTCCAAGTTCAAAGATTTATGCATGTACATGACAAGTCTCTGTTCCTTTAAAACTGTACCAGTTTAAATTGATTTTTTCATCCTTTGCACTAAAATGCATAATTCTGCATTTCTCCACATTGAATTGCACCTGCCATGTGGCTGTCCATTTCACCAGTATGTGGCCTCCAGAAAACAGAAGTAACTGATTGGTCAACAGTAGATAAAATTCTTAGAATTTCATGGTTTATAACGGAGAATGAACAAAGGTCAATTCTATAAACATTGTTTTATTAAATCAAAAGTCATATTATGTACTTTGTATTATCATTGAGCCAAATAAGTATCAAACACAAACATAATAAAATCGGCTTAGTAGGATGGGTTGAAATGCAATTTTTATTACTTAGAAATCCAAGATTCAGATGTAAACCTGTTCTCAGTCACAATTTCCTTCCCTCCTCTTTCAAAGATAAGCACCTCTCAACACTCAGTTGGCTATGGGCCTGAAACCAATCTACAGAGAAATACTTAAGTCTTTTGGGAGCTGGTCAATAATAATCAGAAACTACAGATCCAATTTTAACCTTGTGTAAATGAGTGGGCTTTGAATGAGTTAGAATTTCATCCTAATGATCAACAGGACATGAGGCTGGATTTTCACCAGCAAGGCAGTAAGTCAGGTCGTGAAATTTCCCAAGTCTGCTTCATTTTAAAGTGCCCAGTCACACAACAATTTTCACTCTTTGGTGGAGTCAGGCCAGCTGGCCCCAAAGCAAATCCTAGGCAGGAAAACGCAAGGCAGGCTGGTTGCAAGGATTTTCTCCATTCTTGAGGGCTTCATCTCAGTTGTAATAACTTAGTCCTCACATCACCTCACCCTATCCCACTCCACATATACACACAATGGCCAATCATAACCTTCATGCCAACTCACGACCTCCAAAAGACTACTCCAAGGCCCCTCATACTCTCATATCAACGCAATGCCCACTGATGCCTCTTCCATGCATGCTTACCCAGAATACATTGTGTACATGCCATTTAATAATGATGGCAACGGTGGAAATTCTTGAGAGAAAAAAGGTTCAGAAATTCCTTTGGAAAAAATCTGTTTCAATGACTTTATGAAAGTATCAGTCAGACAGTAAAGCACCAATACCAGAGGCTTCAAATACTTCATATCTCTTAATGTTCAAATAAACACCAAGACACAGACAAGAGTTGATAGAAAGAACTAATAGTAACTATTAAAATGTCATTCAAAAAGTCAACAGTTCACTTCACTTCACCTAACAAAGCAGATTCCCTCATGATCTATTGCTCTGTTTGGCTTGGGTCTCGTCCAAGCATAAAAGTGTGCAATAATAGGCCCCAGTTAAACAGCAAAATGAAGGTCAAGACTTTGTCTAAATCCCCTGCCACCCCACCCCCGCCACCTGCCCACCTCCCACCCCCCCTCCAGTTTCAAAAGCATTTCGCAAATCAACCCTTCTGCAAAGTAAACCTCTCAAAGGAGGCTGTTAACTGAAGTGTCTTGTTTCTGACTGCTCCAATTTATTTCAAAAAAATCTAATTTCTTTAGAAGTAACTGGTCTATATTTTACCAGAATTGATCAATTACAAGGCTTGGAGACTGAAAAGAATCAACAAATCTCTATGTATTGGCTTTTATATTTTGACCATTGCCTTCTCTGTCATCTGGCATTTTCAAGCAGCGTAGACATCTAACAAATCTTTAGCTTGTCAACCTCCTTTAAATTCTCCTTTTATGCCAATTGCATTCTATTTCTTTCAACTCCCCATTTCAACAGATCTCTTTAGATAAAGGTTGAACACATTTGCCTGTCACTGAAGCATACCAGCTTGCCAAAAATGCACTTCATTGACAGCCATTCAATAGCTCAAAATCACCAACTACCAACTAAACAAAATCAAACCATTTCGTTAGCATTCACTGTAACACTAGATTCCCCAAGAAAACTTCAAGAGCAGTCAGACCACTGACCTTTAGAAGGTCAGCCTGTTTTCATAGCAGTTCCACAGATCTAAATGTGCTACAGCAAACAGGAACTGAGGAGGTGATAAACAATGGGTTATTTTTCATCTTTCATTGAACAAATGGTCCTTCAGCATCCAGGTCTCTAGAAATCCGATAACAGAACTATGTTCCGATAAATACAACTACGGTCTGATTGATATGCGACTCCTATCCAACAGCAGTGTTGTTGATTCTTCCTTGCTCAATGAGGGACAGACAGCAGATAGTGGTCTAGCAAGGAACTCCTATATGCAGACCAACTGCGGTAACTTTAACACAATTCAGTAACATCTGGCTCTAAAAATGAACACCACCACTTGCCTGAGCAGTGAGCAGATTGGACAACACTGTTTTAGTCTGACATTGTGAGAATAGTCCCTGCAAAAACACTCTTGTCTTCACGTAAGAGGAATGAATTTATTTGGTTTTGGTTTATTTGGTTTTTCAAAGATAAGTATTTAATTTTCTTCACTCCTCATCAACTTTCAAAAGATACATTTACAGTTTCTCTCTTCACTTCATTCTAGAGAGTAACCCCATAAGTACTGGGGAAAGATTGTGGTCCTGATTGTCCCCTCCTGATGCACATGTTTTTGTCGGTCATTTTGCGAGACTTGCTCATGCATTCCCAATGCATGCGCATCCCCCACAGCTGGAGAGCAGGTATATTCAGGGCCGCCTGGAAACAGCAAAAAGATAAGTGATTTAAATCTATTTTTAATCTATTGAATTCTCTGGGCCTGATAGCATCTCCCACCCCACTAGGAGCCTTTCACTCAAGCGGGGTTCAGGGTAGCTCCCCACTTGTGAGACACTGGTGGAAGGCCACTGTGGAGCGAAGAGTGAGCAATCGGAACTTCCTTGGAGGGGTCGAATGGTGGCGGGGGATGATGCCCCCTGGCATTGCCGAAGGGGCAAAGTCCCTATACCTAGGGAGCGAGGCCTATGTGGACAGAGCCTAGGGGTGATTGGCGGGGTGAGGAGTCCCGCTGCCACTTTGCAAGTAGGATTGGTTGGGAATGGAGGGAGGCCAGCATTGGGGAGAGAGGGAGTGGCCTGCAAGAGGGAGAAGGGGTGTCTGCCTCCCGGGGGAGGGTACACATCTGCCTCCTGGGAGGGTGATGATTGTGGTGTTCTGAGACGGGGAGGGGGAGGGATCTAGGCTAGTTTGGAAATGTTTGAGCAGACAGCAATTGGGCTGGTCAGCAAACTGCAATCTGGTAGTTTGGGGCCACTGTGCACGCACAGAGTTCTGCAACTGTCAGACGTCAGACTCTGATGTGAATAGCAACCCCCCCCCCACCCCGCCCCGAGCTTTTACTGATAAAAAGGGGGGGGGGTAAAAACATTTTTTTAGCAAATACAAAGGAGATGTCAGGGGTAGGTTTTTCACTCAGAGGGTGGTGAGTGAATGGAACCGACTGCCGTCGGAGGTTGTTGAGGCAAACTCACTGGGGTCTTTTAAGAGACTTCTGGATGAGCATATGGAAAAGAATAGGATAGGGGGTTATAGACAGGTCCGTGGATTGGTAGATGTGATCGGCGCAACTCGTGGGCCGAAGGGCCTGTTTGTGCTGTATTGTTCTATGTTCTATATCCAGGATTGTGACATCTGCATTGCTCAGAATGTGGGAGATTTGAGGCTAAATTCCCACTGAGAAAACAATTGTGAATTATACTATTTTTCCCACTAATTCAGCACTTAGAATCTTTTGGAGGAATTGGGCCCTCCGAGTCTTGTTCTGTCACTTGTAGCATATCCAGTAAGCCAAAGACATAGTAGCAACACAGGTTTTTGTTTGACACTAAGGCTTGCTACATTACACGTATGAAAACATACTCTAATTCATAAATGAGAGAGGAGAATAGAAGTATAGTAAGAACTTACACATACCGAGTGGGTGGGGAGTCCAGTCAGTATTCCAATGGGAAGAAATCTAATAGGATGTTCACAAAGTGCAGAGCAAAGGAAAGCCAGAAAGCAATCTTAAAAGAAGGAAACAAAAAGGAGCAAAATATCTCAAAACGAAGGTTAGGGATGCAAAGCTTTAAGAGGTAAGAAATCTCAGCAAGCAAAGATGTAGTCAACAACTATACTGGTTGTATCTAATTGCAACTTAAGTTGGATCAGATTTCTTGTTTGTCCCCTTGGATGATAAAGCATAGCCAATAGTTTGTCTGGAATATGCAATCTGATCCAATCTGCTGACCCAGTAATTCAAGGGATGTACTTTACCAAGATGGTTGGGATTCAGAGATTGGGTTCAATTCTGGGTCAGAAACCTGAAAGTGGCCATGATTTTCATGGTGGCAGTTAACTTTTAAAGTCCAATTAGAGATGGTGGGAAATGTGGTGCAACAATGTTTGGCTGGCAATCCTACCAGGAAAGGTTGATGCAGTCGATGTAAGCAGGAGAATAGAAGAGCACCTCAGAAGGGGGGTCCTCATAAAATTGTAAAAAATACATATAGCCACAGCTATCAGATTATCGTTGTGGCAGGAGGGATAAAGATAGTCTTATTGGGAAGGTCTTGGGAGGTATCACCAATATGCTCCTTTGCCAGATGAATATCTGGTGCCAACTGGATCCTGGAAGTTTGCTCGGAGGAAGGATGCTGTTCAGGAGGATGCCTGCTGTGAGATTTTCTAAATTTACTCCTGGTCCTGCCTCCACACAACAGTGAAAGTTCAGTCTGAGGTCTCTTTGCTCCAATGTCTAGCAAGGAATGCTGCAATGATTAAATATCAAGGCTTCGGTAGGTGTAAATTCTATGAGAATTGTGGTTTTTAAATAACATCCTGGATTGTCTAGTATTCTGTAATTCTAACTGTAGTAGTCCTTTGCTAACAAAATAAAATACTTTTTACCCTAATTATGGAAATTGGTTAACAACTTTGGAGCTGCATGATTTCTCTCCTTCTAAAAGTGGCAAAAAATTGTTTTACCTTAGTTGAAGCTGCTGAATTATGCGAAGCCAGGGTCCTACGTTAACAAGTTTGTGCTTATGTTGGAAGTTGCTTGCTGTTTGAATCTCTGTATCTTTGGCTGTGCTTTGCTTTGCTTAACCTCAATAGTCATCTGTGATGCTGCAAATTACTGCGTTAATTGGTAACATATTCAGCTTAGCAATTAAATCAGCAATCTTCAAAACTGCAAATTACTAGAGAGATTAACTACAAAGCAAAGTGCTGCCAAAAATACCAAGTTCCATCCAGTTTCAGAGACAAGCAATCACTCAGAATCATATCACTGGCCGAGGAGATTGAGGAACAGATCTGAAATTGGACAGCAACAATCTTTCTTCGTGCTAGATCCCATTGTCTCCAGTTTTGCTGGGACTCCTTGATTCAACACTCAGTCAAATGCTGCCCTGATATCAAGGGCAGTCCCTCTCAACTAACCTCTGAAATTCAGCACTTTTACCTATGCTTGAACCAAGGCTGCAATTAGGTGAGGAGCTGAGTGAACCCTGGTGGAACCAAAACTGAACATCAGTGAGCAGGTTTTTGCTAAGCAAGTGCCTCTTGATAACGCTGACGATGATCCTTTCCATCACTTCGTTGATGATTGAGAATAACCTTATGGGATGGGTAATTAGCTGGATTGGATTTGTCTCATTTCTTGTGCACAGGACATACCTGAGCAATTTTCCATAATGCTGGATAGATGTCAGTGTTGTAGCTATGCTGGAACAACTTGACTAGGAGTGCAGCAAGTTCTGGAGTACAAGTCTTCAGTACTGTTGCTGGAACATTGTCAGGGCCCATAGACTCTGCACCGTCCACTGCCTTCAGCCATTTCTTGATATCACATGGAGTGAGTGAATCAGTTGGCTGAAAACTGTCATCCGTGATGAGGGAGAGGAGGCTAGCTGTCTCTCTTGGCATAATAGCATTAAAAAAAAATTCAAGAGGGATACTATTCAGCTAGGAATCCTGGCTGACAGGCTAGGCAACACTTCCAGGTGAGGGCTGTAAGAGGGGAGAGTCAGGGTCAGCAACCTTTTTCAACGAGGAAGAGAAAACAGTGGTTCATATTCTCTGTAGTGAGAGGCAAGTGGGGACATACACGCATTTTAATTTTCTCTCCACTTCTGCTGTTGTCTGCTATGATTAGCTGATCCTTCATGCTAGGACATAGGCTCATTATCCTTGAGCTTTTTCTTAGCAATCCAAATAATCATTCTCAACAAGACAGCACACAAGTTGTGGCTGAGCCACCTGCGTGACTAATGTATGACGTACGTTGCTGAGTCAAATCACCATGGCACAATGCAACTATTTTTATATCTGTTAATGTCAAGTGACAAGATTTCTTATATTATAAAAGCCTGGCAGCGCTCTTAACATGCTTAACAGGTACCGCATCCAAATGTTGACATTTTAAAAAGGATTTAAATACAACGCTGCAGCCCACTCAAATATTTCAGCATGTAAAGGGCTGTAGACATTATTATAACCAGGAAGTTAAAAAAAATTATTTAATATCAAATTGCAGAAATTTTATTAATAGGAACAACGTAACGCGTTTGGTTTAATGAAACAAAGGCTCCGAATGCAAAAAAGGTGGATTACTAATGAGATTTATTGAAGTTTCAACTGTTTTTTGAGCTCCCTTCAATTTAGTTGCAATGCCAAGTTTGAATCAGTAACACACCTCTAAAATACCACTGTCAAATTCCTCACATAGAAGAGAGGTACCATGACAATCACATTGACATTAATACAAGTGCTCATCATAAAATATAAATGCAAATTAGAGCTCTGACAAAGAGTCATCCAGACTCCAAACTTTGCTGTAACGTTATGGTTGTTAATGCTGATGGGATTTTCCAATTCCACTGTGGTGAATGGAGATTTGGCTGGGTGCTAAATTTTCTGACTCGCTGCACCAGGACCATGAATGACCAGTAAGATCACGCCCATAGGCTCAGTTCTCTCTTCACAGAAGCTGTCAGATCTGTCGGGATTTTTCAGCATTTTTTGTTTGTGTTGCTCATCATACAATTTCAGGTAAATTTAGATGCGCCAAAAGGTGACTGGGAAATCTACCATTCCTTTATCTTTTCCTCCCCCACCCCATCAAATTTTTTTTCTCTCTGCTTTCTCTTGCACTCATGCAACCTTTTCTGTATCTGAGAGTACTGACATGGAGATCTGCTTCATAGCAGCTCATCGGCTGTTCAACTGCTTTAGCCTATTACTGGAAATTGTGTGGAGTTCAGAAAGCTGACCGTGCAAGGGATTTAAGTGGAGTACCTACTCCCATCCCTTACTGATTCAGCATTCAGGATGGGAAAGGGAAAGGACACAGCTGCACTACAGCTTGGAGGTGATTCAAAACAGAATTCAAAGAATCCCTCTCTTTCTTTTGTGGGTAATAAGATAAATGACTCAACTTTGCTTTAAGAATACATGAATTTGTGGAGGTTCACAAAACTAATTTTCTTAAATATTAATGCTAACATAAACATGAACCGTAGAAATGTGCAAACTCTTGAAAAATGGAACAAAATATAGAAACATATCTGCAGTATAAGATACATAGGAAAAGGTATCAGCAAACCGCAAAATAGAACTGCATTCTAGAAAAGGTTTCCATGCAGTTCAGTAACATATCTGGCCCTGAGTGATCAGGGATGTGATCAGTACAGACTCAATGGGACAAATGGCCCCCTTCTGTATTGTAGGGATTCTAAGATTCTATGAACATGCTCATAGAACTTTTTTCCAATTGAGTCACTGTATTCAGGTGAAGAGAACAGAAAAATGAAAAGCATTTTTAAAAAAATCACATGAAAGCACAAAGTTATGAATTAGTGATGACCCAATAAAAGCTGCAGAATAACGCTGGAAGTCACTTCATAGCCCTGAAGTTAGTGCACTATTAACCATACTAATTTCAAGTGTGTTCCCACTATACTGAAATTGGATGTTGGATAGAGTAAGTATTAAACAGACTATATTCCGACAAATAATTTCTACATTGATTTCCATTAAGGATATTTTTCACAAATAGTGTAAGTTAACAGTGGTTTGAGGATTGTTACTTGTAAATTGAGAGAGGTGGATAGTAAACAAGAACTTGGTGCGCTAGTGCATCAATCACTGAAAGTAAACTTGCAGTTACAGCAGGCTACAAAAGCAAATTATATGTAGGCCTTCATAGTGAGAGAATTTGAGTATAAGGATAGGGATGTTTTGCTGCAATTGTATAGAGTGTTGGTGAGGCCTCATTTGTAGCATTGTGTGAAGTTCTGATATCCTTATCTGAGGAAGGATGTCCTTGGAAATTCAGCAAAGGTTTACCAAGCTGATTCCTACATGGTAGGCCCGTCACATGAGGAGAGACTAAATCAGTCAGGATTATATTTACTGGAGTTTAGAAGAGTGAGAGAGAATCTAATAGAAACTTATAAAATTCTAATAAGGTTAGATAAGATAGATTCAGAAAGAATGGCGGTAGTTATTCCATTGCAACCCACAATCTCTCAGGTTGCGATGAGAGACACATGTATGCAGCTTTGAACAAGGATTTGCACACGTGCTGAGATCGCCCAGAGCCAGTGAACAGTCGCCGGTCAGATCACACTGGAAACCAGTGGGAAGGCACCTAAGTAATTTGAATCTGTTTTTAATTTGTTTTAAATATGTATGTTAATTAATTATTGGGACCTGAAAGGTCCCGATTAAATCTCCTACCCATCAGGATACGTCATTCCGGCGGGGTTTAGGCTAGTTCCCCACGTTTGGGGAACTAATGGGAGATCCCGCCAGAATGAATGGGGGGTGGGGGGTGGAGGCAATCACGGCCACACAGGGGATCGGGTGGTAGGGTGTGTAGTGCTAACGGGGCACGGGCACCCTGGCAACGCAGCCTGTGCTTCCTGTCACTGCCCAAGGGGCAAAGTGCCCATGCGAAGGGCACTGGGCAGTGCCAAGGGGAGGGGCCTATTGTGGGCAGGGCCTAAGGGTGATCGGTGGGTGGACGATCCCACTGCCACCCTGCAGACAGGATCAGTTTGGGATGGAGGGAGAGCAGCGACTAGGGTGGGCTGGTCTGCTGGGGTGAGCGGTGTGTGGGTTCACCACTGCTGTTGTGTGGGGACAGGAGCAGGCACGGGAGTTGCTGTGGGGGCTTCGATCGTGCCTCTCCCTTAAGTTTTTAATGAGATGCACAACTGGGACTTCTGCAGTGCACAGAGTGTAGAGATCAGATGAGAAGCTGAACTAACAGAAATCAGGATTTAAACAGTTTCCTGCCAATTCAGCACTTTTGGGAGAATCGTTCCAAGGTTTCAATGGTGGCACTGTCCAGAACTGAGGGTCATAGTTTGAAGATAAGGGGTAAACCTTTTAGCACTAAGATGAGGAGAACTTTCTTCATGAACGTATGGAATTCACTGTCACAGAACGTAGTTGAGACCAAAATGTTGTCTGATTTCAAGAAGAAATTAGATATAGCTCTTGGCGCTAAAGGAGTTAAGGGATTGTGTGTGTGTGTGCGTGCGTGTGCGTGTGCGTGTGTGAATCAGAATATTGAATTTGATGATTGCCATGATCAAAATGAATGGTGGAGTAGACTTGACAGGTTAAATGGCCTACTCCTGTATCTAATTTCTATGTTAATGGTGGAATGCAATGTAATGTACAGGCTGGGATTTTTCTCCTGCATTCACGGCAGGTTTAGTGACTAGAGTGAAAAATATCTCAACAAGTGCAAAGTCGTGTGTAAAAGCATGATGCAACTGCCCTCCTAAACTACCACCACCGCATCCCCCCCAATCACCCCCCTGCAGTGACAGGGTGTGTTTTCCAATGTTGAATGTGTTGAATGTTTATTTGAATATATTGACATATCAATATTAGGCCCACATGTCAGAATCATATTATATGCCTTCACCATCAAAAGCATCGAGGCATGCCAGGCAAATGCCCGGAGGGTGCCAGGGTGAACTAGCTTGCTTGTTGTGCATTGGGGCAACCTATAAAAATTGTATCATTGATCCCCACATGTCTAAGTTGTCAATGTGGGTGAATCAGAGGCCGCCCCGCCAATGAAACATCATGGGAGCAGTCACAAAATTTTTTTTCTGGCCCGATATCGGTCTTTGCCAATATCTGGGAAAATCTCAGCCACAGTAGTACGTTTGTCCCAGAAGCCATATTGCAAAACATCTCCATTCCCGTAATCATTCTCCATCAAAAGTGCTGATTGAAGAATTCAAACAGGGTTTTATGGGAGTGGTTGGCATGGATGTAAGAGGTGGTTTAATGGCCAGGGAAAAACAAGGGAAACAGCTAAATAAACTGGACGGGATTTTCCAACCCCGCCTACTGCTGGGATCGTCCAGTCCCGCCAAAAGTCAACGGACTTTTGACTGACTGACTGCATCCGCCATGGCGGGCCCTGTCAAGGCAGGGCTAAAAAATCCTAGCCACAATCTCTAACTTAGAGACTGCAAAATCTATGAGCTCCTGACACTTCTTGTTAGAGATAACAGTGGAATTGTAGAAGAAAGTGGTTTAAAGTTAATAGACAAAAGAAACCTGCCGTTATTTTGGTCGCTGATTAGAATGCGAATCAGCAACCTGTAAACTGTCTGTGCTGATATGTGTGCTATTGCAGACCAGAACACCTCATTCACCTGAGGAAGGCTACAAAGGCCGAAAGCTTACAAGTTTACTATCAAATAAATCGGTTAGATTTAAAATTGGTGTTGTCAGACCACTTACTGAGTTTACCCCAGTCCAACGCGGGCATCTCTACATCGTTATTTTGGTCATCCAGGTAATCCTAGACTAGCAAGTTTGTGTTGCAGACAGATGTGTGGATTAAGTGAACTTGATGTGGTCAGATCTGGCAATGGATTGTTAAGGCAACATACTGGGTACGCTGCAGTTCATGTCTTTTTAACTTAATGTTGTGGACACAGAGGCAAAACAATTAGAATTCAAAATGTTGATGCTTTTAATGGCAGCGTAGATGGAAATGATAAATCTATTGAAAAATCTGTACAGAGGACTAAAGTTCTGGACCACAATTCAATATTTTGGTTTATAAATGACTTGTGATAGGGGAGGTCCTTCAACAAACCCTATCAGTATCTGAGTGAAGCAGCCAGTATCAGACAGAGAAGTTCATTCTCACTTCTATTCTTCACTTCTCCATTCTCGCTCTCCATCTTGCCCTCCTTTCCGAGGGTAACTGCTACAATCCTCAGGGCAGTCCCTTAACAGTCTATACCTCCATTCTGCCATTCACATATTCTGATCATTCAATGACACTTTTAGCACTCTCAACGTTTTTCATTATCGTTTTCATTGCATTTATCCTGCTACAACACCCCCCTAATAATATAAACCTCGCTTGATTTTCTTTGCTCTTTGATCTGACAAAGCATCATTCAGACTAAAAATGTTGGCTCTATTCTCTCTCCATAGATGCTGCCAGACCTGCTGTGATTTTCCTCATTTTCTGTTTTTGTTTCAGGCAAGGAATAGTCTCTGAAAGCTACCCCACACTGCCCTGCCTCTGACACACATGCCATTCCCCGCTCTCCTTTGAACGCCACCCTGTGAATCACATCCCATCTCCATTCACCTTTGGTCTGGGGTCACACACCAATTGGTAAAGACATTGCTGTCAGCTGCTGCCACTCCTGCTGATGGTATGAGGAGCTGTGGCAGCTTTTGGCAGGTGGGACCTTCACCACTGCAGTCGTCAATCATGAAAAGACACGACAGTGGCCAGTTAAGAGCCTAAAATATATTTGATTCCACCAGGTATTTCCCATAAAATTGATGTGTTTTTTGTGCATTCTCAGGCTGGCAGATGTGATTCCTCCTCAGACCTGAAAGAATCCTGTTCAAAAACTCTGAAAATAACTATTTCCCACGTCACCAAAATCTTCCTGAAGTAGGCACTATAGCACTTATTTGCATAAACAAATGGTTTCATGCCTACTTCAGACATGGATAAGCGGCATATTTTGTTTGTTTTTGCCCAATACATTTAATGGCTAATACATTTCTGCCTGCAATTTTGAATAGTTAGATACAATGAAGGTTCTGGCAAAGTGGGTCCTATTTGACACAATTTTTACGGTAGAGTCCTTAAGCTCAAGATCTGAGTTTGATTCTGATTTTTTTTCCCCCCAACACCTTGACACAATAATTGAAACAAAACCATGTTTATTTATTTATCAGATCCACTTCAAACTCTGCACATTAATATTTCCCTGTTCCCAATATCTCCACTTCCTTTTTAACTGCGTGGTTTAAATATCTCTTAAGCACGCAATTAATTCTTTTAAATTTCCCTTTGGAAGTAAGGTGCCAAATTATACTTAATATTGAGTCAGTTCTCTTGTTAAACAAATCCATTTTGAACAATGAAATGGTCTCAAGTTTCACTTCAGAAGCTGATTAGCTTGACATAGGATAGTCACTCATTGACTGGATAAACTCAGTGAATCTCTCAAACATTTTTTCAAGATTTTTATAAATCTATCCAAACCAAATTAGCTTAATTTAAAGTCACAGCTGTAACAGACAGGAGCTACCTTTAATCTATCACAGCATTATTTAAGTTTGTGTAATAATCAGTACATATTGAACAAAAGCTACAGTTTCACAAATGAGTGCTTATTACTTTATACCATCTACCTATTTTACAGATGAAATAGATAGCTTAATTCAACGCATCACAAACTCGTTTAAAACACGCATCTAAAATGTTCAAATTGATTGCAGAGCAATGCATCAATTAACTAAGATCAACTGAAACTGACAAAGCGTCTGATGTTACAATGGCAACATTAGCAACAACATTCCAAAACGGTTACAAAAAAAAACTATTATGGCAACACAGGAAGTTGAAACTAATTGGCAAATACAGCATTGCATCAGTTTGAAGCCATTTCCACTCCACACCAATTGTCGAACGCAACACAGGCACCAAAGCTAAAAATGTTTCTACAGCAAAGCAGAACTCCTTCCTTCTGGTGTTTTGTTTCTCTTGACTGCAGTGTCAGATGTGGCTCACACCAGATTGAGATGCATTCACCCAATGACTGTAGTAGTTATAGAATGAGTTTACCTCAGAAAATTGGAATATATAATTAGGTTCCAATCAGGCCTGGAAAGTTCCCATGCAGCGTATTACAACTGCAATTGTACTGCAGCTTAGTGTAGTAACTGGCACCAATGTTCTCTCCACCTTGCACACATGCACGATAATGCAGCAACCTAGAAGTTACACTTCGGGCTGCTCAAAAGTTGTCCTCTTTCAGATACCATTAAGCATAAAAAATAAATGTATCAAGCATTGAAATGAACAGGGCACATCCAACACACACAAAAAAAAAACAAGGAAGGACTTTAACTGGAATCTGAACTTTGTATCTATTTGCTCGCACTGCCTTCCCTTTCTATTATTAGCCAGGGAACAGGTTACTTATAAAATTTGTATAGACAAGTACAGCATCAAGACAACAGCTGAAGGCTGCCTTTCCTTTTAACACCAGAGCAGTAAGTGCTCGATCCCATGACCACTTACATAGCAACCGTGCTCTATAACCGTTTACCGTGGCACCATTCAAAGACTGCCAGATTTATGCTAAATCATCTGGGCTGCAAAGAGATTATAAGGCTTATGGAGGCACCAGGGACAAGGAATTTATTTGATTTCAATAAACTATTAATCAGGAATTTCAGCTGCATAAGTGTTACAGTATTCTGCATATGTAAAAAAGTGCAAATTTAACAGTATTTTAATTTTTTTCACCTGCTGGCTTTTGACCTTCCTTGCTATGATAATAAATAGATTACAAAAAAAAATTATTAGTCTTATTGCTGTGAAGGCAGAACCTAACTATCTGCAAATATAGATAGCTGCATTTTTAACAAGTTTTGGCTCTATTTTTAAGTTAATCTTAAATACAAGTGTATGAGTAACACTTGAAATAACAGCAGAATACTTGCTCTTTTGAAGAGATCTGTGATCATTCAGGCTTGATATTTTTAAAAAATAATTACCTGTATCTAATTTTCAGGAAACAGAACTAACTCAATATCAGCCAATACATCTAAGCTCCAAAGTTGTTCAATGTGTACTCCAAGATTTCTCTCATTCTCAGAATGGTTTTTTTTGGGCACAATTGACTATATTACTGGAACTCTCCATCAGCCAACTATCTAATACATTCCAGTCCTTTTAAAGTTAAACATCTATCCAAGTCACCTTGATAAGTGTCAATAGGGTTGATAGCAGGGGGAAGGTGACAGGCAACAACTCTGTACAGTATGCATATAACTATATGGAGTTAAAAGTTTGATACCTCAAAATCATTTTTCCCCCCAAAACTTTCTTTAGCTGTCGTTTGGCAAAGTTAGCAATTACTAGCTAACCACCACAGGGTTAAGCTTTTTCCTCGGATGGACTCAAATAGCATGAGGGGTCACAGGCTTAGGGCGAGAGGGGTAAGGTATAATTTGGATGCTAGAGGGAGTTTTTTCACACAGAGGGTGGTGGGGGTATGGAATGCGCTGCCAAGTAAATGGTGGAGGCAGGCACTCTGGAGTTATTTAAGAGATACTTAGATGGACACATGAACAGAATGGGAATGGAGGGGCATAGAAAACTGATTTAAAATAGGGATCATGAGCCATGGGAGTCTCTGGGAAGTGCGTAAATAGACAATGATATTGATGTATTTGTTTTTATCCCACAGGTGCTTTGGTCTACCTTGTTGTCTAACAAGGGGCATACGCGTGGTGGGTCGTGAGAGGGCTGCTCTTGGATTTTTTTGAGAGTATCCTAGTGCTTCACGTCGTTAGTGTATACTTGACCTGGACTATTTGATGGGTAACACAACAGCTCAGTGACTATCACTGTGCTGTACAAATACATGGATTTGGGCCTGTGTCTGTGGGAGTTTGCGCATTCTCCCCGTGCTTGCGTGGGTTTCCTCCCAATCCCAAAAATGTGCTCTTAGGCTAATTGGCAGAACAAATTCTCAAATTTGGTTTCAATCCATAGATCTATAAACATTTTTTTTTAAGAGCAACACAGCACAGGAAACAGGCCCTTCGGCCCAACGAGCCCACGCCGCCGTCATAACTATATAGTAGCAATTCCATTATCCTATTCTAAATTTAGGTTATTCCTAATATGGAAGACTCTCACTATAGGGACAATTTGTTTCCCAATCAGCCTAAGAGCGAATTTTTGGGTTGTGGGAGGAAACCGGAGTGCCCGGAGAAAACCCACGCAACCACGGGGAGAACGCGCAAACTCCCGCAGACACCGGCCCAATTCCAAGTGTCTGCACAGCTACAGCGATAGTCTCTGAGCTGTCATGGTGCCCTTCAGATGGTCCACATAAAGCACTCATTTACGACATGAAGCACCAGGCAACCCATGAATCAACATCCAAGAGCTGTCCTCGCACCACCTGCCGAATGCATGCTCCTTGCCGGTCAAGTATGGACCGAATTACCTGTGGAAAAAAGCCATAGTTAAACAGTCCTACTATATCCTTCTATCTGCATACCGCTCATGTGGCTGTCCAAGAGACCCTCAAACAGCCCTAGCGTGCCTGCTCCCACCACCTTACTCGGCAGTGCATTCCACACCCCCACTACCCTTTGTGTGAAAAACTGCCCTCTAATATTTGTCTTATACATAGCCCCCCTCACCCTATGGCCATGACCCCTCGTCCTATCCATTTCTGAAGGTGGAAAAAATTTACCTCCATTTACTCTATCTATACCCCTTATAATCTTATACACCTCTATGAGATCCCCTCTAAGCCGACGTCTTTCAAGGGAAAACCACCCCAGTCTATCTAATCGTTCCTCATAGGACAGTCCTTCCATACCAGGCAGCATCCTGGTAAACCTCCTCTGCACTCTCTCCAAGGACTCCACATCCTTTCGATAGTACGGAGACCAGAACTGGGCGCAGTATTCCAAGTGAGGCCTTACCAAAGTTGTTTACAACTGCAACATCAAACTCCTACTCTTGTATTCTATACCTTTTTCTATGAAAGCTAACATACTATACGCCTTCTTTATCACCTTCTCCACCTGTGAGGACACCTTCAGAGACTTGTGAACCTGCACCCCCAAGTCTCTCTGCGTCTCTATGCTCCGTATAGTTTTACCTTTTATTCTATAACTCTCTTCTACATTTTTCCGGCCAAAATGCATCACCTCGCATTTATCCGGATTAAATTCCATTTGCCATCTATCTGCCCAGTCTACCAACATATCTATGTCATATACAGGGATCACGGGTAGAGATGGGAACATTGGGGTGGCGGCGTGGGCTCGTTGGGCCGAAGGACCTGTTTCCCGTGCTGTTTTGTTCTTTGTTCATTTTCATCTAATTAGCAATTAAATATCATGATATTCAAAATCACTATATTTCAATTACTTCCAACATCCTGAGAACTTTCAGTATTTCTCAATTTTTTTTAAACAGTAATCCCATCCCAATTTAACTCATTGGGTTACTGAAGCTGCTGACTCCAACTGGGGGATCCCACACACAAGTTATTAACATCTATCACACAACCTCAGTGGATACAGCCTGGGGTTTCCACAGTGGACAATATCACAACTAACACCTGTACTTTCACATACTGATACATACTTCTTAATAGGCTGGTCATTTTGCATCCTTTGGCTCAGATCTGCTGGTGGTGCATAGCCCCCCACTATTACATTAGTTAACTATGTAAGGATAGAAAACATTTGATAGTTATTTAGATGCTAGTGCAGCACATAAAAGATTTATAATACTAGAACTCAGAGATTATGACCATAAGGGAAGAAAACTAGTTGGAACTCTTCCCTCTAAAAAAGAGAGGATTGCAGGTGTAACCTAATACATGCAATGAAATTTATGACACTGTTTAATAATGCAGACATGAAGAATATGTTTCCACTTGTGGGAAGTCTAAAACTATAAGTCATAAATATGGGATGATCACTAATACACTTAATTAAAAAATTCAAAAAACTTTTTTACCCAAGGAGTGTTGAAAATGTGTGGAACTTGCTCCCACATTAAATAGTTGAGCAGAGAGCATCAATGCATTTAACGGGAAGTACACAAAGTAAGATAGGAACAGAACATAGAGTTCCCTCCATAAACTCATTTTAACAGTTACAGTAATTATAACATTGCACTTTGCCACCAGCATTGATTTGCAATAGACATTTCATTAGGTAGCCTAATAGTATTGATCTCTGAAAAAACATACATAAATGTGACATTATATTATAATCATATCACTGGTCCCTATGCAAAACATTACAGATGCTGATGGGTTTTGCAGATAGTTCCAGCATTTTCTGCTTTCCTCCAATTATTGTTTCATTTTTAATCAAATCTTGGCCTACTAGTAAAGATTAGCAGTACAAGTATGTTATTTGCATATCATTTTAGAGTACTGAATTTTGTAATATATTGAACTAAGTTTACATTTAATTTTATTTAATACAAAAATTTTACAAGAGGAAAGTGCTCATCAGGCAGTTTTTTAATTCCAAAACAATACGTTGATTTGAGGATACTTAGTGCATGCAAATCTGAACAACAGAAAACTGGTTGGATACAGTAGCTCTAATTTCATTCCTAAGCTTGCTACTAATTGTAATGAATTGAGTTTCCCTACCGCATTCTAATTATGATGAAGATGTGCATCGACTTATTAAATTGCTCTTGGGAAATATAATGCAAAAAACAGACTTTGCAGTCAGTCTGTTATCAAGAAAGGATCACAAGGAGCACAATGTCTGCACAATTCTTCAGAAATAATTTGTTGGCTATAAAGCACTTTCTAATGTGGATAAGTTGATAAGTTAATTAGTTAATAAGTAAATACATATTATTTTCCTTTACATCTTTTCATTTCCATTTATCAGTGCAGGATCTCAAATCCAGCATGTGTTCAGATTAAAGTAGATTAAATCATCCCTTCTTCAAGTAGGAATTCTCTTCCCCAGTTATCCTTTTTTTTGCCAGCTGTTCAGCTAAGGGTTATTTCTCCGCACAAACCAACTTTGAATGTAATATAAGGATCAGGTTACCAAACCCTTCAAGAGTTCCAAGAGCCTTTGAACATAATTTCATCTTTCTGATCTACTGTAACCAGAATCTGTAGAATGTTCAACCAGAAATATACAACAGAAGTGAAGCCATCAACTGCAAAACAGTTTTATGCAATGTAGTCTTTTGCAGAAAACAAAAGATATTGTTTGCAACAAAATGAAAAATAAAAGGAATATTTATATTTTTCACTCTGAAACTGGGATTAAAGAGTCTCCATATGTATTGTCAATTTTTATTAAAATTGAATATAATTTCAGTTCTACAGATGGCATGCAATCAAAACATGTTTACATTTTGAAAGCTGCAAAGAACAAAAGAAGTGTAGAGGATTTAAACTTAACCAAATTACCAAACAAAATCACACTCTGAACTGACTAAGGATCTGAAGCGGTTGTATTGAATGAAAAGAGATGCTATTCACAGTCAAAGTAAAAAAAACTTCCAAGAGAAGCATTACCTCTTAGTCCACTACTGAATAACTTCCTTCCAATATATGGCAGAGGTGCACAACACGAGGCCCGTACGCTGATCCATTTCACACAGCTTTTGATGCACTGTTTAATTATTCAAAGGAACTGTTCCATCACTGCTGCATGAGAAATATGTATATAAGAAAACATCTTAGGGAAGAAAGGGGCATTTATTCCATTAAACCCATTCCTTTCATTACCTTGTGTACTATCCCCACTATTTTGGATTGTAACACATTTACTCAATTTTCTGTAAGGATAAACAGGTATTGCAAAATTTCTCCCAAATATAATCAAACAAAATAGCAGTAAATCAAGTTATCAATTTTCATTTTTTAACCCTGATCATTACTTCCTACGGATGGCATATCTTTAAATGAAATTGCCAGGCAGCATCAGTATTATATGAATTATTGCTTTCCAAAAATATTCCATCATTGCAATGTCTGATCACCTCTCAGTTCTCTGATCCTTTATTTAACCAAATACATATCCAAATTTTTATGAAGGAATTAATCATCATAGTATAAATTTTGGTTGTTAGCAATTTGCTCAATGGGTCCATTACTCCAGCTGGTTAAAGTTGAATAATGGGTATACTTGAAGGAGTTTCTGTGAAAGAAGAATTTATTTTGTGTTGCTACATTTATTGCAAAACGTATTTAATTTGTTCCACAAATTATTTATTAAATGCTCCTTAAACCAATCAGATGTGAAAAGTTCAAAATATGGATTATAACTGTGAGTGGTTAATAAATAACAATATCATGGGTGAGATTCTCCCAAATGCAGTTTAAGTGTCGAATCTGTGTAAAAATTGGAATTAATCTTGCCGGACTTTTTCTCCTACACTGTGCATCACAGAGAACTCTATCATGAATCTCATTAAAAATCCAGAAATGGGGCTTATTCCCACTGGGATAGCATTGAGTGAGCAACGACATGTGCTAATTTATCATAGCCGAGCTCAGCGCATGCACCATAGCCCGCACTATCAGCCTCCCAATTGTTGGCCAGCTCGATGGCAGGCCAGCACAGCAACCCAACATCACTGCCCCTCCAATTCTCTAACTCCCCCAATTGCTGTCCCCCTGGATTTATCCAGGCAAGCCCCGACACTGCCCTCCACCATGGCAGGCTGACAGCCAACAGCCCCCACCCAACCCCGATGGATAGCCCCAGTCGCTGGTCTCCCTCCCTGCCAAATGCAAGGTGGCAGCAGGAAGCCTCCCCCACCAGAGGACCCACCCCCTGTAGGGCATATCTCATATTGGCACTGCCAGATGCCTGGTGGGCAATGCCATGGTGCCCCCTGAACATTGCCACTTTGCTCCTTGAATGATACTGAGGGCCAGGCTGTCATTGCCAAGCTGAGGGCGCACGTCCCCCTTACCGCCAACCACCTACGGAGCCTCCATGGCTCCCCCTTTACTTCAGGGTCACCAGCTCCCTGCTGGCGGGGAGCTGTTCCAAATCCCACTGGAGTGAAACACTCATGACCAGGTGGGTGGGGGGTGTGGGAGGCCAGTAGCCTGGAGACTTCAGTGCCAGGCTTGCTAATAATATGCAAATCCTCATTTGAATAAATTATGCAGCTCTGCGCTGATTTTTGG
Source organism: Sphyrna mokarran (assembly GCA_024679065.1). Lineage (NCBI taxonomy): Eukaryota > Metazoa > Chordata > Chondrichthyes > Carcharhiniformes > Carcharhinidae > Sphyrna > Sphyrna mokarran. The sequence goes on from JAGIQG010000005.1 coordinate 96,367,548, forward strand.
CACTCAGCAGGAAGCTTCTGCTTGAGTCTCCTGGCTGCTGGGAAAAATCTCCCCCATATCTTAGGATTTGGGAAGTTTTCAGCTGAGTTGAAATGTAGTAATTGCATGGAAATTACAACATCGAAATAAGCCAAACAGCCAAAAAAGTTCATGTTGGTATTTATCCCCCACGCAAGTAGTTTTAATCTGATGTGCCAGTCCTGTTCCAATTTGTCTTTATTTTATTTTCTTTGAATAAATCTTCTAAGCTTTTTTTTATTCATTCGTGAGCTCTGGTGGTCGCTGCCTAAGCTAATATTGCCCTTGAAAAGATGGTAGTGAACTGCCTTTTTGAACCATTGCCGTCTCTGTGATGTAGATAAACCCACAATACCGTTAGAGAGGATGTTCCAGGATTTTGACCCAGCAACAGTAAATTAATAATATATTTCCAAGTCAGGATGGTGAGTGACTTGAAGGAGAATCTCCAGGTGGTGAGTGTTCCCATATATCTGCCTTTGTCCTTCTCGGTGGTAGCAGTTCTGGGTTTGGAAGGTGCTAAGAAGTCTTGGTTAGTTGTTGCAATGCATTTTATAGATGGTACACACTACTGCCACTGTGTGTTAGTGGTGGAGGGAGTGAATATTCGTGGATAAGATGTCAATCAAGCTGGCTGTTTTGTCCTGAATAGCGTTAAGCTTCTTGAGTGTTGCTGGAGCTACGTTCATCCAGGCAAGTAGAAAATATTGCATCACACTTCTAACTTGTGCCTTGTAGTTGTTGAACAGGCTCTGGGCAATCAGGAGGTGAATTACTCACATCAGGGTTCCTAGCCTTTGACCTACCATCATAGCCACAGCATTTATATGGCTGATCCAGTTGAGTTTCTGCTCAATGGTAATCCCCAGGCTGTCAGTGGTTTGATATTTAGTTCAGTTGGCTGAACAGCTGGTTTTTGAAGCAGAACGACACCAACAGCGTGGGTTCAATTCCCATACCAGCTTAGGTTATTCATGGATGCCTGCCTTCTGAACTTTGCCCCTACCATGAGGTGTGGTGATCCTCAGGTTAAATCAACACCAGTTAGCTGTTCCCCTGAAAGGCAGTTTATGTTCATCATGGATAATGCAACTTTACCTTAAATGTCAAGGAGTGATGGCTAGATTCTTTCTTCTTGTAGATGACCTAGCACTTGTGTGGCATGAATGTTACTTGCCACTACTTCAATATCTGAGGAGACACAAATGGTGCTGAACATTGTGCAATTATCAGCAAACATCCCCTTTTCTAACCTTATAATGGAAGGAAAGTTACGATGAAGCAGCTAAACTAATGTTTTAGGAACTAATGCCTAGGACTTTACCCTGAGCAAATCCTGCAATAATGTGCTGGAACAGAGATGATTGACCTGCAAAAATCACAATCTTTATGCTAGATATGACTTCACTCAGTTCAATAGGAGTAATGTGTCCCACAGTCTCACAACTCTGACTTTCCTGTACTTTGTCCTAAATCTTTCCATGCCATCTTATACCAATGTTCCCTCAGATACTGGAACTGTTTCTCTACTGGCACTTCCTTTTTTGTTATTTTAAACACATACTAAGTCATCTCTTAATCTCCTTATTCACAAAGAAAGTGACTATACAATTTTCTTTGCAACTGCATTTCATTATGCCAAATTTCCACACACTCTCTCCATTACTTCATCACCTTTCCTGCAATGTAGAGCCAAAAAACAGACAAATATCCACTAGGTGGGCTTATAAAAATTCAGCTTTCTCTCTCAACTTTTATTCGCCAAAGTTCTCAAAGTTCCAAAATAAATTTAATCTTCTTTAATGGATATTTCACCCTTTTTTTTGTTCTCCTCTTACCTACAATCAGCATTTAACAACTTGTGTTTCTATTGCACCTGTTATGTCATAAAATATCCTAAGGCATGTCATAGAAGCAATGTTAAAAAAAGTCACATAAGGAGATAATAGCACAGATGCTTGGTTAAAGAAATAGGTATTCATCAAAACCTTAAAAGGTACAGGAAAAGTTTAAGAAACAGACAGTTAGGGAGGGAATACCAGAGTTAAGGGCCTAGGCACTTGGATGCACTGTCAGCTATGGTGAAGCAATTAAAATCAGACATGCACAAGAAGCCAGAATTGGAGGAGGCAGTTACCCCAAAGGCTTGTAAAGCTCTCGGGGTTACAGAGATACCGAGGGCCAATGCCACAGAGGGATTTGAAAACAAGGATTGGAATTTTAAAGGTGAGGTATTGATGAGTCAGGAGTCAATATAAGTCAGCATGCAGAAGAGCGACGGGTGAACAGGACTTGGTGCAAGTCAGGATATGGGCAACAGAGTTCTTGATAAATTCCAGTTTATGTAAACTGACCTAAACCTAGACCACTTCTAAGTACTCAAGTCAACAATTGAAAGATACAAGAGTGGACCAAAGAAACTTGAAACTAACATTCCCACATTTCTTGATTCCCATCCCCAGCCCAATCTCATTTACAATGAGCAGTGAGACTGAGAATAGAAATTCTCCATGACTGGTAGGTGAGGATCCATGCCCCACCATTCCTGGAAGAGTTTACTGGTTTAATCTCTCTCTCCACCAGAGATTTCTTTTTTCTGGGATTATCCATAGATACCATTTTTGCCAATGCTTCCTTGTTAAAGTAGACTACATTTTAACTTTTATGGCTACACAATACTGCTTTGGACCATTTTAAAAATTTGTGTAACTCATGAAGATGAGAAACTGTCCTTAGTTCACATATTTAGTGAAAGATGTACACAAGAACTGTTGGATTAAAAAAAACAGTAAGGGCCAAAGAATTCACCTTTTACCATCTTAATAGTCATATAATACCACAGCAAAAGTTGCTGACAAACCGTAGTAATAAATCTCACAAATCTCTCACTAATTTTTACAGATGTATCATAGAAAGCATCCTTTCTTGACGTATCATAGCTTGGTATGGCTCCTCTTCTGACCAAGACTATAAGAAACTGCAAAAGGTTATGAATGTAGCCCAGTCCATCATGCAAACCAGCCTCCTTTCCATTGACTCCGTCTACACTTCCTGTTGCCTCAGAAAAGCAGCCAGCATAATTAAAGGCCCCATATATCCTGGGCATGCTTTCTTCCACCTTCTTCCGCTAGGAAAAAGATACAAAAATCTGAGAACATGTACTAAATGACTCAGGAAAGCTTCTCTCTGCTGCCACCAGGCTTCTGAATGGACCTACCATACATTAATCTAATCTTTCTCAAAACCCTATCGGTAATTACAGCATTATATTGTGCATCCTTTCCTTGCCATCTTATCTATATACCCAATGAATAGGACATTTTGTCTGTATAGTATGCAAGAAATAATACTTTTCACTACACCCCAATACACGTGACAATAATAAATCAAATTAAATAGAATGAAATAGTCTACAACAAACTCAAACAGATTGCTAGGAAAAATCCAGAGATGGAGTGCTTTGGAAAGCAGAGATCCAAAATCACCTTTTCCTCCCGGGCTTGCTACCCTTGTCACACTTCATATCTCATTGCATATATATTATTTTTACAGCATATTCTAGCCCATGACACAACAGATTTGAAAGTATGGATATTTTGGCTTTGAGCCCAAACGTTTGGAATCTATACTTTCAGTTGATACGTTCAAGGCCATTTTCAGATAACAGAGATTTGGACTTTTAGAGGACTTCTTGCAGGACATAAAATTATACTACCGCTTTTTGAGGATCATCCAGTATTTACTTCTGCATCAAATATTGGCCTTGATCACAGTCTGAAATTATTAGATGTCTGCAAAATGCAGAACAGTAGTTTTTCTTTAAATATAAGAGAGTTTACCCATCCTACAGAACAGACAAATTAGCACAACCGGTAATATACACATTAAATTATAAAATCGTCAACAGTGGCAATTCCAACTCCACTTGAGGTACACATTTGAGACCAGACCACTGAACTAAGGTGGATCTTCTCAGTGAATTAATGGAACTGAAACATAGCATTTCAAGACATTCAAGAATTTAAGCTGGTATGATATTGTCATCCAGCCTATAACACTTCGGTGCTTCAACAAGCACCATAGGATTTTATGAACTTTGCCTAATTTACTTGACTTGCAGCAAGTGTGAGAAAAGTGAATAATTACAAACAAAATTAAGTCCTGAAATGCTCCATTCAAATAAAGCAAAAAAAAAACTTTATGGTATATCAATCTGAATTTGCAACCAGTAGCATTTAACTCTGACAGGTTGCATTCCTCAAGTAACAACACAACATAAGCTCCATAGCTTTCTGGAGAGCTTGATCTACATGAAAAAAAGTGCACTTTTTGAACAGGATTCCATCTAAGGGGGAATAGATTGGAAACCAAACATTGCTGCACATGGTAAACAGATCTAACATGTGATAAGGAGATCAGATAGTCAACTTCCTCACTAATATGCCATCTGACCCAGTATTACTGGTGCATGTTACGTGAATGGTAACTGTTCTCTGGTACCTTACTTAAAAGCACAAACCTAGTCTGTGAGTGTTTTCAGGATGTTGGACTATGGAATCAGAGTCAAACCCATGTTCCTGTGACCATTTACATCTGCTCCAGACCTATCTTTTGTTAGCCACTATCAAACACTGTTCCTTTGCACCATTATGGTTTTTTATAGAATCCCTACAGTACAGAAGGAGACCATTCGGTCCATCAAGCCTGCACTGACAACAATCCCACCCAGGTCGTATCCCCATAATCCCATATATTTACCCTGCCAATCCCCCTGACACTAAGGGGCAATTTAGTATGGCCAATCAACCTAACCCGCACATTTTTGCACCGTCATTTAATCATTCTTGTTCTCTATCCCATTACAGAAATTCCTTTTTGATTTTTTTCTACTTCCATATTTATTTTAAAACTATCCATCCATAACATCATCGAGTTGAGATGGTTTTTAATTCTTTTCATAAACTGTGAGCATCACTGGCAAAGCAAGTGCCTATCATTAATTGCCACTGAGAAGTTGGTGGCAAGCCACCTCTGGAAACTGCTGAGGTCTATCTTGTGTAAGTACATCTACAGCTTTGCTTGGCAGTTTCAGGCTTTTAACCAGAGACAGTACAGGAATTATGTTATAGTTAAAGTTCCAAGTCAAGATGGTGAGTAGCTTGGAGGGAATCTATGGGTGGTGGTTTTTCTATGTGTCTGCAGTGCTTGTCCTACCAGGTGGTGATGGCTGCAGATTCAGGGGGTGCTGTTGGACAAACCTTAGTGAATTGCTGCAGAGTATCTTGTAGATGGAATACACTCTTGCCACCTAGACTTGGGTGATGGAGGAAGTGAATGCTTAAGATAGTGGACAAGGGCATCAATCAAGCAGGCTGCTTTGTCCTGGGTTTTGTCAATCTTTGAGAGAATTCTATCACACTATAGAATTGAGACTTGTAGATGATGGACAGACTTTGGGGAGTCAGAAGATGAATTACTTGCTGCAGAATCCCCAGTCTCTGTCCTACTCTTTTAGCCACAGTACTTATGTGACTGGTCCACTTAAGATCTGGTCAGTGATAGCCCCTCTGGATGTTGACGGTGAGGAATTCAAAGATGATAATGCCAATGAATGCCAAAGGAAATGGTTAGTTTTTCTGCCGTTGGAGATGGTCATTGCCTTTCATTTGTGTGCTGCAAACGTTGCTTGCCATTTATGTTGTCTAGGTCATATTGTATTTGGACATGGGTTGCTTCAGTATCTGAGGACCTGCGAATGTAATCAGCAAACATCATCACTTCTGACCTTATGATGGAGGAAAGGTCATGAAGAAGTTGGGCTTAGGACACTACCCTAAAGAACTCCTGCAGCGATATCCTGGGGCTTAGATAATTGGCCTCCAACAACCACAATCATCAAGGATAGATGTGACTCAAATCAGTTGAAACTTCTCCCTGATTTCCACTGATTTCAATTTTAGTAGGGCTTCTTGATGCCACACTTTGTTAAAATCTGAATTGATGTCAAGGGTACTTACCCTCACCTTGTGAGGCAGATTCTCTGACCTGACCCACAATTAGGATTCACCAGTTTTGCTGCTCTGAATGGAAATTTAGTTCAGCGCCAAATTCTCTTGCTGGCAGTAGAAAATCTGGCCTTATGTCTGGAATTGAGCTCTTTTATCTGTGTTTGGATCAATGTTGTAATCAGGCCATCAACCTGAATCTAAACTCTGCTTCTGTATCCATAGGTGTTGTCTAACCTGCTGAGGATTTCCAGAATTGTTTAAGTTGATAATGTAGTTATTTTTAAGTAATGAAAATTGACAGAATTTGTTTGATACAATATATTTTTATTCCACATCCAATTATCCCTTCCAATATCTTTCAACTTAAATGTGAGTACTGTAAAATTGTGGCATTCAGCAGATACTGGTCATACCAACAGACTATCTAGAATGAGTGTTCTCAACCAGTATCATGACTTTTAAGGATCCATGAGCAAATTTCAAGCAAAAACACAAAATGCTGGAAAGTCTCAACAGGTCTGACAATGTCTGCGAAGACAGAATAGAGCCAATATTTCGAGATAAGACCCCTTCATCGAAGGTGAGGGCAGTCTGTCCAAGGGGTGAACAGGCCCTTCTGATGGGCACAAATGCAGAAAGAGATCCTTGATTGGCCAGTTAAGTGACTCAACTGTCCTCCCGACTGGCAGTAAATCTGTCATCTTTGCTGCTAGTGGCAAAATATTATGTCAGGTAATAGGCACAAAGTCTGCATAGTTTTGCCAACGTTCTTACCTGCAGGCTCATTTTCAAATTTCAAGCAAAAACATAAAACGTTGAAAAATCTCAACAAGTCTGATAGCATCTGTGGAGAGAGAATAGAGCCAATATTCCACAGACACTGTCAGACCTGCTGAGATTTTCCAGACTTTTCTGTTTTTGTTTCAGATTCAAGCATCTGCAGCAATTTACTTTTAGCAAATTACAAGGGTATGCTAAAAATAAACAATGGAAACTCTTGTTTCATCTATCATCTCAGTCTGCTATCTTGCTGATAAATCAACATTGTATAACTCCCACATCTACATTTAATTTGGCCAATCTTGTTCTTTTGGTGCTTTGACTTTGCATCACTCATTTAATCAATGCATCATTTACAGATAAGGCCAGTTTGGGGTTGTCAATGTGCTTCAGACATTGCTAATTAAGGTGACACGCTGCACAAACAGAGTTGAAAAGAAAATAGGCTAACAGACTTCAATATTCTCAGAACATACATAAGACTGAGTAATTGTGCAATGAGATAGGATTAATTATGATCTCACTGTGAAGGTGCCCCTTGGTATCAGAGAATAATATGATTGAATTTTTCATTCAATGTTAAGGAGAGAAGTTTGAATCTAAAGTTAGTATTTTAAACTTAAATCAGGGCAATTATAAAGACATGAAAGCAGTGCTAGCTAAAGTGAACTAGCAAATTAGGGTAAGGTATACATCAATAGAGATGCAGTGGCACATATTTAAAGGGATATTTCAGAATTCACCGAAAAGATGAGAAAGAAAAATTCCAAGAGAACACACTACATGTGGTTAAGTAAAAAAGTTAAAAAGACAAATTTAAAGAAAATCATAAATTGCACAAAGATGGGTGGCAGGTCAAAAGATTGGACAGAGCATTAAAAAAAAGTTTGGAATAAATAAAAGATTAGTAAGGAGGGGAAAATAAAAATATGAGAGAAAGCTAGCTAGAAACATAAAGATAGTAAGAATTTCTATGGATATTTTAAAAAGAAAAGTGTTAACAAAGTGAGTGTTAGTCCTATAGAAGTAAGTCTGGGGAAATAAGATGGAAAATAGAAGATGGCAGATGAACGAACAGGCATTTTACACTGATCTTCACAACAGAGGATACAAGCAACACCTCAGAAATAGCTGTAAATCAGGGAATGGAAAAGAGAGAAGAACTCAATGCAATTACTATCAGCAGGTCCTGATGGACTTCATCCTAAAGTCTTAAAAGAAGTAGTTAATGACACAGTTGATGCAATGGTCTTAATTTTCCACAATTCCCTAGAAAGGTTCCATTAGATTGGAAAATAGCAAATTTGTTCAAAAAGGGAGTGAGACAGAAAGCAGGAAACCACAGACAATTTGCATAACATCTGTCATAGGGAAAATGTTAGAATCTATTATTAACAGGACACTTGGAAAAATTCAAATTACTCAGAGTCAACATGGTTTTGTGAAAAGGAAATCATGTTTAAGTAATGCTGCTCAAACAGGAGGGGCTGAATAAGCTACTCCTGCTCCTAATTCATATATACATGGTCACAAATCTCTTAAATACTTATAGTGAAACTACCTTTGAATCTCAAATAGCAGAAACTCAGGAAGTAGAAACAAAGTGAAGCATGGGTAGAAAATAGTAACAGGGAGAAAAAATAAAAAAAAACAGCATTGAATAAAACCAACTAAGAAAATTTGCAAAGGCAGGTGTCAAAGGCAGCACAGAGGAAACAAAAAATGCACCCAGTATAAGCAATTGGTGTTAACAAATTTTGTGTGTTTTAATGTGTACGTAGAGGAGCAAAAATAAAGAATGGTAACAGTTTCAGTATCTACACTTCATCACGTGCATTTATATTCATGTGCATACAGAAAATAAAGCCAAAATGAAGGGAAAGAGGTTGAAATCATGATAGAACGGCAATTAAATTCAGATGGTGATTAGCACAAATTTTAGGATCACACCGTAACAAGACCTGAACAATAGGACTGTTACATATGTAATTGTGTACATCACTTTCAGCTTTCATGGTCCTAAAACACTGATTAATGTGAAATTGAGAAGCAATCACAATTGCCTAGTTCAATTTTCAAATTATTCAATTTCGCTCACACAGGTAAGTACATTATTATAGATCATATCATCTTTTTTTAACTGCTCGTATTTAGCCAGTTTAAGCAATGGGAAAAATAAAATTTAAATATTTAATCTTAATATCTCAAAGCAAAAATAATTTTGTAACACCACTATATTTTGATTACATTGGTTTCCATCAAAATTATTGAGGTCAGAATGGAGAGGAATCAAATGTAGCCCAAGGATGTCACAAAGGTATATAGACACTGCGCCAGAGTAAGACTTAAAAGTCTGCAAGCATCTTAGTTGAAGCATCAAACACTATTTCAGCAGATTTGAGGCTTTGTGCAGATGAACATAACATAACAGATTATAGCTTCAACAAAATGGTGTGCCCTTCAATTAATATTTCTCAATAGATATTTGGTAATTCAATTTTGATTTCATACATCTACAAAATATTGAGGCAACTCATATGTTTACATTCATAGAGATATTTAATGTTATACTCACATTAATATGTCAACAAAGTTCAGCTAGGCTACGTTAATTAATGTTCACCATATTGAGAAACATTTCAGTATGATTGGGTGCAGATGTTAAGTACTGCAGTGCTTGGGTTATCGCATGACAATCTGAAAGCTCACCTAATTTCAGGACTGGGGAAACAGTAACTTTTCACTTTTCCTAATTGGAAGTTCCAGTTTCCCCTTTTATCACAGAAAGAGAGATTCTTTAAAAGAAACAAACCAGAGTGAAAATGAGCAAGAAAACTGAATTGGAAAATAAACAGGTGAACAAAACACAATAAAGACAACAAAGGAGATAGTCCATTTTGGCATAGAAATTAACTTAAGCAGTAGAATACTAACCTCAATATATCCCACTAGAAATTCTATAAATGCTATAACACTCTTTTTCAGTGGAAATTGTTTTATACTGCCACTGATTGCAATGGGCCCTTTGAGTTTAAAGTTCAGAAGGGTTGCAATTGTGTCACTGGGGAAGTTTCCAGGGCTACTTACATTACTGTGTAAGAATAATTTTTAAACCCTGTAATTTCCAATAATTAACTCTAAGGCATGCTCACATGAAGGTAATTATATCAAGTTGTGGCTTGCAAGTACCAGGTACTCTGCTTTGGGACTTATCAAAATAATCTATCATCTTGGTCAACCCCCTCACACCTCCTCCTCACATCTCCTTCTACTCACACATACCATCACACTTATTATTCCCTACCAGATACTTTAGAGAAATTTGAACAGTGCCAAAGCACAAACGTATTAATGTTTGACAAGCAACAAATTTTAGGTTCGTGTGGTGGAATTTCCCCAGGGCATAATGCATTAAGAAGAAAAAATTCCACTGAACACCTAAATTACTGTTGCTCCTTTTTACAGGGCATATATCAGTGCACACAATTTATAATGCTAATAACAAAATCAGAATCATCCACATGATTATCAAAAATGAAAGGGAGAAAAGGGAAAGAAAAACAAATGATAGAGAATGTTAGATCTAATATTGTTATCTTTCAGAAATTGTTTGGATATAGTACCTACAGTGATCCTGCTTTATGTTTCTGTAAGCCAGGTTGTTGGCAATACAAGAGAGAGAAAACCCTTCCATATTACTGCCACTAGTGTCACCTCCAGGTACACAAGTCTTACCCAGTCAAACCACTTCAGATTAGAAACTTACTAGCCTATATTCATCCTATTGTTGCTGGTGATTTGACCTCGGTCACAGGCATGGCTGTGTCGTGACATTAAATAACATACAATGCAAATACGAAACACTGGGTTGCCTCGGCATCTGTTCTGACACATACTTGAATTTCATTTAAAACTCAAGAACATAACATGAATCAATCTCCTGTGGTGTCATCATACAGTGGGAAAACTTGCGGGTTAATAACAATTTTGGTTATAAAAAAATTGACAAAAAAATTACATGAGGTAAGAAGAGGGATTTAAAACTTCTGGATGTTCCAAAGCATTCTACAGCCCATGGAGTACTCGGAAATGTAGTCACTGTTGTAATGTGAGACATCTAGGAGCCAAATTTGCCCTACAAATAGCAATAAGGTAATGGTCAGGTAATCTGTTGTAATGATGTTGGTTGAAGGATAAATACTGGCTCAGATACTTTCCAGTTCTTCTCATAGTGAAAGAATCTTTTACATCCACCTGTGGGGGAAGATGGGATTTTGTTTTATCACCTGACATTACAGGAGCTGTGACAAAATGTGAACTCTATACTCTCAATTTTTAACATTCATTAATAGAAAGAATCTACATGAGGCCCAAGAGTAGGTCACTTAATGTCTCAAAGCTTCCCTAACATTCAGGTAGATCATGCTTGTCCAGTTCACAGTCCACAGGCTCCTCAATGTGGTCCCTGGATTGAAAGTTCCCAGTAAGAAGGGTCAGCAAGTTTGAAGATTTCTGCAGGGGACTGTTATTTCAATCATAATCTGTTTCTCTCTCATGTTTTCTGCTGATAGACTCAAGCCCGACGAAACCGCGATTGGAGAGCAGGGAACACTGTCGACTGCATGTATGGAGATGGAGTGACAGAATCCCTGATGCTTTTCAGTGGCTCCAGCTGCCTTTCTACTGTTCTAACCTCTTTAACCCACCTTTGGTTACTTTCCCAAAGCTCCTGGTGCTTTGGCCTGGCTTTCCCTCAGTTGAAATCCCTTGGACCAGGCTCTTGCTGCTCTCCTCCAGCTCTCCTGGCATCACTCACTGCTCTCTGCACGTCCCTAAATTTTGTGAGAATGGATGAGTGAGGGTATGTGGGTGAGAAAGTGAGTGGGCGGGTGGGTGAGTAAGTGTGGATGAGGGTTGGTGAATAAGTAAGTGTGAATGAGGGTGGGTGAGTGAGTTAAAGAATGAGGTGGGTGAGTGAGTATGGATGAAGTGAGTGATTGAATGAAACACTGACGTGAATGTGTGGATAAGGATGGGTGAGTGAATTTGGGTGTGTGTGTGTGTGGGGGGGGGGGGGTTTAAGATGGGTGAGAAGTGAGCAGGTGATGATTCCCTGAACCATGCAGTCAATGGATTTTCAACTAAGATTGTCTATTACAGTATGATCCAATTTGTCTTGACAAAATTCTGTTTTGAACTTCTATCCATATGGATCACTGACATCATTTTTGCTGTAAATATCTGACTGATCTAATGTTTACAGTTATAACCCATCCAAATACAGAATTGACTGTCCTTATTTTAATTGTAAGTGTGCATGTTTTTGAGGTATGAGTGTCTGCATGACAGAGGGAAGCGTGTGTGCGTGAAAGAGAGGAGGTGAGCGTGTATATGTGTGTGAGGGAGCGAAGCTGAATTGTACCTCTGAGAGAGGGGTGTGTGTGCATGAGCAAGAAAGTAGTAAGTGTTTGTCTGTGAGCATGAGAAAGAGATAGTGAGAAGGTGTGGTTTGTGTCTGGCTCACTTCCAGGATTCTTATTCACCCTCACCCCTATACACCAACAGGCACTTTCACAGTGGTGCAAGTGAGTAAGTGAGCACCTCAAAACCGGGATTGGGACTTTCCGACCATTCATGCTGATAGGACTTTCTAATCTCACCGATGGTGCACTCCACTGCAGGTTTCATGGTGGTGAGAGGTGCATTCAACAGGAAACGTCTGACAATAATGGGACCAGCAGATCCTGCCACTGGCCAATGGCAGGCAGCCTCCTCAAAACACGTGGCAGGTTACATGGAAAAAAAATCAAACACTGGGAGTGAACTAAACACCCATACACACTTTCATACTATAATGATTATATTACTCATTTTCTACAATTATTAATTTGTGACATTTTACTCAGCAAGTTGTTTCTTTTCATGTATCAGCTTTTGAAATCCATGTCTAACGCTGTGCCAAACTTTACGTTCCCGAAATTTGCTCATCAGCGCCTACAGCGCAAGAAAAATTAAAATATAGTTCCCCACACAAAAAGCTGTGGACAAGCTGAGTTAGATCACGGTTGAAGTGTAGCTCAATACCTACACTCAATACTCTTGTTACCCTTACCAAAGAAAATCTACCTGATTACTCTGCACTTCTATACTATATTATTTGCAGCAAGTCAATTGGAAAGGTATAGATTTTGAAATTTTTCATTATTAATTTAGGGTATGTGGATATAATTTATTGCTCATCCTAATTGCCCTTGAGAAGCTGTTGGTGAGTTACCTTTGTTACCTGCTGCAGTCTCTCTAGTAAAGGTACTCTCAAAGTGTAAGTAGGAATTCTAGGATCTTGATTCAACTGCAATGAAGAAATGGCAATATAATTCCAAGCCAGGATGATGTATGGTATGGAGGGGAAATGGAGATGCTTCTTTTTTTGCCATTTTACTAGGCTATGCTATTAAAGTTCCATAACTTACAGGAGTATGAATCTAGAGCGAAAGTGGAATTATACTGGACAACTATTTTTCTGCCAGCAGAGATGGAATGGGGTAAATTGCTGGAGTGGGATAAATTGCTGGAGTGGGATCATCTAGGCATGTAAAAGGTATTCACCACACTCGTGACTTATGCCTTGCAGTTGGTGAAAAGGTTTTGGGTAACCAGGTGAGTCACTTGCTGCAAAACATCCAATCTCTGAACTGCTTCTATACCCAGTTAAAGTTTTGGACACCAGTGACATCTGAGATTTTAATGGCAGGGTATTTAACAATGGTACTGCCCTTGGGATCAAGTGGAGGTGGTTAGATTATACTCTTGCTGGAGCTGATCATCTCCTGGCAAACACATAGCACAAATGATACTTGCCACTTACTACTCCAAGCCTGGAATGAGTTCAGGTCTTGAAACAAGTGAGCATTGATTGCTTATTTATCTGTGGAATTGTGAATGGAACTGAACTTCGTGCAATCGTTGGAAAACATCCCCACTTCTGGCTTTGACACGGAAGGATGCAGCTGATATGGTTAGACCTAGGATACTGCTCTGACAAACTCATGCATCAATAGGGTGGAGAATGATTGGGTTCCAGCACACAAATTACAAAAAGTAGCATCCAATAAGTTTCAATTTGAAATGGTAGCAGCAGCTATTGTAAACAGAAGAGCATGATATTCAAATGACCCGTTTTCTGTGACACCACTTTTCATGTAAAGAGATTTTCCAATCAAGTTTGCATCCTTGATATATTAGGGGTTTTCAGGCAACATTTACAACCAAATCAGCATGAATACTGCAAGAAAATGCTGTTGCAGGGCCAACAAATTTATCAACTGGCCACATGTAGCAAGACCTTGACAATATTCAGGCCTGAGTTTTTAAGTGGCAAGTAACATTCATGGCACAAAATGCCACCAGATAGTGATTATTTCCAACAAGAGAGAATCTAATCATTTCCCCTTGACATTCAGTGGCAGTATTATTGCTAAGCACTCCCCTACCCTGCCATCAACATTTGGGGTGGGTAATACTGACCAGAAATTAAACTAGCCATACAAATACAGTGGATACTAGAGCAGGGAGAGGCTGGAAATTCTGTAGCAAGTCACTTACTGACTCTCCAATGCCTGCCCACCATCTACAAGGCACAAGTCAGTAGTGTGCTGGAATATTCACCACTTGCTTGGATAAGTGAAGCTCCAACAACATAAGAGCGTCAACACCATTTGACTGGTATTCCATCCCCATCCACTCCCTTCATTACCGATGCACAGTGACAGTACTATGGACTGTGTACAATTTGCACTACAGCAACTCAAGTATGCTAATTTGACAGCACCTTCTAAACCCACAACCTCTATCATCTAGAAGGACAAGGCCAGCAGATGCACTGAAACACCACCATCTGCATGTTCCCCTGCAAGACACATACCATTTTGATTCAAAAATATATTGTCATTCCATTACTGTCATTGGAACTCCCTTCCTAACGTCATCATGGGTGTATCTACATCACATGGACTGCAATTGTTCAAAATGCCAAATCACCACCATCTTCTTAAAGACTACTAGCTATGTGCAATAAATGCTGGCCTGCCAGCAGTGCCCACATCCCATGATTTCCAAATTGACAGTATTTATTCAACTACGTTTGACTCAATCTAACTCCAGTTTACTAGCAACATGACACAACTCAATTAGTGCACTGGTGTTGCCCTTTGCACCTTTCTGAGTTTTAAAATTACCATACGTTGCAACAGTAGGTACTGATCAAATTTTCATCGCTGTATAGGTTGCCCCTAAGATTCAGAGCACGATTGTATATAAATGATGTATGACATGCTTGTTAGCCAATGTACAGTGGTGCTTTGAGCTTCCAAATTAGTCAGAGCATGAATATATAGTAATCTATAAACTCTGTCTTGGTCATAATTGAGGAGGCATTGCTCAATGTCCTTACACATGCAAGAACTAACAAGCGCATTAAAATTTACAAAATATAAATGATCTGGCACCTCAATGTAAGAAATGAAACTTATTAGAAATCCTCCCATTCTCATTCTTGATTTTCACTGAGGGATATTTGAAATTCATTTCATCTTCCAATCCCTTTCATAATTCATTGCACCTCAAATCTTGTAGTCTTGTATACTTTCTCATTTGTCTTCTGACTCTAAACTCATCTGCAATCACCAATTAATAGCACAACCTTTAGCAACCATGGGCCTAGTCGCAAACTCCCAAAACAAATCTTCCCCCAGAATTTCCACTGCTTTCCCACTTTAAGTCTTCTCAAAATTTATGATTTTGACCACTCATTCTAATGCACCCTATTATATCCATTTAAGATACGATTTGTTTTATACCGAGGAGTCCATAAAATTAAGTTGTTGCCCCTGCCTGGACTTACACTTTAAGATACCCAGAGACAATTTGCCTGTTGAACAATGTTGCTGCCACTTCAGAACATTAAGGTGGATTTACTTTTGAAAAAGTGGTACTTGCATTGAAACAATGTGAATGAATTTAAATATTAAAATTCATATCATAGAGTTCTTTGCAGCCTACTGAATGTTTAATATTAATTACCTCTCTTGAAAAGCAAATTTTACGCAATACCGCCAAACCATATTCCGAAATGTGTATTCATTTAACGTGTAAAAAAAAGATATAGAATTTGACAAACTCAGTATGTACAGCATGATCTACGAGCTTCATCTACATCTTTATAGCTTACACAAAAACACAAGCGGCATAAATCATGTTATTTTCAGTGAAAGGCTGATTTGTATTACTGGAAACAAAGAACAAAATAAGAAAGGCATTAACTAGCAATGCTATTTTTTGTGGTGCTTGGGATGGCGGAGACCAAATCTACCAAGTGTGCCATCTAAAGGCTCGTTTTTAACACGGATTTGTTACCCGGCATCTCGATCGCAATTCAAAGCTAAAAACAGAATCATTTTTACAACATACAGTCATTTCCGTAAATAACGCACTCGGTGCATTTTTTTGCTCAAACGAAAATATGTCGCCGGACAGAAACATTCTAAGTAATCCTCCGAGGCACGGTCGCCACCTCTTTATCGTTTAGCAGACGTTGCCATTGAGGTACAGTCGCTGCCAACGTTGGGGTGACAAAGGACAAATGGGGAAGCATTTCCTTTATACCGATTTCGCTCTCCTTCCCTCTAATCTTAACTCAGTGGTGATACTGTGCAAGGAACTAACGTGTTACTAAGGCGGCTTCGACTGGCTCGACGAGATCCCGGTGCTGGGGGTAGGCGAATACAATACAATCAGGTTGCAGTCCCTGTGTTGTTAAAAGAAATGGTGCCACATTCCGGGGCACTTGGGCGACAAAGTTGGCTGATTGCAGAGGAAGAGGGCAACGAGGGCGGATCGGTACATTAAATTAATTCGGATTCCCCGTCTTAACTCAGCACCTTGCATGCACATACATGTATAAAAAAAACACGCAACACCCACCTTTGTCTCTTTGGTGAGATTCAATTGCAAAACCTGTCGAGACAGAAGCTGTCCAGGAAGGCGTTGTTGTTTATTTTCCTCCCTTCCTCCTTACTTTTTTTCCTCCCTCCCCTCTCCCTTCTCCACTGTCCGTGCACACTCGAGTTTTTTTTTTAAATATCCTTTATTGGTTCCTTCCCTTATTGTTTCGAAAGGTGGCAGCGGCTGCATCCGGCAGTGCAAAAGCCGCCACACCAATGGTACTGTGTGGGCTGTGCGTCACTGGCAGCGGCAGCAGCAGCAGCGCCAACCCCGCCCGCCCACACCCCCTCTCCTTGGGCTGAGCTTGCTGCAGCACCGGCCAATGAAACACCGGCCAACACACACACACAGAGCGGGGACAATCGGAATGGAACGCCGGGTGAACCGTTGCTAGGAGGCGCTCAGTGTAGCGAGTCCGCCACTGATGAGCAGCTGTCACTTCGCTGCGGGCTCGTGTATCCTCCCCGCGGTACCAGTGTTACTATTGCCATTGATTGCGGCTTTGAACAGCTGCATCCTCCCCTCCCAATGACTATACCTCCCCCCCCCCCCCCCAACACATCGTCATTGACACCAGTCTCGACGTGTTCAGTGCGCGGGAATTAATGCATTACCGTGTTCAGACGACACAGTGAGTGAGGACTGGATTTTCCTTTATTCATTCAGAGGTTGTGGGTAAGGCCAGCAGTTTGTCGCCTGCCACCCACCCCCCCCCCCCCCCGCCTCCCGATTGCCCTTGGGAAGCTGGTGGCCAGTAGCAAACTTCTTGCATCGCTGCAGTCCCTAGTGTTGTCGATATCACAGCGCTGCTCAGGGTGCCAGTTTCGAGGGATTTCGACCCAGGGACAGTTAAGAAACTGAGATGCCTTTCCAAGGCAGGATGCTGTGTGACCTGAAGGTCTGCCCCGCCATTCAACAAGATCATGGCTGAAATGAAGTGAATCAGTTCCAATTATCCGCCTGCTCCCCATAACCCTTATTTCCGCTGTCTATCAGAAATCTATCTACCTGTGATTTAAATATATTCAAAGAGGTAGTCTCCACACTTCAATGGGCAAAGAATTCCAGAGATTCACCCACCCTTTGAGTGAAGAAGTTCCTCCTAAACTCCATTCTAAACTGCCCATCCCCCTTATTTTGAGGCTGTGTTCTCTAATTCTGCTATTCTTTCTAAGCGGGAAGAATCTCTCTACCTCTACTGTATCTAGCCCCTTCATTATATTGTACATCTTTTTAAGACCCCCCCTCAGCCTTCTAAACTCTAACGAGTACAGACCGAGTCTATTCAATCTCTCTTCATCAGCTAACCCCCTCATCTCCGGTATCAGTGAACCTTCTGTGTACTTCCTCCGAGGCCAATATATCCTTTTGCAAATACGGGAACCAAAACTGCGCACAGTACTCCAGCTGTGGCCTCACCAGAGCCTTATACAGTTGCAGCAAGACCTCCCTGCTTTTATATTCTATCTCCCTTGCTATAAAAGCCAACATTCCATACGCTTTCTTGATCACCTGCTATACCTGCAGACTGGATTTTTGCTGTCGTGCACTCTAGCATGCTGCAGCTTTTCACCATTTAAATAATAATCCCTCCTACTATTATTTCTACCAAAGTGGATAATCTCACATTTGCCAATGTTATACTCCATCTGCCAGGTCCTCGCCCATTCACTCAGCCTATCCAGATCTCTCTGCAGACTTTCCGCACCTTCCACGCAATTTGCTTTTCCACTCATCATGTCATCAGCAAATTTTGTTACCCTACACTCAGCCCCCTCCTCCAGATTGTCTATATAAATAGTAAACAGTTGAGGTCCCAGCATCGATCCCTGCGGCACTCCATTAGTCACCAACCGCCAACCAGAAAAACACCCATTGATTCCAATTCTCTGCTTCCTGTTAGATAGCCAATCCTCAATCCACGCTAACACCTTATCCCCAACTCCATGCATCTAACCTTCTACAGCAACCTTTTGTGAGGCATCTTATCGAATGCTTTCTGGAAATCTAAAAACATCACATCCACCGGTTCCCCTCTATCTACTGCACTAGTCATATCCTCTTAGAAATCCAATAAATTTATTAAACATGACTTCCCCTTCACGAATCTGTGCTACATCTGCTTGATCAAACTGTTCTTTTCTAGGTGCCTTGCTATTTCCTCTTTGATGATGGATTCTAGCATTTTTCCAATTACGGACGTTAAGTTAGCCAGTCTATAATTCTCTGCCTTTGTCTGCTACCTTTTTTAAACAGCGGCATAACATTAGTTGTTTTCCAATCTTCTGGCACTTCCCCAGAGTCCAGTGAATTTTGATAAATAATTACTAAGGCATCTCCTATCCCCTCTGCCATTTCCTCATTACCCACTGCTAAATTTCCCCGTCTCGTCCTCCAAGGGTCCAACATTCACTCTAGCTAGTCTCTTTATTTATTTGTAAAGATATATAAAGTCATCCAGGAAATATATAGGATTCCATCACACTTGTGATTTGTGCTTTGTCGATTGGTGGACAGACTTTGGTCAGTCCTGATATGAGCAGCAGAATTCCCAGCCCTGACTTGTTGCTGTAGCCATGATATTTATTTATCTAGTCCTGTTAGATTTCAGATTAATAGGTAACCTCCAGGATATGATGGTAGGTAGGGGATTTAGTCCTGGTATTACCACTGAATATTAAGGGTGGATGGTTAGGTACTTTTGTTGGAAATGGTCATTTCATGGCACTTGTGTAGCATTAATGTAATTTGCCATGTCACTCCAAACCTTAATACTATTTTGGTCTTGATGAATGCAAACACAAACTGCCTCAGTATCTGAGGAATTGTGATTAGTCCTGCAAGTAGTAGCAAATATCCCAATTTCTAACCTTATGCAGCAAGGAACTTCATTCTGAAAAGCTGGAGATGGTTGGGCCTAGGAGACAACCCTGAGGAACTCCTGCAGCAATGTCTTGGGGCTGTGATATTGGTGCTTTGGGCTAAGTATAACTCTATCAAATGGAAAGTTTTACTGGTTCCACTGACTTCAAATTTGCTCGGGTCCCCTGAAGCAAAACTTAGTCAAATACTGCCACAATGTCAAAGGCAGTTTGACATTGCCTTTGACATTGCCAGCTCACCTCTGGAATTTAGCTCTTTTCAGAGAGTTGATCTTAAGAGAGAATTGAAGGAATGTCTGTGTTTTTGGAGTTGCTGGGTGATCAGTTTTGGCTCTTGGATTGGGTCAACTTGAAAAAGATTGAGGGGCAGATTTTCATACATATTTGTACCCAAATTAAATATATGACCTTAAGAAAATGTGGAATCTTATGTGCAATTATAATATGGCCAAAACTTTTAATCCTTTCAGCTATAAAAAATACATGGACCATACAGTGCAAAAATAAATCATTTCGCCCAACTCATCCATCCCAATGTGTATGTCACATGAGCACTTCACCATACTGCAACTAAACCTATCCTTATCAAATATCATTTTTTTCCTTTCCTGCTCATGCTATTTATCTAGCTTCTGTTTTAATACATTCATACCAGTCTCTCATGACCCATTGCGTGTATGCCCCTTGTTAGACAACAAGGTGGACCAAAGCACCTGTAGGATAAAAACAATACATCAATATCATCTATTTAAACACTTCCCAAGGACTCCCAAGGCTCATGATCCCTATTTTACATCAGTTTTCTATACTCCTCCATTCCCATTCTGTTCATGTGCCCATCTAAGTATTTCTTAAATAACTCCAGAGTACCTGCCTCCACCATTTCACTTGGCAATGCATTCTATACTCCCACCACCCTCTGTGTGAAAAAACTCCCTCTAGCATCCAAATTATACCTTGCCCCCCTCACCCTAAGCCCGTGACCCCCTCGTGCTATTCGAGTCCATCCTAGGAAAAAGCTTATCCCTGTTTACTCTATCTATACCTCTCATAATCTTGTACACCTCCATTAAATCTCCTCTAAGTCTACGTCTTTCTAAGGAAAACAGTCCCAATTTGCCTAACACAATTCAGACCTTCCACACCAGGCAGCATCCTGGTAAACCTCCTCTGCACTTTCTCCTGAGTCTCCACGTCCTTCCGGTAGTAAGGCGACCAGAACTGGATGCAGTATTTCAAATGAGGTCTAACCAAAGTTTTATACAACTGCAACATTAAAGGCCAGCTCTTGTACTCTATACCCCTTCCTATAAAGACTAACATACTATATGCTTTCTTCACAACCTTCTCCACTTGCTCTGCCACCTCCTTCTACAGTCCAAAAATGTATGGGTTAGGCTAATTGACTGTGCTAAAATTGCCCCTTAGTGATCTGAGATGTGTAGGTTAGAGGGATTAGTGGGTAAAATGTGCAGGGATATGGGTGTAGGGCCTGGGTGGGATTGTGGTTGGCACAGACTCGATGGGCTGAATGGTGTGTTTGGGCACTGTAGGGATTCTATGATTTTAGGGTGCGGTAGGAAATCAAGTCATTTTGCTACATTGACATTTGTAACATATATAAAAATATATGTTTTAAGAGCACTAAGATCGACATTATACCTTTTATCTTTGAATGCATTTTGAATCACATAAGTTATAATTTACTTTAAAAATTGCATAGTTTCCCTGAAGGAAAATTCTTCATAATGTAGTGTCCAGTGTGAACCTTTGAGGATTGTTAAGAATTTTGCAGTGTGTAGCAGGATGAAGAAAACATTAAAACAAAGCAGTAGCTGCTAGAAATTGGAAACAAAGGCAGAAAGTTTTAAAACCATTCAGCTGGAGAGTGAATGTCTATGTGGATACTCCTACTTGATTGCCATAACTTCATTGATACAATTTTTCTGGGAGTTTTAGATCTCACCTTATGGAAATACAATGTACAAACTTTGCTTAATATTGATTAAATGAAAGGACTGTGTTCTTTTATCTAATGAGAATCTGAAAAATAAAATGCAAAGTAGGCATTGCATATTTTTAATCACTTTATTTAGATTTTATAGCACTTATTAGTACAAAATATTGAAAAAGTCATTATATACACAAAATACAAGTATTGATATATACATCAATTCCATTGCTGGATGAGCTCATATAATGCAAAAGTTCCAAACACTATTAATTAAATATCCTAATAATACCTTATTTATACCAGACGTCCTTTTGAAATAGAGTCATTCTGCTAAATCAGTTGTACAGCAGAGCTTAGTGTGTGCTTGTGAAGAAGATTATTTGGATCAAGATATTAGAACTGTGGTGAAATAGAGAATTGGTTACAAGTTTCAGTATAAGATCAAGTACACACCAGCAGAGATGGATACGGAAATAAATGTAATGAAAGCTGATTTAGAAATAAAGAGCTGGCCAGAGAGAGATGTAAATTATTTTAACAAAGTAATGAAAAACAGGTAAAACAAAAAGGGGACAAAAAGTACCAGGATGGGTTGGGGAAGTTAATAAAAACCCAGCAGATGAAACAGACAAATAAGTAAGTGAGAGAAGCAAAGACCAAAAGATAATGTTTTATTCATGTGTACTGCATAATGAAGTAGCATTATGGGATAAACATAAAGCATGTTATTGCATTAGGGTGTAATTGGCTCTGAACTAACGTAAATGTGGCAAAGCAGATGAATACAAAAGAGGGATAATTTTTTTTTCATTTTTGTCTTTATTTATGTCGCTTTATAACTTGTTGGGATTGTAACAAATTAATATCCAGTCTTCTCTCGATCTGTACATTGCCAAGATTGGAAGCAAACCACTATTACCCCTATTTGGTGTAAATATACATGTTTGCTGTAAATGCTGCCTGCTTTTAATTTATTGAATGACAGAGTTACAGAAACAGAACTCTGAAAAAAAACTGGGACTGTGAGCTGATATCAACACAATAATAACAGTGTATTTAGCGAAAAGGTATACCATTGTTGGACTAGTGACATCTGTGGTATAAATAAGTGAAGATAATTTTCTGATAAGTGAGTTTTTCTGCACAAACAAGTGAACGCAATTTAAGAGTAAAGTGATTATTCACTGGGAACTGACACAATAGATAGTATATACTATGAAATGCCTTGCATCTTGTATTAATTCAGTTCACACATTTTTTAAAAAAATAAAAAAGCTATACTTATTATTGTGAAACAGAAATAACAGTTCTCTGTAATAAATATAATGGCCATGTTGAAAATGAACACCACCGACCTTATTTTTATCAAAACTAGTTTTTGATCTTTTACTTTAAAAATAGCTTTTTGAGGATTTTAGTTATATTCATACTTGAAACGTTAATGCTGGTTAACTTATACTCTATTAAAATAAAAACACAAACCATTCAAAATACAGTCAATCACACAAAACGTATTAGTTCATATTTCAGTTAAGTATTCTTTTCAAATGTGGCAATGCATAGTACCCTGTATCTCAACAATGTTTTCTCAGGATGGACAAAGCACATCAAATCCTTTTTCGAACCTCTCAATTTGTAATTCATTATAAACCAGTCAATAAAAATCTTCACAGCATTTCAGAATGCAAAGGGAAAAATAAATACACCTTTGGCAATCTTGTTTCTTTGTTGTTAATTTTACATTTCACTACAAAGTAGTGCAGTGATTTTATGTGTCCAAGACATATGCCCTATGTTACAATGTATAACCATGGTGTATTTGAAAAGACATAGCATTCAATACTATTTTCTTTTAGACTATTAGAATTGTCTGAACTACGACAATATTTGACAGATTTATTATCTGTACAAGCAAGAACGTGGAAAAACAGTCAGTTACCATTCCAAACGCATATCTGCTTTGCTCCATACATATTTACCCCCACGTTTAAAAAACATCTTCTCATCAAACCCACTAAATTTAATAGCATTCTCAACGCCTACATCCAAGATAGATTTGGATGGATCTTTTCTCCCTTGGGTACAATCTAGAAAGCGCATCTGAAAAATATTAAGAGAGCAGAGAGGGAAGATTGTTTATAAACAGGGAATTATAAAATGCTTACATAAACTATATGTACATATCACCTGCAAAGTCTGAGTTCCATTAACATTTTATTTCAGAAATGATAATGATTTGAACTTTCAACTTCAATGAGGATGTAAAATAGCTGACATTGGATCTGCTTCCCTTTATGCATTGACTTCAGTGCAAACAATAATTAGGCAGTTCATATTGCAGGCAGCATTTCTAACATTTCCTGTTTTATATCAATGCTAAAGTAAGTCTTAGTGAATATGCATGCCAGTGTTTTTGATACTCCAACAATTAAAAACTGCAAACTTCTTACTTTACAGAATCTATTTAAAAGCAATGTCAGATTTTAAGATGTACCAATTTGAGTATTTATGTGTGTGTGTGTGTACCTGCATTATTTACCTTATCAGTGAATCCCTAAAAGTGACGTCACACATGGATAGGGTTGTAAAGAGTGCTTTTGGTACATTGCTCTTTAAAACTTGGAGTATCGAGTATAAAAGTTGGAGTGTTATGGTAACATGATATAAGGCATTGGTGAGGCTGTATTTAGAATATTGTGTACAATTTTGGTCACCCAGTTACAGGAAGGATGTAATTAGGGTTGAAAGTGTGCAGAGAAGGTTCACGAGGATGTTGCAGGGACTTGAGAAGCTGAGTTACAGAGAGAGAGATTGAATAGGTTAGGACTTTATTCCCTGGAGCATAGAAGAATGAGGGGAAATTTGAAAGAAGTATATAAGATTTTGATAGGTATAGATAGAGTAAATGCAAGCAGGTTTTTTCCACTGAGGCTAGGGGAGAAAAAAAACTATAAGACATGGGTTAAGAGTTAAGAAAAGTTTAAAGGGAGCATTATGGGGGGCTTCTTCACTCAGAGAGTGTGGGAGTGTGGAATGAGCTACCAGATAAAGTGATAAATGTGGAGTCACTTTTAACATTTAAGAAAAGCTTGGACAGGTTCATGGATGAGAGACGTGTGGAGAGATATGGTCCAAGTGCTAGTCCAAAGATGTCCAGGTTAGGTTGACTGCCATGTTAAAATTGCCCTTTAGTGTCCAGGGATGCGTAGGTAAAAGGGATTAGTGGGTAAAATATGTAGGGATGTAGGAGTAGGGATTGTGGTCGGTGCAGACTTGATGGGCCTCTTTCTGTACTGTAGGATGCTATGGGTCTGTGGTTAATGGGACTAGGCAAAAAATGATTTGGCACAGACAAGAAGGGCCAAAAGACCTGTTTCTGAGCTGTAAAGCTGTAATAGAAATATACAATCCATTGTATTGTAATTTGAATGCATTTCAATACTTAATCCTATGTTTGTGGAGTACACAAGAAACAATTAAGCTTCATTGTGATACCACATGCAAAGAATCATAGCAAACATTATTTCAGTCTGACAACTAAAATGTGAGAGAGAAGCCTGGCACTACACCTATTGCATATATATGTTTTTCCTATAAATATCAGTTTAACAGTTTCTGTCATCTATTTGAAGTTTCAAACCTGTGACTTCAGAAGACAAACATTGCAAATTTGCATGCAGTTTTAATCTAGATTATATCTACCATTTCAAAAGGTTTGATATGTTACCAATGAAAACAGAATTTGGAATATTTGTGAATATTTATGTTAGATTTGTCATTTGTCTAATGATGATGGATATAGTTTTGGAAGCCCTTCACCTGTTATTTTCCCTTCAATAATTTATCATGTCCTCTCAGTTCATTGATCTGCATTTCTCAGAAACAGAAATCATCGAAAATTAAGCGTGTTGCACTGAGTGCAACTGAGTGGTGTATTCAATTAAAACATTGTTGTAAGCACAACATAGTCAATTTCATGTGAAACTATCATTCTCATGCTCCCTCTGAGTGCAATTCTATAAATATAATTATACTGCATTATACATCATAGAAGGATATGTGATTCACAATATCTGTACTCAGCCTTGGAAACAGTTATCTGATGCCTTCAAATTTGAAGTATACATTTAATTCCTTTTTGAAAACTACTTTGAATTTGCTTCCACTAACTTCTTTGAATGAATTGTTCTCAAAGTATAACTGGTGGGAGTGTCTTTATGTTATATTAATGTTCAATTATAGTAACAATTTTTTAAAATATAGAAATAATCACGCAGCAGCACATTTTATATGCACTTTTAGTACACAAGCAGTATCAACGGGAACTTAAGACAGTATTGTATTATGTCAGGTGAATTAAGAGTGCTTACATATTCATCAAGGATGAGGTAGGAATCTCGCATCTGTAGACAGAACATACACATGAATTAGGATCACAGCTATCCTCTTTGCTGAACAGAAATGACATATTTTTAAAATAACTTCCAGAGGAATAGGTGCAAAATTCAAAACTACACCAATGAAAACAACACAAAGGCATAAGACTGAAGTAATAGTAAGCAAAATGCTCAAGTATAATATTAGCAGTAGGATAAATTTTCAATGTGGAGAAGTTGATATCTGCAAAGACCAACAAGAATCAACAACAGAAAAAATGACAAAGGCTGATAAAAATTATTAGATTTAATACAAACATGTCTATAGTAGCAGTACTTATTGTAATCTAGGCATACGGATGTATTACAGACGTATTATTTTTGAGATGAATCTTTGTTATTCTAGGCAGGATTCATTGGAGGGGATTGACTTTTTGCCTGTCACCTTGAGATCAGTTTTCAACTGCATCTATGCTATTCAATAGGGAACCCAGAAGAAACTTCTTTATCCAAAGAGTAGTGAGAATGTTGAACTCGCTAACACAGAAAGTGACAAGAAGTAGTTGAAATGATTGTTACGGATGCATTTAGACAAGCAAATGAGGGAGAAGGGAACATAAGATTTACAATTGTAGGTTAGTTGAAGAAAGATAGGAATAGGTTCGGGGGGAGGGCAGGGCATAATGCTGGTATGAACTGATTGGACTAAATGGTCTGTTTTTGAACATTATAACTTATGGCTGTTACATTTCGGTTATTCACATTAGAGGGATCTTATTGTCCTGGCCACAGTGCACTTCCGCCGCAGATTTTTCTGGGGTAGGGTCAATGGGAAATCCACTGACAGTGGTGGAACTAGGAGATGCTGCCACCAGCCAACGATGCACTGCCTTCCATCATGAGAAACATACTGTCAGCGGGCCAGAGCTATGTCACAAGACAGTCAACTTTTATCTTTGTAACTGCCCGCTTCCACCTTTGCCCCAGCTCTGCTGTTGAAACTTAATCCATGTTTTTGTAATGTCCAGACTTGTCTATTTCAATGTACTCCTGGCTAGCGTCTCCCATTCCACCCTTTGTAAATGTGAACTCATCAAAAACTTTCTGCTTTTTATTTTTTAACTTATACCAAATAGCATTCTTCTATCATGCCTGTGCTTTGCTTATCACATTGGTTCCTTATTCAATAATACCTTAATTTTAAAAATAATTATCCTTGATTTATGATGCCTTCATGGTTTGATCCCTTCTAATCTTTATAATCTCCTCTAGTCTTACAACCCTCTGAAATATATACTTTCCTCTAATTCCGCTCTCTGAAGAATGCCTGATTTTAATTACCCCCACTGTTCATGCCCATCTCTACAGCTACTGGGCCAACAAGTTCCAGAATTTCCTCCCTAAACCTTTCTGCCTTTCTACTTCCTTTTCCTCCTTTAAGTCATTTCTTCAAATTGATTATGCTTTTAATAATCTGCCTAAATATCTCCCTATATGGCCCTGTGTTATATGTTGTTTTATTTTGTCTCTGAAGCATCATTGGGCTGTCTTATTATCTTATTTTATGTTAATTTTATAATACCTTATTATTTCATGTTAAGTTTTCTTCACAGAAGCATATCATCAGCCCTTCAGACTTGGAAGTGTATTTTTATTGATATTGGTGTGATATACTTGGGTCGTAAATGTGACTGCTATTGCCACATCAAGCACAAGGTCCACTGCTCACTGTCAGTGGTGAAGAACATAGCTAAATCTGTGATAATAGATACGCAGGAAAAGAATCACTTTTCACAAAAGCTGAAAGCTGATGACTGATGATCACAAAAATAAAGTCCAAAAAGCTTCCCTCATCTAATTTTGCTACTCAAGTGGTACTCCAAGTTCTGTTTCAATTCCGACAACATTTTACCTTCTCATTAGATTCAGGCACAAGACATTTGATCTCTTTATGTCTCTCCAAAAATCTCTGAAAGTCTTCACTGCTGATAATAAATGTTTCTGCATGTCTCAGAGCTTCTTCTCCAGCATTTTCCCCTTCAATCAACAAGCACTGGAATACCTGCATTGAATAAAATAAATTTAATATTCATGTACAGAACTCATTGTCACAAATAAAGATCAGAAGGGATCAAGCTATGAAGGCATCATAAATCAAGGATAATTATTTTTAAAATTAAGGTGTTATTTATCAAGGAACAAATGTGATAAGCAAAGCACACTCATGTGATACAAGCATTACGTGTTCGCCAGTTACCAGAGTAGGCCAATTGTTCCTGTGGCCTACATCATTATTGCCAAGGTACGCTAAGTTATGATCAGTGTTCTGATGTGCATTTGAACCCATTGGATTAAAACTATAAAAACAAATATCATGATTTGAAATTTAAAAAATGATTTTAAAATAAACCGTGCTCTGACTTTTGGGAGGCTTTCTGCTCACAACCATAAAGGAGAATTTTTGCTCATTATCAACAGGATTTGAACGTAGGTCAGAGCCAAATAAGAAGAACCTGGTGAATTATCAGTTACAAAGTTACCACCACAGTCTTGCATTACCATTCAGGGCACACTGAGCTAGAAAGTGTTTTTCCTTCAGGATCCCACCCATTTGATGTTTTCACAGTTGGTCACCACAGTTGACTTTAGGACTTAGTCTTACAGTCCACTCCCTGCATTTCAACTCAAAATCTATATATGGGCAGGCTTACATTTGCATTTAAAGACAATAAGATATTCCAAATGAAACTTTACCTCTCTGGCCCCTTTGGTGGGCTTCCTTATTGTTCAAAACATGTACATATTTTCAATGCTAGAAGGGGAAAGTGTCAAAAATGGACCTTTGCAATGATCATCACTAAACATGCAGAGCAGTTCTCAAATTGAGCCATAAAGACC
The DNA here is from genome assembly GCA_024679065.1 of Sphyrna mokarran. Lineage (NCBI taxonomy): Eukaryota > Metazoa > Chordata > Chondrichthyes > Carcharhiniformes > Carcharhinidae > Sphyrna > Sphyrna mokarran. The sequence goes on from JAGIQG010000005.1 coordinate 96,396,463, forward strand.
AGGTCTTTAGGCTCTCATAAAACAATCAACATTAACATCCACATGAAGGCAAATCCACTGACTAGAAATAAATTATTCTCCACAATTATCTAAACATATTGCCCATATTAAAGGCAAATTAATTTGGTTTGAAAATTCCTTTTAAGCTCTGTTGAGACACGCAAATACTTAAGGTCAGTAGCAAACAAAACAATATTCAAGAAAATTAATTTATTAATAGGACTTCCCAACTTCCATATTGCTGTGGCTTCCTCTGAGTCCAGCAGTTTTAACTAGGTTAATTTACATAAAAGCTAAGGGATGTTCTCAGACATGCATCCAAACCAGTTTTTCCACATATTCCAATGAGCGGAAGCAGAAACTGGCTCAGGATTCTTGGAGTCACCCAAAAAGGCATTCCTCCCTGCGGCAGATACATTAGAATTCTGCCCCAGTCCTCCATATTCTTACATTTCATTGCTTGTAACTGAAATCATGAAATATGACTAAATTGAATTACCTTCCATCTTACTGGATTCAACATCTCGATTTGTTCATTCATATCCTCTTCAAGATTGAATCTGTTAATGACAGAGTTGATTTTAAAAGCCACTTTGTAATCCTTGCACCACTTTCTGACCTTCAGGAGGTTTTCGATGTGATTTTTGTTTCCCTGCCCACGGCCAATCAGACGATTGGTGTCTTCATCAAAACTGTCACACGAAACAGCCAAAATGTCCAGGTCCTTACCTGTAACATCAATGTTGGACTGTTAAGCATTAAGCTGCAGCAACATAGTTTTCAAAAGCCTGATAATAAGTTGTCACTTTTTCTGTTTTCTACAGGAAAGTGTGTAGAAAAAAGCTACCTGGCACTAGTGTATGGGCGCAGCACAGTGGCACATTGATTAGCATTGCTGCCTCACAGCGCAGGAACCTGGGTTCACTTCTTGGGTGACTGTGGAGTTTGTACATTTTCTCCATGACTGTGTGGGTTTTCTCCATGTGCCCCAGTCTCCTCCCACACTCCAAAGACATGCAGGATAGATGCTATGACCATGCTAAATTGCTTCTTAGCATCTCAAGATGTGTAGGTCAATTGTATTAGTAATGATAAATGTGTGGGGTTATGGGGATAGGGTGGGGGACAGAACCTGGGTAAGATATTCTGTCAGAGTTGGTGCAGACTCGATGGGCTAAATGGCTTTCTTCTGTACTATTGGGATTATGTGATACTACAAAAAGGCATCACTGGGCTGCTCTGGAATCAAACTGGTTGAAAATGTTACTTCTTTCAGACAAGATGACTCATTTATGCTTGAGGCACCTCCCCACTGACCCCAGTAAAACTTGAACCCACTTAGTTGGGATTCATTGAGATAGATTTTCCAATGTCTGGTTCAATGTATATAGCCTAACAGCTGATATCATGGCATTGGGCTGACATGAGGAACTTGCAGCTTGGACCAGTACCTGGAACTTCGATGTTGTGGCCATTTCAGAGACTTGGGTAGAGCAGGGACAAGAATGGATGTTGCAGGTTCTGGGGTTCAAATGCTTTAGTCGGAGTAGAGAAGGAGGTAGAAGGAGGGGAGGAGTGGCATTATTAGTCAAAGACTGTATCACGGTGACGGAGAGGAACTTTGATGAGGACTTGTCTGTGGAGGTAGTATGGGCTGAGATTAGAAACAGGAAAGGAGAGGTCACCCTGTTGGGAGTCTTTTATAGACCTCCTAAAAGTTCTAGAGAGGTTGAGGAAAGGATTGCAAAGTCAATTATGGTCAGGAGTGAAAGTAATAGGGTAATTGTTATGGGGGACTTTAACTTTACTAATATTGATTGGAATAGCTATAGCTCTAGCTCGTTAGAGGGGTCAGTTTTCGTACAGAGTGTGCAGGAAGGTTTTTTTACTCAGTATGTAGATAGGCCAACTAGAGGTGAGGCTACATTGGATTTGGTGCTGGGCAATGAGCCAGACCAGGTGTTAGGCTTGGAAGTTAGTGAACATTTTGGTGATAGTGACCACAATTCGGTTACGTTCACCTTAGTGAGGGATAGGGATAGGCAGGAAGCTGGGGGCAGTAGTTATAGCTGGGGGAAGGGTAATTATGAGGCCATCAGGAGAGAATTAGGGTGCATAGATTGGACTAGGAAGCTACAGGGACTGGGAACATCTGGAATGTGGAGCTTAGTCAAGGAGCAGCTGCTGCGGGTCCTTGATAAGTATGTCCCTGTCAGGCAAGGAGGAAATGGTCGAGTAAGAGAACCTTGGTGTACGAAAAAAGTTGATTCGCTGGTTAAAAGGAAAAAGGAGGCTTATGTCAGGATGAGGCTTGAAGGCTCGGTTAGTGCAATGGATAGCTATAGATTAGCCAGGAGGGAGCTAAAGAGTGAATTGAGGAGAGCAAAGAGAGGACATGAGAAGACTTTGGCTGATAGGATTAGGGAGAATCCTAAAGCTTTCTGTAGATATGTTAAGAATAGAAGATTGGTTAGGGCAAGATTAGGGCCAGTCATAGACAGCAGTGGGAAGTTGTGCGTGGAGCCTGAAGAGATTGGTGAGGCACTGAATAAATAGTTCTCTTCGGTATTCACGCAGAGTGCTGGAAATGTAGCTGTGGAGAGCACTGAGGTACAGGGTTGCAAATTGGGGAGTATTGTAGTAGATAGGGAGGATGTGTTAGAAATTCTCGAGGGTTTGAAGTTGGATAAGTCCCCTGGGCCGGACGGGATTTACCCTAGGATTCTCTGGGAGGCAAGAGAAGAGATTGCAGAGCCTCTGGCTCTGATCTTCAGGTCGTCGTTGGTTACGGGTGTGGTTCCGGAGGACTGGAGGAAAGCGAATGTGGTCCCATTGTTCAAGAAGGGGAAGAGAGACCTTCCAGGGAATTATAGGCCAGTGAGTCTTACTTCTGTTTGGGCAAAGTATTGGAGAGAATTATTAGGGATAGGATTTATAGTTATTTAGAGAGAAATGAATTGATTGGGGATAGTCAGCATGGTTTTGTGAAGGGTAGGTCGTGCCTTACTAACCTCATTGAGGTTTTTGAAAAAGTGACCAAAGAGGTGGATGGGGGTAAGGCGGTTGATGTGGTATATATTGACTTTAGTAAGGCGTTTGATAAGGTGGCCCATTGAAGACTTCTGCAGAAAATGCAGATGTATGGGATAGAGGGTGATTTAGCTAATTGGATTAGGAATTGGCTAGCAGATAGAAGACAGAGGGTGGTGGTGATGGGAGATATTCATCGTGGAGTTCGGTTACAAGTGGTGTACCTCAGGGGTCTGTTTTGGGGCCCCTGCTGTTTGTAACTTTTATAAATGATCTGGATGAGGGTATTGAAGGATGGATTAGTAAATTTGCAGATGACACTAAAGTCGGTGGAGTGGCAGATAGTGAAGAGGGGTGTTATAGTTTGCAGAGAGACTTGGACAAGTTGCAGAGCTGGGCCGAGAGGTTGCAAATGGAGTTTAATGTGGAAAAGTGTGAGGTAATGCACTTTGGCAGGAATAATAAATGTGTAGAGTATAGGGCTAATGGTAGGATTCTTAATAGTGTTGATTAACAGAGGGATCTTGGTGTATTTGTGCATAGATCCCTGAAAGTAAGCAGTCAAGTCGATAAGGTTGTTAAGAAGGCATACGGAGTCTTAGCTTTTATTGGTAGGGGGATTGAATTTCGGAGCCGCAACGTCAGGTTGCAACTGTACAAAACTCTAGTGCGGCCGCACTTGGAGTATTGTGTGCAGTTCTGGTCCCCGCATTATAAGAAAGATGTGGAGGATTGGAGAGGGTACAGAGGAGGTTTACCAGGATGTTGCCTGGTATGGAGGGCAGGTCTTATGAAGAGAGGCTGAGGGATTTGAGGTTGTTTTGTTAGAAAGGAGGCGGCTAAGAGGGGACCTTATCGAAACATATAAGATGATTAGAGGTTTAGATAGGGTGGACAGTGATAGCCTTTTTCCTCGGATGGAGAAAGCTAGCACGAGGGACCACAGCTTTAAATTAAGGGGTGATAGTTATAGGACGGATATCAGAGGTAGGTTCTTTACCAAAGGGTGGTTCGGGAGTGGAATGCCCTGCCTGCAGCAGTTGTAGATGCACCAAGTTTGGTGGCGTTTAAGAGGTTAGTTGATAAGTATATGGAAGAGAAGGGAATGGTTTAGTTTGGAGGGGTATTGCTTTTTATATTGGTCGGCGCAACATCGAAGGCCGAAGGGCCTGTTCTGTGCTGTAATGTTCTATGTTCTATGTTCTATTTTTTAGTAAGGTCATGATTTAATGTTGTATAGTGCAACTAGAAATTCACTTTCATACCACCCTCATTTACATGAGCTCAAAGAGTTGAACAACAGGATTCAAGAAAGGTATTCTGCCCTTAGATATGTTAGCACATCCTTGACAAACATTTTACACTGACAAGTTTATCTAGTATTGAAACTGGCATCCTGTTGAGTTTTGGTTCTACAGGTGTCAGCTGCCTGAGTTGACTCACCCTAGAAATTCAACAAAGAGTTTTTTGCTCTGTGTAGCTTAACATCACATCAAACTATATAATTGCCACTTGTTTACTTTTAACTCTTTTCAGCAGTATTTAGTTAGATATAAACTGTAATCTGAATAGAATATGTACATAGGTATATCACCAATCCCAGAACTGAACACAAATAGAATACAGGTTACCGTATTTCTTGAACCAATTCTCAGTGATCCGACTTCCATTGCTTACAACGCTGACACTGGGCAGTTTCAACTCCTGTTTACAATACTGTACCAGATTGCCCAGAAACTCCCCCCGATTGTGCAGAAAAGGCTCTCCTCCTGAAAAATTGATTTTTTCCATACCTGGGTGAGACAAAAAAAGTTTGGAATCAAATTTTTGCGAAGCTTAACGGTATCAATATAATTCTGATGTTCACAGGACAGTCAGAACAAAAGAATTCAGACCACAGAATAATAATGAATTAAATGAAGTGTATGGACAACAAAGTCAATTTAACACAGAACACTACGGCACAAACAGGCCCTTTGGCCCACAAGTTGCGCCGATTATATCCCTACCTACTAGGCCTATCTATAATTCTCAATCCCATTAAATCCCATCTACTCATCCAGAAGTCTCTTAAAAGACCCCAATGAGTTTGCCTCTATCACCAGCGATGGCAGCCAATTCCACTCACTCACCACTCTCTGAGTGAAAAACTTACCCCGACATCTCCTCTGTACCTGCTCCCCAGCACCTTAAACCTGTGTCCTCTCTTGGCAACCATTTCAGCCCTGGGAAACAGCCTCCGAGAATACACCCTTTCTATACCTCTCAACATGTTATAAACCTCTATCAGGTCACCTCTCAACCTTCGTCTCTCCAGGGAGAACAAACCTAGCTGCTTCAACCTATCAATTTGCCTCTGGACAGGTCATTCAACCCAGTGTATTCATATTATTAACTGCTGTATCCAACCATTAAGTTTAAAGTTTATTTATTAGTGTAACAACTAAGGTTACATTAACACTGCAACTAAATTACTGTGAAAACCCCCTAGTCACCACAATCCAGCACCTGTTCGGATACACTGAATAAGAATTTAGCATGGCCACTGCAGCTGACAAGTATGTATTTCAGAGCGGGAGGAAGCCCACGCAGACAGAAATCCATGAAGATATCCAAACTCCACACAGGCAGTGACCCAAACCAAGAATCGAACCCGGGCTCCCTGGCACTGTGAGGCAGCAGTGCTAATTACTGTCACCCTAGGTACTTCTTTAAAATACCTATCAGATATTTTGCAGGAGTACTCTAGGATTAAAATGTTATTTCCTGAGCCCCCCAATTTAGTAACAAAACAAATAATGGAAATCTAGTCATGTCAGTTCACTAATGTATGGAATAGCTTCAAGCATGTTAATTTCTGTAATGTTACAAGCATGAAAGTAAACCTAGGCAGTAGGGACATGACCTATGGTGAGATATGGTCCCCATGACCAGACTGCTGGGTCAAATACTGCAACTCATTTTCTGAACTACGGCTGATACTCCATAGTCTGTTTTGGAGCAGGAAACATTTTGAACATGTCTCTCTCCCATTATATTCTATTTCTATTCTTCACCCACTATTATTGCCGGACAACGTCATCAATTGCTGTTTGTTGCCCGCTAGTCCACAGTCCAGCCTCCTTCCCCGTTGGTCATTACATATCGGAATTGTGCACTTTGTACTTCTACTCATTGCTATAACTGCTACACACTTCCCTGTGAGTACGTGAGTTAAAAAAAAAGTCCTACTGAAACATCAATTTTAAAATAAACAATTGTCACCGATATCCGCCAATGTTTAGTTTATTATACTTGACCCCTATTAGCAATCACAACATTGCACTGTAAAGATGTAAGAAGTTTCACTATTATTATTTATGAGGACCTCAGCATTAATTATCGCCCCCTCCCCCTTACTATTTGCACATTGTTATTCTGAATGAGGGGAAATTAAACGTTGTAAGCGGATTCCGCCACTTACCGGCTTCCTTGAGCAGTTTTAGACCTTTTTTGGCTTCTTCCAAGGGCAACACGAAAGATGTCTTGGCGGTGTGGAAACAGAAGCCGCACTTGTAGTTGCATTGGCGGGTGAAATGGTAATTGACACTGGTGGGACTTGGAGTGGACTCCCGACTCTTCTCGCCTCTCTTTATTGTTTCCCTCCTCCTCGCACTGATCCCATATCTACCCAAGGCTATGAGCTTCATCAACCACTGGGAGATCTCACCCACCCGGTCGATGCAAACTTGCAACAGAAACTTGATGCAAAGAACCACAACGTACATTTTTCTCCCCGGGAGTGGTGCTGATGTGATTCTCACTGGCGATTCTATCCTATTGCTAATGTTTTGGTGTGCTAAGGTGTATATATGCATGCCGCATGACGCAAGGAAGAATGATCGGCATCAAGATACTGTTGCCAAGTTTCGGTTCATCAAAACAGAAATCGAAAATGAAAACAGCAATAGATGTAATCAGCTGTTAAGACAAACATCCCCAACTCGTGCTTCGAGGAAACGTGACTCTTTTTCATTGTTGTGTTTTCGCCATAATGGGAGAGGACTTGAAGACACTGCTGATATTGTCAAGACTGTGCTGGGTAGCCCCATTTCGGCAGACAAGCAGCACTGTGGCCAGGGGATTGACATTGTCGCTTGGTGTTGTGGTAGGGGTGGGGGGTGCGGATAGTGGAGGAGGAAGGGGAGTTAGGTTCCGTGGTTTAAAAGGAATTCCCAAAAAGGAATCGTTTTCTCGCCTCCCCGCCCCACCCCCTTGGGAGGTAACGGGAAACCAAAACAGAAAATGCTGGAGAATCTCAGCAAGTCTGACAGCATCTGTGGAGAGAGAGAATACAGCCCAAGTTTGGAATCAGGATGACTGAATCATCAGAGCTGAAAGCAAAGAAAATCAGACAAGATTTATACTATGAGGCTGTGGCACGGAGCGGGCGGGGGGGGGGGGGTAGGAACTGTAATTGGATAAAGGAAATCTAAATGGAGATATTCCTTCCTTGAGAAGAGCAGTGCTTCTTCAGGGAAGGCATTCCGGGGAGAAACAAAAGCAGAAAATGCTGGAAAATCTCAGTTAGGTCTGACAGCACTAATGGAGAGAGAATAGAGCCAATGTTTGGAGTCAGGATGACCCTTCCTTGGAGCTTCATTTCAGATCCCAGAATCCGCAGCATTTTGCTTTTGTATTCTTGGAAGAGAAGTGGCAGTGAATCAAACAGTAAGATAAAGGCAAAATACCACGTGTGCCGTCAGCTGAAACAAAAATGCTGGAGAATCTCCACAGCATCTGCGGAGAGAGAATAGAGCAAACTTTTCGAGTCAGGTGATCCTTCATCAGAGCTGAGGGCAGTCTGTCCAGGGGCGAAGAGGTCCATCTGATGGGCATACATGCGGGAAGCAGTCCTTGATTGGCCAGTTAAGTGACTCAATTATCCTCCCGGTCGGCAGTGAATTTATCATCTTTTCTGCTGCTGGCAAAATGCCATGGTAGATAATAGGCACAATCTGTATAGTTTTGTTAGCATTCTTACCTCTGAGCTCATCCCCAAAGAGATGGTAAAATCCAGCTCACCATTTATTATAGCCAAATAGAGGATTTTCCATATCTATTATTTCCATAGTGGCTGTCATAGATGCACACATTTTCCCAGTGGCTGTGCTATGAAAACAAACGCAGTGCAATTGCAATGAAAGTGCCACATGTTCCCTCCACTCAACCTGCATTCTCTCTTCTGCAATGTACCAGCACTTCAACAATTGCAAAAATTCCAACCTTAAAAACTGTATGCGAGGGGAAAAAAAGAAACAATCTCCAGTTGACTGGTGTCAGTTACACTGTGCTCTAATTTTCTAATAATTAAGTAAATTTCTATTAAGTATCTTCTAAACCTATAACTATTTCCATCCAGACAACAGCAACAGATACTTGGGAACACCACAACCATGAGGTTCCCCTCTAAGTCACTCATCATCCTAAATTGGAAATATATCACTGTTCCTTCACTGTTGCTGAGTCAAAATCCTGGAACCCCCTCCGTAACAGCACTGCAGTGACTGCAATGGTTCAAGAAGATAGTTCACCACTAGCTTCTCATGGAAGCCAGGAATGGACAATAAATGCTGGTTTAGCCAGTGATGCCCACATCTCACACATGAATAAAACAACCTCTTAATTCTTTTGTCCAGGTTTTCCTTTTCTGATCCTGTGTGAAGTGCTTCTCTGATTCTACAATCTGAAATTGTGGTAAAGTGCTCAAAGTGGGGGATGGGGGAACTTTGTTGGGAAGCTGTCAGTTACCATGCCTTGTAGTTTTGCATCTGTGCATGCTGCATCTTTATTTATACCTGCAATAGCTGAAGCCATATCTCACAACACAGTGGTTAAAGCACACATCCATTCCTTGCTTACTTAGCTGGAAACGGAACTTTTACTGACTTCTTGAATGAAGGCTGCCACCTCCTTGGATCCTGTTTCTTTCCTCCAAATATCACCTTGCCTATTAAATCTACCAAATGAGAATCATCCACAACTGAATGGCCATTATGTTAATCCTGTTAGGCCCAGCTTTTGTGGGGGAAATTCATTTTGTGCTTCTCATAGTTTTGGTATTGTTTTATAGAATTACGATGTTTCCATTCATTTCATGGTCTTCTTTATAACAATAAATCTCCTGCAGGATTCCTCTACATGTGATTGCCTGCACTTTACAGGAAGAGTGAAATGAACCCTCAGTGTCTAATTCTTGAGAAATTGAGAATGTGCATCCCGTGACAGAGGGGAGTGTAGGTAAAGTGTCACTTACCTGATCCTTCTTAGTGTGTTCTCAATTAGAAACTGATGGTTCATCTCACTATGTGAAGATGCCAGTGTTGAACTAGGATAAATACAGTAAGAAGTCTCACAACACCAAGTTAAAGTTCAACCAGTTTATTTGACAGTAAACTCACAAGCTTTCGGGGTTTGCCTCTTCATCAGGTGAGTGGAGAGTTCTGGTCTCAAACAGATGCTGTAAACTGTGTGTGTATGCCTTTATATGCTTTGTTTGAGACCAGAACTCTCCATTCACCTGATGAAGGGGCAAATCCCAAAATCTTGTGAGTTTACTATCAAATAAATTGGTTGGACTTTAACCTGGTGTTGTGAGACTTCTTAGTGTGTTCATCTCACTATCCCAGTAAATTTGCTTCTGTCCTATTTTCTACTTTTGTGTCACCCTTTTTTGGTTCCAAACTACTCTGCTTCTGTGCAAACATCACAGCATTACAAACTTCAGAATTAAATGGAATCGTAGAAAATACAAAGAGATCAAGGAACGTTTGGAGTGCAAACATGCAAGTATACAAAGTGTGGTTAATAAGATTGGTGAGCTGCAACGTTGTTCTGTATGTTACTCATTAAAGTGCTTGTCTGAATTGTGTACCCTTACTCTCTGGCTAACTTGGCATATACACTATCCTTGCACCTGCCCAGGTGATAAGCAATTCGACCTGTGCGTCACTTGTAGAACCTCTAAATTACATTTAATTTTAGTATCTAAGCCAGTGACTTTGAGTAGGAAGTTAAGTGATGTTGTTGTGTCCTCATCATCACTGTCTTCTTTGACAAAGAGTGATCTGGACTCGAAATGTCAGCTCTTTTCTCTCTAACAGATGTTGCTAGTCCTGCTGAAATTTTCCAGCATTTTATCTTTTGGTTTCCGATTCCACCATCTGCAGTAATTTGCTTTTATCTCTGTCTTCTTGCTGTTCATTCTGTTGGGCATCTGAAAGAAGAATGGCACAGGGGGAAGAGGTTAGAAAATAAAATCTATCTCCTCACACTATCGGCTGATCGTAAATCATAGAAATCCTTCAGTTCAGAGAGAGGTCCATTGAGTCTGCATCAGCAACAATCGTACCCAGGCCCTATTCCTGTAACTCTGCATATTTACTCTGCTAATTTCTCTAACCTACACATCACGGGACACTGTGGGGCAATTTAGCATGGCTAGTCAATCTAACTGGCACATCTTTGGACTGTGGGAGACAACTGGTGCACCTGGATGAAACCCATGCAGACAAGGAAAGAAAGTGCAAACTCCACACAGACAGTGACCCAAGCTGAGAATCAAACCCAGATCTCTGGAGCTGTGATGCAGCAGTGCTAACCACTGTACCAGTGCAGCAGAATTATGGGAAGAAGGGGAGGTAGAATGGAAGTGAGAGGATTAGATATAAGAATACTGTCATTTCAATATCTTTGGTGGTCATATCCTCAGTAATGGGTAATAACGAGTAGAACCTGATGTATAGGCATCAGGATCCACAAACATGCCTATTCCACTCTGATTAACTTCAGTTATGTCAAATTGTGCATCAACTTGTCTGGTGAGAGTGAAGTGTGTATGTGAGGGTCTTGCAACCTGTCTGAGGGATGAGGCTGTCTAGGTTGAATAGTTGGCAGTGTATATGAAAACTGTGAAATGTTGGTGTGAGGTTGTGACGTGAGGCTAGTGGTATAGTTGATAGAATATGGCATTTGAATATACATTCACTGACCTTAACTGATTGTTTAAGGTCATTGAGCTTCTTGTGGCACTACATCCAGGTCATTAGGGTAATTCCTGATATTAACGTGTCAGTTCCCACTGCCTTCTGGATCTGGGGAAAGGGCTTCTGTGATTATAGAACAAATTTCCTACCTACTTCACCAAGGTCCTTACAGCAGTTCAAAAACATTGAAACTTGCTTTCTATGTTTTTCGGATTCAATTCCCATAACTGAATGGGCAGCACGGTAGCACAGTGGTTAGCACTGCTGCTTCACAGCTCCAGGAACCTGGGATCAATTCCCGGCTTGGGTCAGTGTCTGTGTGAAGTTTGCACATTCTCCTCGTGTTTGCGTGAGTTTTCTCTGGGTGCTTGGGTTTTCTCCCACCATCCAAAGATGTGCAGGTTAGGTTGATTGGCCATGGTAAAATTGCCCCTTAACGAGATGCGTAGGCTAGAGGGATTAGTGGTTAAAATATATAGGGGTATGGGAGTAGGGCCTGGGTGGGATTGTGGTTGGTGCAGACTTGATGGACCAAATGGCTTCTTACTGTACTGTACGAATTCTAATTCTAATTCTAACATGCTCCGGTCACAGTGCATTTCCTATTTCCCCTTTAAGTCATCCAGGTTAACTTTCAACACTGCTGACTGGCTTTGAGTGGTGCTAGTCATCATCATATTGATCCCATAAAAGTAAAATCTGTCTCCTCACACTATTTGCTGGCTGTAAATCATAGAAATCCTACAATGCAGAAGGATGTCATTCGGCCCAACAAGTGAACACCGGCAACAATCCCAACCAATTAACAGTGCAGTTAGATGCTGAACATTCTCAGCAGCTGGTAGGATCCTATGTGTATGCTGGGATAGAGAAAATAACTGATTAAGAAGTACTGGAAGAGGTCCGAAAAACACGAGCAATATCAAAAGAAAGAATTCTTTGCAAATATTATTGATGCAGAAAGGTTGGAATGGTTAATCGACACTGAAGGGTGGAGAAGATCAGGTGAAAAAAGCAGCTAGGTAACATCAAATAATTAAAGACTGCAAGAGCAATGCTGCCTTGGTGGGAAATGTTATAATAACAGCACTTAGAGCAGGAGGAGCACCAAGTTAGCAGATCCCTGCATTTCAGTCAACCGGCACATTCTCACCTCAGGGTTCTGGGGCCTATCGAAATTAGCCACATGGATTCTTAGCTTGATCCAACACGGAAGGCCATAGGGCCCATCGCATCGCTGCTACTTCTACAGCGACCAGGGAATCCCAATTCCCCTGCTCTTTCTCCATAACCCTATAAACCTTCCCTGCATATGCGGCGTCTTATTGTGTGGACTTTAATATTCTTTAGAGAAATACACTGATCAGTATTCCAGCCGCGATTCCCCGGTCCCGAGCCGGTTCGGTTTGGTTTTGGCTTTTATTTTAATGGTTCGCTACTGAACTCTATTCCTGACAGCAAGAACTTTCATTTCCCTGAGATCTCATCCAGCCTTTGGGACTTTCAGTTTCCAAACGTCACGCTGGTTTCCTGGAGGCTGTTTACCAGTCTGTTAGCCCCAGCAGTTTGGGTGTGGGGTTTGATGAAGCGCCCTTTGGCTTGGGGAGCTGTGTCAGGCTGAGCGCTCTCCACTCACTGCGGCTACAATGAATGTCCGCTGCAGCTTTCAGATGGCCCAGTCACTGGCACCGGCGCTGTACAGGGAATGGGCCAAAAGGATCTTTGCAATCGAGTGCAGCAATAACTCGGAGCCGCTGTATTTCGCCCTCAACCCATCCTCCGAGGGGCCCTGGGATGAGAATTCCCGACTGCACCGACTCCTGAGCCGCGCTCACACCTACTCGCTTTGCATCGCCTCTGAAAACAGGATCCACGGTGCAGAATCGTACGTCCATCTGCGAGATCAGCTGAGCAGGCTGCCCGCAAGATGCCGCGTTATGGGACTGATGGCCTTTTCCCCAAACCAGCAGGGATCCTTGATCAAGGGGTTCTTGGTTCAAGACGATCAATGTTTGAAGGAGACAGAGCGTTTGTTGCAGGACGTGATCCGTGCGAATGAGCACACAGCTCTCTGCAGCTACACCAGGGACGGTGCAGGCAGAATATGGCAGAGACTGAGGCTGATCATTGCCGGACAGGAGAGAGAGATCTCCAGAAACTGCATCTGTCTGGCTGAAAGACCAGAGCTCCATCCTTCTGTGTTAAATATCAAAAATTCAGTTATATTCTGCAAGTATGAAGATGCTTACGGCGTTTTAGAAGAGGTAAGTGTGAGGTCTTTAACAGCAGATATACTGTTCACAGCATATTCTTCACAGCAGATATGTTTCTGGTTTTGGCAGAACACAACTGTTCATGTACTGGTTAAACTGCGTTTCAATCCTGGCATCATCATCAAATCCCATTCTTAACTTTATTTACAACCTTGTCCCATTTCCATTCTCTTCACTTCTGTTTCTTACCTTCATTTCTATCTGTCTATTGCTCCCTTCCTTTGACCCTGCCGCCCAGGGAGGGCAGGGACAGCAACATTAGCATCCAGGCATTGGGTGTGAGGTGGCAGTGGTAAAATTCAAGGACAGTGGGCACATAGGAACACCACCATGCACAAGGTCCACTCCATGTTATGTCCCGCCATGACTTGGAAATCTATTGCCATTCCTTCATTGTCATTGAATCAGAATTCTGGAACTCCCTCCTGTGGGTGTACCCAAACCAGATGGACTATAGGAGCTCAAGAAAGTGTTGAGCTGCTACCTGCTCCAGGACAGTAAGTCTAAGGTAATAAATACCTTGCCAATAATCCTAATTCTCCTCCTGATAGGGATCCTTATCAAATATATTGCATCGATTGACACACACTATTGTAGTCACTCTTAGGCCTGTTCTTCCCTCTGTTGCTGGAACAGAAAGTGAAATCAGAAAGTGCTGGAGATCAATAGCTTATTAGTGACCCTGGCTAGCAAACACTGCTAGGGGATTTGGGGATTTTTAGCTGTCTGGCAACAGAAATAATTCTCAGTGAATTGTCACATGATTGTGGCCAGAACTCCAATTTCCTGCCTGTCTAACATAACTTTAAATCCCTTATCGATGAAAAATCCAGCTAACTGAGCGTTAAATATATTCAGTGACCCAAGCACACCCCATTCTGTGAAAGAAAATTCCAAATACTAAGAACTCTCTGAAAGAAGAAATCCCTCCTCATCTCTGTCTTAAATGATGCCTCCTAGTTCTAGATTCTCCCATGAGAGGAAACATCAGCATTTACCCTGTCAAACCCCTCAGAATATTTTATTTTAGTAATCACTTATTCTTTAAACTCCAATGATTATAGGTCCAACTTCTCAACCTTTCCTTATAGACACCCCATTCCTCCCAGGAATCAGTCTAGCAAACCTCTAAACTGCTTCCAATGCAAGTATATCTTTCCTGAAGTAAGGAGATCAGTACTATATGTACATAGCACTCCAGGTGTGGTCTTGTCAATTCCCTGTACAGCAAATAGTTGATGCGCTATCACTGATCTCTGCAACACTTCACTAATTACAGTTTGCCAACCTGAAAATTACCCATTTATCCTGACTCTTCAAACTCTGCGCAGCTGTATGGAGATGCTATACTCCAAGATTATCAGATAGGGACAGTACAGATCTGTGATGTATTGGCAGGACTTGCATGACACTATCCACAACTGCGTAGAGAGTGGACCACATGTCTCCATGGCAGGCAGTTGCTGCTGATGTCATTTGCCTCACCACTGGGCACTTGTAGGTCTCACCTCAGCTGGTGCTGCTCCTTCCTGTGTTGGCCATCTGTAGGTCTCATACAGTAGGTTGTTGCTGCTGATGGCCATCTTGCTCCTTATTTAAGGTCCAACCTAAGGATCTTATCCACCTTCAAAGCGCACAAATGAACCTTTCGTAAAGACTACTTTCAACAAATCCTTTCCTGTTGTGGGAAAGCAAAGTTAGACACTGGAGAGTATTTATTGCTGTCGTATGCCTGACTTTTAATTAGCCTCATGACTTGCTGCTCATCTTCTTTGATATCATTGATATCATTTGATATCATTTGATATCATTTCAGGAAGCCCATGCATGCCCTATTAAATTTAAATATTCATCATTATAACATTGCAAAATGGTCAATTAAAAATTTGCATTGTTAAATTACCTCCACACACACACACACACAAACAACTGAAAGTGCTGAGTTAAACCTGGAGGTATTGTGTTGGAGCTGGCTTCCAGATGTATGGTCATTTTCACAAAATTTAGCTTCCCCAAATTAGTCTAGATTTCCAACAGCCACAGGACTTGCAGATTATTTGTCCAGCACACCTCTTGCAGGTGCTATTTCTGTGCCATATCTGTATTTTAACTACTTGGTGATTTTGCTATTTTTCATGTGCAACATCATTAGAAATTGTTTTTCATCAGGCAAAAAGTGATATAGCTAGTCAATTCATCTGATTCCACTTCCATAAACATTTAGGAAGTAGTCACTTGGTTGGCACAATGACACAATGGTTAGCACTGCTGCCTCACAGCACCAGAGACCCAGGTTCGATTCCCAGCTTGGGTCACTGTCTGTGTGGAGTCTGCATGTTCTCCCTGTGTCTGCTTCTCCAGGTGCTTGAGTTTCCTTCCACAGTCCAAAAGACATGCTGGTTAGGTAGATTGACCATGCTAAATTCTTCCTCAGTGTATCTGAACAGGCGCTGAAGTGCAGTGACTAGGGAACTTTCATGATAACTTATTTCAGTGTTAGCATAAGCCTACCTGTGACACTAATAAAAATAAACTAAAAAAAAGTTTTTTTTTAAATAACACCATTACTTTTGTATGTGCATGCACATAAAGTGAGAGTCTTAAGGTATTTTCTTTCCAATCCTGTTTTAGGTTTCTTCAATCTATATATTGTGCTTGGTTGAGAGGGTGGGTGTAAAAATGACCTGTTGTAAGGCCAATCTCACTGAATATTGCCATCAAGGTATACTCTATGAAAGGGCAACATAAATAAACTCAATGCTTTTCTTTTATGGGAAGAATCTGGCTTCCTTACAAGGCTACTTGCGAAACTAATAAATAAACTTTAAAACTTTAAGTGAGGTGGGAGATTCCATGCTAAGGACATTGACCACATGAATCTGGATCCAGTGAGCTTGTGCCATGCAATATGAGTTACAGTGGACTCTGCCGGTTTAAGACAATGTGCTCCTCTAAGGCATGCAATGAAGGCCTAACTTTTTTATTGATTGAATGTGTCTTTTTGTACTAAATACAATAAAATAAAACAGGTTTAAGCAAAAGCATTCGGATTATAAATGCTAAGACAAATAACAATGATTTACAGGCTGTTTTGAAAATGCTTCTTATTTTGAATGCTATGTTTGTATTTCTGTTCATCTAAGTGTATAGGTACGATTCCCAAAGCTAAGGATGTTCTGCAGTTAGCAGATCAATGTGACAGGACTTGTAGGAAGGGACAATTTCCAGTAATTGTGATAGAAGGACTCGATGCAACAGGTAAGAAACATCATTTTATATTTCACACAACGAGAATACAAACCATGTAACATTCTTCAGCATGTATATTGCCTTCAGCAGTTTGTGTAAATTAATATTGCATAAAAATCTAAAACTATTGTTCACATACAGAACGGGTAGGCCACCAGGAGCTACCTAAAAACGTTTAAAGTTTTAGATGCCAGATATCATCAGATTGATATTGGCCACCTGATAGTGTTGTGGAGTTATTAAATCAATGAAATATGTTTTAAACAGTTATGATTTTACACATTTCAGTGAGATCATATAGTTCCTTATGATAAAATTTTCATAGGTAAGAGGCCCACCCGTTTTCCCCCTCTGCTTCAAAAGATGCTGAATTTTGTTAGGGAATCTCATTCAAATGTCCCTTCTGTATGTTCAAGCCAATTCAGTGTGAAAGGGTTTCACAGCTGATGTAATTTGATGTTCATCCAACAGAAACACGTGCTATCCCCCTGGGACAGTTGGATAGGCAGCGACATGGGAACCTTGGTTGTTTTTCTTACTTCTCTGGTCAGTTATGGGATCTATTGTCCCATACTAACTGAATCAACTCAAAATGGCAATTTCAGTTGCGAACTTCTCTCTCATACGGCTCCCAAGATAATCTAGTTCACCACTAGGCCATAGATGGCTGAGCAAGTGGAATATCAAAGCTCAAGAACGATCCTCCCAGTTCGCCTGTGCTGTTTTTGTAGCCAGCCCGCCACCCTCCACCCACTGCTCCCCCGACACTCCCCCCCCCCCAACCCACCCCCCCCCCCCCCCCCCCCACCCCCCCGCCCCCCCACCCCACCCACACACACACACACACCACACAAAATCAGGAGTGGTTTTACTCCAAGAGTTTACTATAGCTCCCCACTTGCTGGGAAGGTGGCAGTTGGACCCCACTGGAGTGAAGGGGACAATGGACTGGAAGCTCCCCAGCAGCCCTGCCTAAGGGGCAAAATGGTAATGCCTGGGGACATCTTGGTACTTCCTCCCTGACCGTCAGGCAGTGTTGGGGGGCAAGACCTCATGGGGAAGGGCCTAATGTGGGCAGGATCTCTCAGGGCAATCGGTGAGGGTGGGAATTCCTGCTGCCACTCTGCATTGAGATCCCGAGCAGATGGAGGGAAGCCAATGATCAGGATTGGCCGTCACAGTGGGATAAGGATTGGTGGGGAAGCAGTCTGCTGGGAAGTGGGAGTTACAGGGAAGTTGCAGGGGGGTTATTGAATATTGGGACAGTGAGGAGCAAGTGGTGGAGATCAAGGCAAGCTGGAAGGTGTGGAGAGTGGGGGGTGGGGGTAGGTGGATGGGTCGATGCTGGCCTGCACACATCCAAGAGGATCACATGGGGGCCAGGGAAGGTTGGAGGAGCAGCAATGAGAGGGTTGTGGGGCTGGCCAGTGATTGAGCTGACTAGCAATCAGAAGGTCAGCAGTGTGGGGCTGATCTCGGCGCTGACAGATTAGCGCATGTGCAGTGGCCTGCTTAGTGCAATGCTGCCAACCTCTCAAGTGGGAATAGGCCAGGCCTGCTGATTTTCAGAGTGATTTACACTGAGGCACTGAACAGTGCACAGAGTCTGGAGATTCATTTTGAAAATCCTGCTGAAAAAAACCACCAGCGTGATTTACTCCAGTTTTACTTGAATTCGACATTAAGAATTTTTTGGGGTGAATTGCAACACCCCCCCTCCCTAGCCCATATATTTCCCTTGCTCACTACTCTGGTTACTTATAGTCTGTGCATTTTAAGATAATAATTTACATCTAAAAAGAGCTGCTCTATGATGTGTTATTGGCATGGCTTTTTAACCTTTTGTATTTATGTGTAGGAAAAAGTACTTTGACAGAGGCCTTAAGAAAATCGATTCAAGCCACACTTCTGAAGTCCCCACCAGATTGCATTGGCCACTTGAGAAAAACATTTGACGCAAAGCCACCTCCTATTCGACGAGCTTTTTATGCTTTGGGTAATTACATTACTGCTTCCACCATAGCAAGTGTTTCGGAAAATTCTCCAGTAATTGTAGATCGGTAAGTATAACCTTTAGAAGTTTCATCCTCAATGAATAACATACAGGGCTTTCAAAGGTGATATATTGGCATGTAACTCCCCGCGGTGTGCACAAATGGTCCTCTGACACATAACTTTCTGATGTAAACATTGATGATGCTTTGGCATGTAACTTTCAATGGTGCCCTGTGAAAAACTAACATGTAGATCTCCAGCAAAAATTAGTTAAGTTCTTAAGCACATTTAGTTGTCAATATCATTATTGCCATAATAAATCGATATTCTGTTGGAAAGAAACTCAGTTTATAATGTGATCCCGTACCAAGAATTAGTGCAGAAAGACAAATACCACAAATTTCAAAAAAATGAAGATTTACTGTAAACACAGGAACTAAAGGATATTGTTTTAAAATTCACAAGCTTAAAGCTGCTTTCATAATGGAGTTGCAGTATTGATCATCATTATTGCATGATATTGAATCATAATTGCATGATCATCATTAGTTATAGATAGTGCAGCCCATCTTCATGTTAATCAGTAACACTTTGGGATGCATTGTTCCATGCATGTTCAAAGCAGCCCTGGTATTTTGCCTGGACAAATGAATGTAATAACAATCGTGATGTGTCACCAAAGAGAGCAGGCCCCCATACACCTAATTTTGTAAGATCACTTCTGCCATAATGTACTGTTGCAGTCCAAAAAGCTAATTTATTGCTCCAGCAAGCTGTTATGAAGTACTTGCTTGGTAGGACAGAATGTGAGTATCGCTGAAAACAAGGGATGTGTTGTCGGAGCTTTCCATCTTGCACTCATCATTTTAAAGAGAGCAACAATTTATATTGCATGGGAAAAGATTTGCCAATTGGTTGACAAGTTAACTTTAGATGGGTCAAAGAGTTGCCGTGGAGAATGCACAGGATGCTATTGTCCCACATGCGTTTGTTTAATTAAAAGAAGTGCAATTCCTGGACATGTCCCTACATATAAATATACATGGCTTCTAACCAGTGTATAATTAGTTCAATAAAACACTTATGCACAGAGGCAGGCCTATCGCCTTCTTCTCCTCTGCATTCAATCCAGGGGTGGTGATGTGGGCAGGGGGGGTGGTTGGTGGTGGTGGTGGATGAGGAGAACTGGGTCTGACCTCTAGTCAATGTGTCCAGGATGAAAGTCTAACTTTCCAGATCTCTTTCTTTCACAGGTCTGGTTCAATGGAGCCAGAAAATTTCCCAAGTCTACGCACCCAATTGGGAATGAAAATCTGTGCTAGTGTATTTTCTAAATGGCTAGTTGCTAGAAACTGAGGAACAGGAGGATAATTTACAGATTCAAAAAGTTACTAAACGTTTGTGGATAGGTGCAAAAACTATTTAAAAGACCAAGGAAATATTGGCATTTATCTCAAGAGGGCTGGCATATAAAGGGATGGAAGTTATACTATATTTATTCTGAGTTATTCCTTTGGAGGCAGAAATTCTTTTATTTACAAACTCCAAAAGCAGTACACAAACTGCTTTCAGTCAGCAGTCTAACTCCAGGGGGGTTTCAGAGGAACTGACACTCCTGGTTAAGTACAAGGCAAAGACTCCGTGACTGGCCTATTAATTGGACCCTTAATCAGGGAATTCATATTCCAGTGGGCCAACTTCAATGGCTTGATTGAAGTCATTAACCCCATGTGGAATGTTGTGCTCTATTCTGGTCACTGCACCTGAGGAAGATTATATGAGCCTGGTAGTGAGCGCAGCATGCATTCGCTAGAAGGATACCAGAGTTTAGAGCGTTAAGTTCTGAAGATGGGTTGGGTAAGTTAGGTTTGCTTTTCCTTTGGGTATAGAAGATTGAGGGGTGATTTACTTGAGATATTTAAGGTGATTAAATGAATTTAGAGAAATAGAGCGAGGAACAATTTCCTCGGGTGGGGTCATACGGAAGGAGGGAGCATAACTTTAAAATAGGAGCGAGGTCATTGAAGGGTCACATCAGGAAGCATTTCTTCATAGAAAAGATAATGGAAATTTCAAATTCTCTCTCCAAAGGAAGCTTTTCATGCCAGGTCAATTGGAAATTTAAAAATTGAAAGGCAAGGTTATTAAGGTTATGGAAACAAGGTGAGTAGCTGGAGTTAAATAATGAATTAGCATTATTTATTGAGTGGTGAAACATGCATGAGGAACCCAATGATCTATTCCAGCCTCTGAGTTGCAGAGAGATCAATCTGCTAGTTTATTGACCAGCTTTCTTACTCCTTGGATCAAATGATGCAATTTCACAGCATGATTTAGTTGTTTTTTGCTGATGAACGAGTCTTTAAAAACCTGCTGTTAAAAAAAATCAATGAAATGTAATTTGCAAAATGTGCTAGGTATTATTTGTCATGTTGTCTGGTGTCTTAAGTTAAAATATTACATTATTAGATACACTGCCACTTAACAATTCATCTTTTGACAAAATAGAATGTAACTTCGTGTAAACTGACAGCACTAATTTCAATTACTGACTGACCTCTTAAGAAGTCAGAAAGAAGCTGGACTGTGTAGGTGGCACAGTGGTCCCTGCCTCCTACGTGTTGAGCTATAGGTCCCCCAACAGCATTCTGGACCTATCCCAGCTGCAGAAACAGTTCACTGAGAAAGTAAACATGAAACCACAATTATCATAATATATATTTCACATAACATTGCCCCAACACAAAGCTGGGAAGTAAACACCTAACAGGAGGGAAACGAATTGTAAAATGGGAATGAGTCACAAAAGCAGAGAATACTTGTTGCCGGGAAAGAATGTGATAGAAGGGTTCAAAAACAAGTCCGAAAGATGTGCTGGTTAGATGCTATTGGACATACTAAATTCTCCCTCAGTGTACCCGAACAGGTGCCGGAGTGACTAGGGGATTTTCACAGTAACTTCATTGCAGTGTAAATGTAAACCTACTTGTGACACTAATAAATCACCTTTCATGTAATTCCAACTATACTGAATATTGATCAGAAAAAGATGCCCAGTTTTGTTACATTAAGACATTTCAAAAATTATTGTCAACTTTTCTTCCAGGTTATCAAACTCATCTCACTGTTTGTAATACTATCTGTCTTTATAGAGATTTGAGTGTGTTGTGTTACATTCTAGATTCTGGCACAGCACTGCAGCATATGCAATTGCAACGGAAGTCAGTGGAAAAGTGGAAAACCTACCACCCCTGCACCATGAATTGTACCGGTGGCCCCAGGATCTAGTTCAACCAGACTTGGTGCTGTTGCTCACAGTTGACGCAGAGGAGAGAGTCCGTCGCTTAGAACAAAGAGGAGAGATAAGAACAAAGGAAGAAATTGAGCTGGAAGCAAACAGTTTATTTCGACAGAAGTAAGGCAGCTTTAAAACTACTTAAAACTAAGGAGACAGGGCAGCCATCTTTGGCTTATTTACTTTGGGTCTTTGAGAAAAGTGCATTCTCTGTCTCTCCACATGTTTATGTTTTCTAAAACCCATCTTTTTTGGCCAAGAAAATGATCCCTTTTTGAATCATCATCTATTTCCTAATTTATAATTTAGTGAACAATAAATTTCTAAAATCCCTTTCCTTGTTTTTGAACCCTTCCATCATATTCTTTCCCGGCAACAGGTATTCTCTGCTTTTGTGACTCATTCCTGTTTTACAATTCTTTTCCCTCCTATTAAGTGTTTACTTCCCAGCTTTGTGTTGGGGCAATGTTATGTGAAATATATGTTATGATGATTTTTGCTTTCTCAGTGAACTGGGAATAGGTCCAGAATGCTATTGGGGATCGTAGCTCAACACATAGGAGACAGGAGTAGCAGCTCAGTGTTGGACCAAGTCCAACAGTAAAAGGAGCTGGATGTCAGTAAGCAACAGCTGGAACTAGATGTATTCTCCTGCAGAAGATCAAAAAAATGCAATTCAGGCACTTGTGGGCGATGCAGAAAGAATTATAAAGAACAAATAACAAAGAAATTTGCAGCACAGGGACAGGCCATTCAGCCCTCCAAACCTGTACTGACCATACTGCCCTGACCAAACTAAAAACCCCTACCCTTCCAGAACCATATCCCTCTATTTCCATCCGATTCATGAATTTGTCCAGACACATCTGAAAGTCATTATCGTATTTGCTTCCACTAGTTCCCCCGGCAGCGAGTTCCAGGCATCCACCACCCTCTGTGTAAAAAAAAACTTGCCTCGTACATCTCTTTTAAACATTGCCCTCGCACCTTCAAACTATACCCTTAGAATATTATATGAAGAGATAATTCATGCTGATGTTTATGGAACAGCTCATCATAAAATGTTAAAGCAGAAAAGTTCAACCCTATACCAGCTAATTTTATTTGTCATGACTTATTTAAAATGCACTGCTGATTTATAAGACACACCCTATGCACCTGCTCTGCAGTAATCTCACATGAGACCAGCAGAATACCCAGTATCTTTACTGTGAGTCAGTAAAGTAGTCTCAAGTCATTTGAAATAATTTAGATGCTAACTTTAAGTACTGAAGATGAAACTAAGAACCACATTAATTGTCACAAAAGCCAGCACTGGGCTTTTGTGACAATTAACACTGAAACTTCAGGAATTTATCACCTCTAACAAATTGTATAGTTTGTGCCAAGAGTTATTTTAATCATTTTATAAATATGTTTCTAATCTTTTGCACACTAGGGTGGAAGCAGCTTACAGAAGAATGGAGAATCCAACCTGTGTTGTAATTGATGCCAGTGTTTCAAAGGAAAAGGTCCTTCAAAATGCTCTTCTTCTAATTAAAAAACACTGTGCCATTGAACAAACCTGACCTCATTGGTGAATTTGAGCTTCGATCATTTCCTACTGAAATGTATTTCATGCCTTTATTTAATGCATTGTAACTAAGTGTCATGAACAAGGATCAATAACCCCATTTCTTTTGTACTGGAAATGTAAATGAGCCATGTGCTATTTTCACTGTGACAAAATAATAAGTGAATGATGATGTGATTAGCTGATCTCATTTGCACATCAACCTGTGCATTTTTAAATGAACGAAAATAGATATACAGAACCCTATTGCTCACCTTTCCTTTTCCAGTGACTGATCACCAGCACCTCTCTCCCTCAGATCCTGGAATAACTCTTAATTTCTTCACTTCGGCATTAATCTGTTCAATTGGGTTCTACAACCGTCAATGATCAGCTCTGCTGAGTTACTGCCATGATGGTGAAGTTGAAAATCATTGTCTGACACTTGGTCAAAAAAAATTGTTGTAATCAGTCATCTGAAGGACCATCAAGTGACATTAATCAGACACTCTGCTCCAATCACTACAAAGCAACTTGACAACCCTCAGGATGGAGTTTGATTGAACAGTTAAATTTAAGCTGGAGAAAGTGGTGGCTCAGCACAGACTGTGTTGCCACTGATCAGCTTCAGAGTTACTTTGAGTTTGTTCTCACATGGAAAATTGCAAGTTTCCTCCCGCATAAAACCAATCACTTTTGGTGCAGGCTGCAAGGCAAATTCATTTGAAGTTGCACTGTACAGTGTTAGCTGATTACTCTTTTGCCTTTTGAGTTGTAAAGTTCTGTGTTCAAACCCACTCCAATGTTTGAGCATTGAGAGCATGCTGTTGGAGGCACTGCCTTTTCATACAAAACACTATAAATTTTCCGCGTGCTTGGGTGGATATATAAGATTCCATGGCAGACTTTTAGAAGAAAGAGCAAAGTCATTCTCCTGGTCTCCTGGCCAATATTTATCTATCAACATCCCAAAGATATCCACTCATTATCAAGTTGCAGTTTGTGAACATTTTCTGTTGCAAATTGACTATTGTGTTTTCTACACTACAACAATATCTGCACTTTGAAAGTACTCCATTTGCTGTAAAGCACTTTGAGATATCTGAGAGCTGGAAAAAGTGTGTTATAAGCGCAAGTCCTTCTTCATGCAAAATACTGAAGTAAATTTGTTACAGCAAAGTGCCATTCTGATCTGGTTATTGTGCTGGTGATGTGAGGCATGGGACTGGTCTATTAAACCCATTTTAGAATTAGACTTCAAATTGCATCAAATTTTGGTTTCAAACATACCACAATCCCTGATATGGATTGCCTTAACCTGTTCTGCTGTAAATAATATATGAAGCACATAATATAGGCTATTTCAATTCATTGAGTAGTTCTGTGCAATCATCCTGTTGTTTGGTTATAATTCTGTAATGAATAAACTTAAAATACACTCATATAACCATCAGTATCATTGTATGAAACAATCTGAAATAAAAATATTTAATCTGCATTGAGGAACTATGTTTTGTTTTTTAAGTGAGGCAGTATATTACTTATTTCTTTTTTTCAGGTGAATATTAGGAGTGAAATAGATTATCTGGGACTGGAGTGACATGTCATTCACACTAGATAGGTATGTGAGCCTGATCATTTCCTGAAGGGCATGTTCCTCACTAGCAAAGGAAGTTGGATTGGACCAATAGTGGATGGTTGATCTTACACCATCCCCTGGTTTTGTGCCATGTTAAAGTTTGAGCGATTTTTTTTCTGCTTCGGCAATGTACGAAGTCACTCTTGTAAGTGTTTCAAGCGTTGGCGAGGTATGAAAATTTAGTGAGGGGATAAGATCTGGCACGGGGGGGAGCGATTAATGACAACATTTATTGAAATGAACCTAAATGAGGTTCTCGCCATGATGTCGGTGAGGGGCAGCTGGTTTCACTGGTGAGATTCGGGATTTCTGATTTTCGCCGAATCTTGTGGACGGAGACCGTAGGCTCAAGATTGCTCCCAAGGTATTTGGGGATTGAATGGGAAAACTGAATTGAGATCAGAGGTTAATTGTAATGTTACTGAATATGGAGCAAATTTGAGGAACAGTAAGGCCTATGCCTGCTCTGATTTCTTACGTCATTTCTTAAGAAAGGGACATGAGGCAGAATTTTAGGCAATGGGGAGGATGGGGATGGGTCGCAATAAAATTCTTCACATGGTCTATACACCCAACTTGCATCCGCTCTGACGTCTTATTTTTTTGTTGGGATAGGCAGGGCCTTCCCAGCCAGCCCTTGCCCTAATTGAGGCCCTTAATTGGCAATTATGGACAGTTTCCCATCCAGCCTCAATTATCAGGCTGGCAGGAGGAGTTCAGGGTCAAGGAAAAGCCCAAAATGTTGGCTTTGGGTGAGAAGTTGGGAGATGCTGTGGACACTTCATTCAGCAACCACCTTTTGACCTCTAGACGCCATCTACTCTGCTTCCCCAAAAAGGTCAGGTCCCTGCAGGCGCTCGCTCCCCTCCTCCAATGCTCCCAATCAGCCTCTGCCATCTCCTCTGGACCTCACCTCCCCACTCCAGCCAGATTCCCACAGTTACCCAGTCCTGGAATCCTAAGACATGGCACAGAGCCTTACCAAAACTTGGCAAAGGGTCAGTGACTGACTGAAAACTGACATGCTTCTCCTCAGAAAAAAAAACAGGCAGGTTTTCTTGTCAGATCTTATGGCACTTAGACAAAAACAGGGAGTTGTTTCACGCCACCATGTTGAGGGGTGGGGCTAAACATGCAGGTATAGCCTGTCTGCACAGAGATCAGAGTACCTATTTTAAAAGTCATTCTGATCAGAGGCAAAAAAAAATCTTCCCCGCATCCCACCACAGAGGTCTCAGGAGCTTTGACCCCAACCCTCTCGCCCGCGATCAAAGCTAGAATCACCCCCTTTCCCGATGATCAAAGCCCGCATCACTCTCTCTCTCTCTCTAGCAACACAATTTGAAATTTAAGACAATTGCCAGTGAAACGGTTGGGGTTGACACAGAGGTCTTGTAGTTCATGGCCTGGAAGATGTTTCTCCACTTTTTGTGTGGAAATTTATAAAATTTGGACATAATGAAACTTTAATGTTTTGATCAACTCTTTCCCAATAAAACCCTAACCAAGGCCAGTGATGCCTGGATGGCAATCGACAGACCAAATATTGAATTAATGAGTTAATATTCTACAAGGACGAAATATGAATAGTGTTTAATGGTATCACCATCAGTATACAATTACATAAAAGCTAATGATCAACAAGGTAGCTTAATCATTGCTGAGGCTGTGGGTGGGAGGAGAGTGCATTTAAGATTGTTTCAAACTGCAAAAGTAAAATGAAACTTATATGTCAAATTTCATGTCAGCAAATACATAAAGGTCTGATCTAATCACATGCAAAATTGTTCCATTCCCTCTTTCTCATTATCCTTGACCTGCAGTGCCTTTGGAAATGTTGCAATTCCTGCAGTAGCTCTCTCTGGCCTTTAGGTGACATTGGCAGTTTAACTGGTTAGTACCATGAATTCCATCCAATAATTGAGTTGCAACCAAGTTTATTTCAGACATGATTTCTACAGTGAATGTAGACAGAAGACTTTTAGATAGATAAAATCTAAAATGTTGACTGTAATGATGCATCAAATCACTTCACTTTTCAAGCACATCCTGTTCCTTTCTAGCAGCCATCTGATAAAGTCAAAATGTGTTTTGTTCACCATTTAATTTCACTTATAGCTCTGTAACATAAAAAGATGCTAGTTAAGCACATTGGCATATATTGCTGTTTCAACCATTTTCAATTCTTCACTAGTCTGCAGGTTTTGCGTGCAGATCCATCGACAAATAAGGGAACTTAATAGTCAAATCTCGTCAGGGTTATTAACTTTAGTTTCTGAAGAAGAATTCAGCCTTATCAAGACTTGAGCCAATGACTCTAACAGAAATAATGTGATGAGAAGGAAGATTTTTAAAAATAAAAAGAGTAAGGTTTTAAAACTGTTTCACAAAAGGTCAATAATAATACAAGTCAGCAATGCCAATATGAGAAAAAAATTAGAATTAGAAAAGAGAAAGATCTGAATCAAAGTTGGCACAACATTTTATAGGTAAAAACAAGCTCACTATTATTTGAAAATACATCAGGTAATGTATTTATCTGATTTTATGATGGCAGTAATTCCTGTTTTCCAGTATTCTTGAAATGTATAATGAATATATTACAAAAAAAATCCAATCGATTAGATCTTCTAAAAAGTTAAATTGAAAGTTTTTTCCAGTCTTCTGCCATAACATCAGCAGATTTAAAAAAAAACTATTCATCTATTAAAGAAATGCCATACAAACTACATTAATTGAGTTGTAAACAATCCTTGTGAAGTGCCAAATGCTTAATAGAAATGGATATTATTGATCAGAGCTGTCAATCAGGCATTAACATGGTTCTTTTGCAATTGTAATTTGCAATTGCAATTGCAATTATATAGGGAACAATAGATTTGTAGGGATGGTCAAATAGCAATAATCGCATTGGTCAATTTGTGGTTAGCACTGCCTGCCTCAGTGCTAGGAACCCAGGTTCAATTCCCAGCTTGGCTCACTGTCTGTGTAGTCTGCTCGTTCTCCACATGCCTGCATTGCTTTCCTGCGGGTGCTCCAGTTTCCTCCGACAGTCCAAAAGATATGCTGTTAGACGCATTGACCACGCTAAATTCTTCCTCAGTGTACCTGAACAGTTGACGTACTGTGGAGACTAGCGGTTTTTCACAGTAACTTCATTGCAATGTTAATGTAAGCCTACTTGTGACTCTAATAAATAAACTTGGGTTAAAATCTCATCTGTTGTGCTGAGATTACAGTTTGTAGAGTGTTATATAACCTGTGGATTTTATGGAAGTTGCATGATGATTTTCTTTCTCTCACTCGCTTAGTGTAAATGATGAGGATATATAACTTGTTCATTGGTATGATATTATATTCATATTGATTAAACAATTTTACTCTTACAAATAGAATTCCACTGGTCAATGTTTTAAGAATTAATTAATGGCAAATTATATCTGTGATGTATAAAAAGCTACACAGAATTCAACATCAATGTTGCAGCTTTGATTCCAAAAATCTTGACCATCTGTGGTGTATTAGAATCTGGATAATTTAGTCTAACCCTGCATACTCCTAACCCTTATGCGAATCAGTGTCTAGCTTTGAATAGCACAGATCACGTTAAACATTTCCCATCAATGGCATTTACATCGATTTTCCATTTGGGAGACTGAAATGCATGTGAGATGGATGCATGACACAGGAACATCAGTAAATTTCGTAACAGTAATGACCAGGACAAAACAATAAGCAATTTCAAAATAAATAAGTGGTCCATGAAGCACTTGAACATAACCATAGCTCAAAAAATACTGACTACTTCATGTATTAAGTTCTATTTTAAAGGGAATATAAAAAACCAATATACTACCCTTCAAAGCTGCTTGTTAGTTAGCTCTGCTATAATATTTCTCAAGATTTTTTGTCAATCACAATGTGCATATTTACTGTTTTAATAGATGTGTCAGGAAAATCTAGCCCTCACTGAATAACTCAGGAAAATAGCAGTAACAGTGTAAAAAGCACTACATTGCAGAAATGCATTATCAATATAAATGTATGGGAAATAGGAAATTTAAAAATATTGAAACAGGTAAAGTGCAAGAAAATGTAAATATCAAAATAAAGTAGCTATGGACAATGTAATGCTTTAAGCAGTGATTCCATTGCTTTGCATTTCATGTTCTTTTTTCCTTAATCAAAGATCCACTTCCACTGAGGATGACAGAACCTTCAAGTATGTGTGTTCCATTTCCTCTTCTGACCAGAACCATATAGAACCCTTTCCTTGTCTTTGAACTCACCAATCCTCCTTGGACATTTCTGTCACCTCCAGCTTGATGCCACCACTAAACCCATCTTCCACTGCCCTTTCCCATTCAGAATTGCAAAGAGATATTCCCTCTGCGATATCTTGGTTTTTTTCCCTCCAATTACCTCCAAACTCCAAACAGTTTCTCCCTAGCAATTCTGTCCAGTTCCATCATAATTTTGTACATCTCTATCAAATCATCTCTCAACCTTCTCTTCACCAAGGAAAATAAACCCAACTTCTTTGATCTAGCTACGTACCTGATGTTCCCTCAGACTGGAACCATTTTTGGTGATCTTTCTCAACTCTTCCTAATGCCTTCACACCTTTCCTAAAGTATGACATCCAGAAACAAACACAATACTACAATAGCTCAGTTGAGGCTGAACCAGTGTTCTATACACTTTTAACATTTCCTCTCTGCTTTAATAAAGCCAAGGATATTCCAACTTTGATTAAACACTTTCCTGACCTGTACTGTCACCTTCAATGATTTATGTACCAGATCCTTCTGCTTCTATACACCCATTAGAATTGTATTATTTAATTTATCTTGTCTGTTTGCATTCCTCCTATCAAAATGATTCACCTCATACTTCTCTACATTATATTTTATCACCCATTTGTCTGCCAATTCCACCAACATGTCTTGTTCAAGTTCTACCCTTTCTTCCTCACTGTTCATAATGCTTCTGAATTTTGGATCATCTGCAAAGTTTGCAGTAGTACCTTGTACACCAAACTCTAACTCAGTAATATATATCAGAACGAGCACAGATCCTTGAGAAACTCCAATACAAACCTTCGTCCAGTCCAAAAAATATATTAACCATTATTTTTCTGTTTCCTGTCATTCAGCCAATTTTGTGTTCATTTGCTCCCACATCTTTTATTCCATAAATTATAACTTTGCTCTTTGCAGGCAGACTTTGAAGGTCTGTGGTACAACCTTTTATCAAATGCCTTTTGGAAGCCCATCTACACCGTCAACATCATTGTCTCTCCTGCTCTCTCTGTTTAAACTTCAGCAAGTAAGTTAAACACGATTTGCTCTTTACGAATCCATACTGGCTTTCCTTAATTAACCTGCATTCACCCAAGTGATTATTCATTTTGCCCTGAATTTTCCAGAAGCTTCCCCACCACTGACATTCAACAGACTGACTTGTAGTTGTTGGGGCTTATGTTTACTCCCTTTTTTGAATAAGAATTGAATTGTGCTTTTTGAGACTGTGCCTAGCCTTTGTCTAATCAATTCCAATTAGTTCAGATATTTCTTTAAAATACAGTTGGAAATAAATTTATGCTCAATGTGAATACTTTTAGTCTGGAGAAAGTTTTTTTTCTAAGAGAAAGTCATACAATGATTTCTGTAGACTTTATTTCCTTTTGTTAAAAGAGAGTATTTTCTAAAGTTCATCATAAAATAAATATAAAAGGGCTAAGTCTAGTGGAATATTTTTCTCAAAGCATAACCACAATCTTTGTTCTATGAAGATATATAGCAATAAATGTCACTTTTTGTACCATACTGATTTTACTCTAACAGAAATTCTTCATTTTCTGTTGCAATAATGGGGAAAAAAAGCTACTAACTAGACTCAGGGATTTACTTAGCAGTATGGGAGCTTTCATCCATCAGCCAGCTTTGACCTGGATCCTCGAATGGTCCTAAGGCATATTCAGGCAGTGGTATTGCTCCAAGACACACAAAGCCTATTCTCAGTAAGTGGGAGGTAGAGAAGGGAGGCAGGCCCTGCTTTGTTAAGTCTATCTGGCACACTGGTAACTTGAAATGGTTTTTCCAAAAATCAGAATTAAGGCTGGTGAGCCCAAATTGGCGTGACTTGGACAACCACTTCCAGTTTGGTATGTAAACTTAAGCACTATGATTTACAGAATGGAACATAATTTCTGGTGGAAACAAAGAAACAAAACACACGTGAAGTGAAGTTCTTCCAGTCAATTAAAAGAAAAATTCAATTTTTTGTTTGCTAAAATCTAATTGTCTCACAGCACCAGGGACCCGGGTTCACTTCCTGGCTTGGGTCACTGTTTGTGCGGAATGTGCATGTTCTCCCCCTGTCTGCGTGGGTTTCCCCTAGGTGCTCTGGTTTCCTTCCATAGTCTGAAAGATGTGCTGTTTAGGTGCATGGGCCATGCTAAATTCTCCCTCAGTGTATCTGAAAAGGTGTTGGAGTGAGGCAACTGGGGGATTTTCACAGTAACTTCACTGGAGTGTTTATGTAAGCCTACTTGGGACGATAGTAAATAAACTTTAAACTGAATTTCACCCACAAGGTTGTCTGTCAGACTCATTACTGGAAAGCTCTATTTCTATGTTTCTGAGTTTTTTCTGACCTTATGCCAAAGTTAAGACAGTGATAGACAGAGGTCACAGAAAAATTCTTATCCAAAGACTTTAAGGAAAGCTACTTGGCACAAAATTATCAGAGACTTCACAGTGCTGAGCATACCAGTCAGTGGAAATGATGATGGTTTCCCCATGGTTTTAGCCACTCCAGTCTTGATGGGCCTTTCCATCCAAAGGCAAAAGGGAAAGTGCCAGAGGACGCAAATATTCTGGAATTAATATTACTGTTGCCTGTTTTGTTAGCGCATCCAAAGAGGAAAGAAAATAATGGAAATGGTTCTCCAGAGAATGTTGTTGTGATCCTGTTTGACCTGCTTGATACATGGAGGTTACATATAGGTAGTGCTCTAGAACTGCTTGTTATGTAGGTAGGAGATGGGTCAAAAACCTACGGGAAGGAAATGGAGGCCGGTGATCCTTGAATTCTGCAGACTTTTTTTGCTACAGGTTCATCTGCATATAGATGGGAAAATTCTTATTATTTCAGTAAATTCATAAATCGCAAACAAAAAAATTATTATTTCCAGAGTCTAACAGTTTCATAGGGCTTGCCAAGAATTACAAAGTAAGAGAGGATGATGAAGTTGTAAATTTTAGATTCTAATTGCTTCTCAATGTTATCTCAACTCCAATCTGATCAGTCAATTATTACACTGCTTTATTTCTCTTCTGGTAGGGCTGTATCCAGAGATTCCGAGTATTTAATCAAAAATTTTTATTTGATTCTCATTTGTTCCATATCCCTCTTTATGGAGATGTCAGTTTTTAAAAAATTTTCACAGCCATCACAAAAGTTATACACACAAACAGGATTTTACTTTGAAAAGAATCTCAGAGTTTTGAACACTTAATAAATGGCTCTCTTGTGGCACAAATTTCAGCTGGAGCTCAAAATGTGAAACAGTACTTGTATTTAACCTGTAATATAAAAACAAAAAAACAGAAATAACCTCAGCAGGTCTGGCACATCTGTGGAGAGAGAAACTAAATTAACCTTTCAAGTCCAAATGACCCTTGTACAGAACTCTGTACCTGACTTCTGATCAGTCTTACTTCAATCTGTAGCATGTGAAGTAACTTGAGTTTACTTTTCCATTCTTATTCCTGCCAATTTTCTTCTGCTAACACTGACTCCTTGTTACATTACGCACAGATGGTCTCCAACAAATCTCTCAGTTAATTATCATTTATTTATGAGACAAGGCAGTGAGTGTCGGCAGGTCATTTAACTTGGGGAGACAGTAAATCAGACCAGGGAAGGTCCAAAATTTCTTTTGGATCCTAAATTAATATAGTTGTAGGCAAAAGCCGAAAACTCATTGGAAGCACTTGAAAGGTAATGCATCAACCCAGTGACAGAATTGGAATGTTGAGGAGTACTTCTATTCCGCGAGGAAACCATAACCAAAGATAAAAGGAAATTTAGTTTCTGGACAGATTCTCACCCCAAATGCGCTTTGCTTCCAGGTTTAACTAGGGACGTTAGGCATAGTTGAGATGAATATCACTGCTTGTTAAAGTATCGTATCAGTGTTTTTTATATCAGTGTCCAATATTTGTATCATAGGAACAAAAGGTCACTGATGTAAGTTGAGAGGTGACATATTTGAAACTGAGATGAGGAGGAACTACTTCTTGGAGAGGGTGGTGAATTTGTGGAATCCACTGCCCCATAGTGCGGTGGAATCCGAATTGTTGAATGGTTTCAAGCAAGGGATAGACATATTTCTAATAAAAAACGGGTGAAAGGGATATGGGGAACAGGCAGGGAGATGGATTTGAAACCAGGAAACGATCAGCCCGAGCTGATTGATTGGTGGAGCAGGCTCAGAGGGCTGAATTTGCCTACTTCCTTCTGTTCCTATGATTCCAATTTTTGCAATTTTCTTACATCCCTGCATCCTTGCAGCAAACACTTCCACCATTTCTCAGAATCCAGAAAAACATTGTTAGTGGGGGGGCATGAACATGATGTGAACAGGAAGGCAAGTAGCCTGCCTCCATTTAATCTTCCCATGTGTCCTATTTTGTTCAGCAAGAAACGGGTGTTAATATTCAGAGTAAAGAGTAGCAACTGTTGACAGAATTTTTATTACTGATAATCCAAAACAGAACTGCGATACTTAGATACATTTCTCAATGTGATGAAGGCAGCTGGTAGCATTTGCTGAATTTAGTCAACAAAGCTGTTTTTATGGTTTAAGCATGGCAGAAACACAGTTTTATATGAATACTGTAAAATTTCAATTCTGAAATGAAATGAAAAATTAATAAAGTCTCAGTGTTTATGCGATTGCTTGCTATCTTAGAAACTGATTAGGCAGGTCAACATGAAATGTTACCACAGCTTCTCCTTTTTCCATTTCTCCAAGTGGCAAGCAATAGCAAAGTCATAGTTGAATAAAAAAGTCGTCCAAAATGACAAAAGTCAGAATTCTCCAATCTCACACGGCCCGCTACCACTACCAGTAGGAGTTGAGAATTTGGCACTCAGCCAAATCTCCATTCGCAGCAGCGGGAACAGATTATCCCATTCCTGGGCGAGGTCAGATAATTCTGGCCAAAATAAATTAATAAATAATCACCATCAAATAAAAACCAAGCTGAGCCATGAAATAGAATTTCACTTACCCGAATCTAAGAAATTGTCTTTTTTGTTGACATCCTGTAGTGTTGACTTTGCAGAAGGTAATGTACCATGAAACAATTTTTTATTAGGTTTAATTCTAGTGGACACAGATGGCAATGAAACAGCTCTGTTTATTTTAGTGGGTTGGAGAATGGTTGCACGTTCTGTGCCAGTTGGAAGAAGTTCTGTTATCATTCTCTCTTCAGTACTAATAGGTAAGATATCAGCTGAAGAGTACATTTGTGGGACAGAGCAAATTACATCATTCGTATGAGAGGAGTAGGTCGCCAAGTTTGCGGACATCTCTGTTACACTGGGAATCTGAGGCGCTGTTACTGTGTCGCTTTCCAACCTGCATGGGTTGGTATTTCTTTTTCTGTCGTTGCTCATTTCTGTAAATAAATCATGACTTCAGTAGGTTTATTCAGAAAGGTGACAATGATTTACAAATACTCAACTACCAATGTAGTTTATTGGCATTCCATCTATTTTCAGATTTCCGATTCCTTATGCAAAGATCTGGCTTTCAATAAGATTTGTCCAGATCTAAGAGCTAGACTTCATGACCCCTCCTGTTTGAATTCTTTGACTTAATCTCTATCTACAAATCTGCCCTCAAATATTCTTCTTCGCCCACTCCACCCCCATCCCCTTAATCCCCTGTTCAGATTAAGTGATATTTCAGAGATTTGCTCTTTCAGTGGCTGGAATCTTCCCCAAAATAGACAGAGTTGGGTTAGGCAGGAAAACCATAAAAGCATAAGAACTAAGAGCAGGAGTAGGCCATTTGGTCCCTCGAGCCTGTTCTGCTATTCAATAAGATCATGGCTGATCTTTTTGTGGATTCAGCTCGACTTACCTGCCTGCTCACCATAACCCTTAATTTCTTTACTATTCAAAAATTTATCTATTATTATCTTAAAAACACTCACTGCTTCACCGGGCACGGAATTCCACAGATTCACAACCTTTTGTGTGAAGAACTTCCTCCTCAACTCAGTCCTAAGTCCGCTTCAGCTTATTTTGAAACTATGCTCCCTAGGTCTAGTTTTACCACCAATGGAAACAATGTCCCTGCTTCCATCTTATCTATTCTTTTCATAATTTTATATCTTTCTATAAGATCTCCCCTCATTCTTTTGAATTCCAATGAATATAGCTCCAGTCTACTCAGTCTCTCCTTATAAGCCAACCCTTTCAATTCCGGAATCAACCCAGTGAACCTCCTCTGTATCCTCTCCAGTGCCAGTATATCCTTTGTCTAGTAAGGAGATCAAAACTGTATACAGTAGTCCAGTTACTTTATACAGCTGCAACATAGCCTCACTGTTTTCAAACTCCATCTCTCCAGCAATGAAAGACAAAATTCCATTTGCCTTAATTAACTGCTGCATCTGCAAACCAACTCCTTGAGATTCCTGCACAAGGGCACTCAGGTCCCTCTGCACAGCAGCATGCTGCAATTTTTTACCATGTAAATAATAATCCATTTTGCTGTTATTTCTACCAAAATAGATGACCTCACATTTACCAACATTGTACGCCATCTACTAGACCCTTACCCATTCACTTAGACCACCTACATATCCCTTTGCAGATTTTCGGTGTTAAATGCACACTTTGCTCTTCCACCCATCTTAGTGTCATCTGTGAATTTTGACATACTACACTTGGTCCCCAAATCATCCATGTAAATTGTAAACAATTGCAGTCCCAACATTGATCCCTGAGGTACATCACTAGTCACTGATTGACAACCAGAAAAACACCCATTTACCCCCACTGTTTACTTTCTGTTAATTAACCAATCCTCTCTCCATG
Organism: Sphyrna mokarran; assembly: GCA_024679065.1. Classification (NCBI taxonomy): domain Eukaryota; kingdom Metazoa; phylum Chordata; class Chondrichthyes; order Carcharhiniformes; family Carcharhinidae; genus Sphyrna; species Sphyrna mokarran. The sequence goes on from JAGIQG010000005.1 coordinate 96,432,641, forward strand.
CTAATACATTACCCGTTTACACCATGCACCTTTATCTTTTGTAGCTGTTTTTGGTGTAGCACCTTGTCAAATGCCTTTTGGAAATCCAGATACACCACATCCACAGGTTCCCCATTGTCCATGGCACATGCAACATTCTCAAAAAAAATTCCACCAAGTTCCACCAAAACCAGTGTGAAGCTTGCAGGCTGAACAGCCGACTTTTCTCACCATATCAAACAGCACTCAGCAATTTCAACAACGAAGCAAAATTCACACAGTCAGCTGGAGGGGTGGGACCTAAGAAAGCCAGGAATGCCAGGAATCCTATGATTGAGGCGTGCTTTTTCAAAGGATGTCCCGATCTCCAATTTAGATAAAAGCTCCCCCTGCCAAAAGACATCAAAACCCCCACCGAACAGGGAATTCTCTCTCCCCCCCATGGGCATTGAGAGCCTCTCCACACAGAAAGGCAACCTACACTCATGGATAAAAGGATCATCCCCCTCAATCACAGAAGGGCAACCCCACCCGCCCTCCTCCCCATGGATAAAGGTAATCTCAGTGCCATAGAGAAGTACAAGGGAGAGTGCAAGGGGCAATGCCTGGGCATGTCCCTCACTACCTGGGTGCTATATTTACTTGTGCACCCCCAGCATGGTCATCTCAACCAGTTTCTATTTTTTAAAACTAGTAGTGATTCATGCCGGTGTAATGCTGGCTGAATGGGAAGTTGGGATGAGAGTGGAAATAGCGATGTCAAACCTGCTAATGTGATGTTAATCTATGCAAATCAGGCTCCCGGATGTGAACCTGATTATGTCACCAGCGGAAATTAGGGAAGATCTCACTCTGAGGTCTCACCAGCGCAAATCCTGCTTTTGGCTTGTCGCGAGATTTAGCAGCCATTATGGATTTGGGGGTTTCCTGAAAGGGTCTGTGGTCATCTGTAACTATGATGACATTCTGGAGGTCGGTCAGCTCAGTTGGTTGAATGGTCATACCAGCTGAAGTCATTCATGAAGCTCGCCTTCTCAATCCTGTCCCTTGCCTGAGATGTGGTGATCCTTAGTAAAATCACCACAAGTCAGATCTCTCCATCAAAGGATAAGGGGGGGGGGTCTTCTGGGAGTATAGCAACTTTATTGGTACTATGGCGACTTTATATAGTACTTCAGGTGTAGCTATACCAAGTGCATGCATACCCCTGCAGGAATGTGTGCTCATTCCTGACTGTGTATCTCAGGATCCAGTTAGTTCTCTTTGCCCAGTGTTGCTATCTATCAATACACACAATTCCCTCCGCACCCTCCCCCCAGCCCCCGATCTCTGGTGTTTTTTGCTGTGGCCAAGATTCATTTAGTGTACATTCCCACTACTTACTCATCTTTACTTATTCCACCGCATTCTTTACACTAAATGCCATTTGCCATTCATCTGTTCAGCTTCCCAATCTTTGGTATTTATTTTCTCTCTTTGTGATCTAAATTCCCTCCCCCAGAATTTGACATCGCTAACAATATTCTCGTTGCAACATTTCCTCACTTTCAAATCCTACCAAGTCTTTGCCTCCTCCATCTCTGTAATCTCTTCTACTCCTACAACCTTCCCGGATGTTGGCACTCTCTTCAATGCCTCCGATTTTAATTGTGTCACATTTTCATGCCTTCAGCCATAAAATTCTCTCCCTAAATCTCTCCTCCTTTCCACCTTGCTTTCTTCCTTTAACATGCTGCTCACAATTTAACTCACATTCTGACCATCTGCCGTAAAATCTCCTTATACTGCTCCATTTCATCTTTGGAGCCAAACTCTGGAATTCTACTACCTTACCCGTCATGGAATTGGAGCAGGCGAGGAGCAGATAATGGAAATATCAGTTTATCTCGGGCGAGAATTTCGGTTCTCACTTGGGTGGGGCCACAAAATCTCACCCTCAATGCCCCAGTGAACAGCCTTGAGAAGTTTTATTATGTTAAAGGCATCATATAAATTACAAGTTGTCATTTGTTTGTTGTTGCTAACTTCGGATCCTCCAGATACATACACCTTAAACATAAATACCCTGGCAAATGAACTCTTTCAGGCAGCACAGGATTCACCCCTCGTCTGGCAGATGTGGTTCTACTCACAACCGTTACATTCTCTTATCCAACTAACCTTCAAATTTTCTCAAAAACTTCCATAATTGACTTGCTACCTTCTGGACTCATTGCCAGAGTGTGGTGATATCACACACATATATATGATATATAATTATAACATATACATATATATTGCCAAGCTGATTAATCAGCAGTGTTAAATTAAAAGGATGTGTCTATTAACTTCAACATCTTGGTATTTACAGAACAGGCAGAATTCTATGGACAATCTACCATTTGATTGGATCCTTTTACAGCTTTGCAGTATAACACCATATCTCAGTACACCACAGCCCCTACATCTCACTGCCGGAGCTTTATTTGACAATGAACACGTGTCACAAATCCATAGCTCTGGTGAATTGCGAGGCTTTGTCTTGTCAGAGTTGTTGCTTTCTTTTGACAAATTGGTATCAGATGTGTTGACCAGTTTTCCACAGAAATGAGTATAAAACGAATTCTTTGGATTTGATTTCAAGTTAGGTTTTGTCCAGGTTGCTTGATGCTTAAGTTTTTTGTTGCTTTGGGATGATGTTTTTTTATGATTTATGTTCCTGGAATTGTGGAAAGGTTGTGATGACTTTGGTGCTAAGCAGAAAAGAAAGAATGATAGGTTAAACTATTCTCCATTTAAAACTAGAAGAAGCATTTTAAAATTGATGAATTAAAATGATCATATTAAAAACTTATCAGAACTTTCCTCCAACCCATCATCCTCAAAGTCAATGGAATGAGCACGTTATTGGTTCCACATAACGGAAACTGTAACAAAACGTCAAACTGCAATGGGGAGTGTAGAAGCACCCATTTAGTTTCATTCCAAATTCATAAACTCAACAAGATGGTTCTCATCTCTAGGATGAGCTTGAGAGTGTGAAAACAAAGACATACTTAACTTCATGGTGTTTTGGGATAGGAAGGGAGGATGTGAGGAGGATCACATGCAATCTCAGGACCTTGGACCACTCTGGCAATTGAATACGCAAGAGATTGTGAGTGAGGAAGTTTGTACTAGGCCATTAGAAGAGGAGAAGCTGAAGGTATGTTCAAAGGACTGGGCTTCTGAAGAAAGGTTCTTACCTCACAGAGCCAACACTTGCTACCTCCTTTTCACTAACGAGTTTTCTGACACATAGAAACCAGTTCAGCAGTAATGGATTTTAAATTGGGCCTTGGGAATCTGATTTAAATGTGGTAGTAATGCCCCCTACCACTTGTAGGCAGTATACACACATACTTAGATATCTGTGTAACAATGATAATGTGAAGATGCCAGCATTGTAGGAAGTCTCACAATATCAGGTTAAAGTTTAACCTGGTGTTGTGAGACTTCTTATTGCAATAAAGATGTAACAAAGATGACAGATGGATGTGCAGCATACTGGGGTATTTACACCTTATTCAAGTCTGTAGCCCTTCACCCTTTCACTGTGCAAGGATAGTTCAAAGGTTAATATCGAGACCAGTATAAATAGTGATTAAGATACAAATCTCATAATGACTTTGGATATTTTCTAAAGATAGTAAGTACTTGACTCAAACTGCCATTAAGATATACCCCAGCTGTCCTCCACCAACTCCCCTCAAGATTGGAATCAGACCAAAAGCCTCAAGAAATAACCAAAACTTGAGCAATAGGGTTCTGAAGTGCAAAATATTAACCATTATAGTCGGAAAATAGCTTCAATCAAACAATTCAGGGTTGAAAGGTAATTACAAAAAAGAAAACACTGGTTAACAGAGAACATACATAAAACTGCAACATTTTGTGTTAAGGATAGAACAATAAATTCATCTGGAAAGATATAAGGATAAAAAAAAGGTCTGATTAAACCTATTCGGTCCATCTATCTTCACTCAGACATTGGGTTCAATCAAAGCATTTTTATCTGCACTCCATCTCTTTTGCAAGTAATTGCTAACAGAATGTTCTATAAACATGTGTTACCTTTTAAAAAGACACCAGTGAGAGTTAGAGACAAATTGGGAAGGGTGACAGCATCATTGATCCAGCTGGCCAACACACACATTAAGACATTTTGCAAAGTAAGTTACAATGTGATAAATTCACAGTGACACAATTGGAAGGCATTCAAGACAACAGCCCAAAACAATTCCTCTGCGGTCTGGGAAGGTTTATAGAAATGATCATTCCAGATTTACGGCAATTTCCCCTCCAAGCCATACACCAACCCTGACTTGGCAGCATGGGGATGATTCTTCCATCCCAGCCCATACCTTTTCTGGTGTGTGGTGGTGGGAGATGTGTGTCAGCGGCCTTGTTCCGAGATTTGTGCATGCGCCATGAATGCATGTGCATCTCCCAGAGCCAGAGAACAATCCAGACCACGCTGGAAACCAGTGGGAAGAGGGGCAAGTCATTTGAATCTTTTTAAAATGTATTTTAAATGTCATTATCAGGAACTTGCCAGTCCTAATTGAATCACCCACACTACCAGGAGCACTCCATTCAAATGGGGGTTAGAATAGCTCCCCACATTTGGGGAACTAGTGAGAGACACCACCAGGAATGAAGGAGGGGCAATAGGGCTTTGGGCGACGGGGGAGTGTGATGCCCCCTGGGCATGGGCAGCCTGGCAACACCAGCCTATGTCCCTGGCACAGCCCAAAGGGCAAAGTGCCCATACTCCAGGGGCACCTTGGCACTAGGTACCAGGCATCAGGTAGTACGAATGGGGTGGGGCCTATTGGGCTGAAGGGTTAGGGGTGATGGGGGATGGGGGGGTGGTCTCACTGCATTTGGGATTGGTCTGGAATAGAGAGAGAGAGCAGCAATTGGGAGCAGGCTGGGGAATTTGTCTGCTGGGGTGGGGGAGAGCCTGCCTCCTGGGAGGCCTGATCCCAGGGGGAGTCAGCGGGGGGTGTGTGGGGGGGTGGGAGGGTGTCTGCAGGGGGAGGGGGTAGGGAGATTGCAACTGCTGAGCAGAGGACTGAACATCAGGTCACTCTGGGGTGGGGGGGGATCAGGGTTGGCATAGAGTCGTGGAGGGATTGCAATTGGACCGTTTGGGGGGGCTGGAGGATCAGCACTGTGGGAGTCTCGGGCTGGCCAGTGATTGAGCTGGCCAACAAACAGGGAGACTGACAGGTCGAGGCCTCAGCGCATGCACAGAGCTCTAGAACTGTCTGACACTGGCACGGATAGACATTACACCCCCCCGCTAAAGATTTTTAATGAAATTCATGATTGGGACCTTGTAGTGCACAGAGTGCAGAGATTTAAGTGTGAACTTGAACTCAGTTGTAATCTAGAATAGTTTTCTCACCAATTCAGCACTTTTGGGACAATTGCCCCGCTCGATATCATCGTTCCTTCACTGTCACTGGGTCAAAGCACTGGCACTCCCACTCCAACACCATTGTGGGAGAAATCGCTCCAGGTGAAGATGCCCTTCTCAAGGGGAATTAGGCAAAAAAAATTCTGACCCCACCAATAAACACACACATCCCATGAAAAGCATTCCCAGGTTTCCACTGAATTTGAAAAATAATATGCAGCTTACAAACACTCTAACTTTTCACAAAAAATTTGCAAACTTTACCCTCTTGGCAACATGTTGGAACAAATGAAGTGTCTTCTGACTGGCTATCATTAGTATATTTCTGTTAATAAAGGAGAAACAGTACAAAATAAGTGATTACTTCAACTGTAAAACATTCCTCATTGTGGGTTCTCATCACTGTTATTTTGAAATGGTGAACAGCTAGTATATCAATAGGATTTTTGCTGAAAACTTTCTTAAAGTTTTATGTATGTTAGTTTTAGTTCTGCTTTCACATATTTAAGGAACAGCAGATTTGTACTTAAACATTTCTCCTGGAGTAAACTTTCACTAGTATAATACATACTTAGACTGTCCATGTAGTGAATTTACTCTCAAAATGCTATTTGATAATGAGCTCATGATATAACTCAGCATCAATGAAAGAAAAGTGACGTGCATCCAAGTCAGGATGTTATATCACTTGGAAGGAAATTTGAAGGTGATCGCGTTCCCAAGCACCTGCTGCCTTTGATTTTTCCAGTAGTAGAAGTTATGGATTTGGGTGATACTACAAAATAAACTCCACATTTATAGTGAATACACATTGCAATCATCGTACGGCACCGGTGGAGGGAGTGACTGTTTAAGGGGTGATTGAGGTGCTGATCAAGTGGACTGCTTAATCTCAGATGGTATCCAGCTTCTTGAGTGTTGTTTGATCTTCCAGGCAAATGGAGGTAGCCCTGACTTGTGAACTGTCAGCGGCAGAGAGGCTTTAAGAAGTCTGGCATTGAGTACTGTAGAACATTGAACTGCTCTAATAGCTTGGCATTGATGTGGCTGGTCAAGTGAAATTGCTCAACTTAATGTAATCTACAACAGAATAAAAAACAGTTTTGTAATCTTGGACTTCTGTCCTTTAGTGGAAAACATAATTTTTATAATTGAGTTGCATCAAATCCTCACAATTGAACATTATGGAATTTGAAACTTTAGTCTTTTGCATCATTTACAAGCCCAAAAATTTGGGAATACTCTATATTTGCCTGGATAATGCAGTTCCAACAACACTCAAGAAACAAAATACCATCCAAAGTGAAACAGCTTGCCTGCTTGTTTGCCTCCACTCCACCACTTTCAACATTTACTCATTCCACTGGGCAGCTGTAAATACCATCTGCAAAATGCACTGCAGCAACTCACCAAGGCTCTTGACAGCACCTTGCAAACTTGTGACCTCTGCTACCCAAAGTCTAAGGGCAGGAGACTCTTGGAAACGACACCATCATCAAGTTACACACGCTACATGGCCATTCCTTCATCAGTACTGGAGCACATTCCTTGAACTCTCTCCCTAACAGTCTGATGGCTGCAAATACATCACTTAAGGATTGGAGTGAACCACAAAGCCAGCTCATCATCAGCTTTTCAAAGGCAATTAGTGAAGGGCAATATAAGTTCATACTCTGTGAATGAGTAACATGAAAATTTAATAATATAGAAGCTGAAAATGAAGGAACAATATAAATATTACTAACCTTTCTCTCTCCCCTCTCCTCTCTCTGAGACACTGTCTTCCTCATTGATATAGGTTCCATGGGCAGTAGTCATTCTCTAATACTTTGCTCAACTATATTACTCAAGAGCAAAACACCAGCTGGCTGTGGAGTTGTAAAAAGCAGTGCATTCCTGCCTGATGAAGTTTTTTCTTGACATCCCTCAGCATGCACCCTTTGGGCTGGCTGTCCCATGATAAGAAGTGAAAATGCTGATTTAATTTTTCATGGACAATTATGGTAGCATTTCAGCTGCGCTCGCTAAGATTAGTTAACTCAGCATTGACTGCTGATCGATCATGGGATCTCTCTTTGGCTTTTCTTGCTCAGAAACAGACTGCTTGTTTTAAATCCCTGAGCCATCAGAATAGCTATTAGCTTGCATTTCAGTACACAGGGAAGAACTAGATTTTTCTAAGCAAAATGTACATTTTGCTAAAATCAATCATCAGCTTGTGGTTTGGAATATAGGTACATGGAAAATGGAAACTTTTAAGTAGGTTGTTGAATCAGCTGTCATTCTCTAATATACCTGCATGTAGTATAAGATTTTATTATCTTCTGCACCCCATGCTGAGAAATGACCAGAGCTCATCCGATATGGTACAGGACTGCTCTTTACTATGTAGGAACAGCCTGTACTGGGAGTGTTTACTGATGTTACTTTTGGAGAAGAGGTTGAAAGATTTCTTTTTCTGCAAAATAATTCCAGAAATAGTTCCAAATTAGTATAATTATCATAGTTTTTTTGAGCATATCCATTTTCAGAACATTATAACCTGTATACATTTATAATTGGGCAATTATGAATGACAAGAACTATTCCAAACAACAATCCCCTCATGCAGAATGAACTGCAAGAAGGTTAGGAAGGTTCAGCTCCAACACAGGGATATTAAGTAAAATTATTACCATTAAATCCAGTACTTAAGCAATAAATACTGATTTTAAATTTGATGTTAAACGGAATTGAAACATTTCATCAGTAGTGAGTGCACTGTGCACAGACACAGCTGAGCAGAGAACAGATGTGTTAAATTATAGAGAAGGAAAAATAGAATCCAAACAGAGATTGACTCAGTAACTGCTTGAGAGATTCACGAGACATATCATTAGTTTGAGGAGAATAAGTAATTTAAGAAGATTAAATGTATACATCTCAGAGCTTTAATGGCTGAGCCAGCTGGAATCTCTGTTTCAGTGAAGTTTAATTTATTGGGCGATTATATTGGAATATCCAATATCCTAAATAGCTCATGTTACAGAAATCAACTTAGTACATCACTGTTCTCCGTGTGAATGCAAACCTTTTCCTGGAAAATTCCACTGGGATTGAATAGAAATATAGCACCATAGTCATTATAATCATTCTGATAAAATTAATAGATTCACACTTAGACTAAAAGTAAAACAATTATGTAATTAGACTAATTAAAATAAACATTTTTAACAAGTCAGTAATGCAAATAGTTGCAATTTTTGTGGACAAATGAACATGTACTTTAGTAACTTTATGTTTAAGCAGCTATCCAGATTTAAATGCAAATTGAAGGGCCAAACCTTTTCGGCATGCTTTCATCGATCGTTGTTTCAGCCAAACGCTTACGCTGCCCTTGGTTAGTGGAAAAACTCGTGGTGGGTGTTGGATCCTGGAGTTAAACACAAGTGGAATGAATTTTATAGAGTAAAGGATTAACTCTAACACTGGCCTGATAATTTTCAGAAGCTGATAATAACTTCTGAAAACATATAATGTCATAAAGATGTCACTCAGAGAAAGATGAACCATAGAGAAGAGCAGTAACACTGTTCTAATGCTTTGTTTTTTTTAATTATGTAAAGAAAAGTACTTTTAAGAAAAAGAGCAGAATCTCCCCGAAAAAATTAACTGTTGAATTTGCGTGAAAACTGTAGTAAATCCCACTGGATTTTTCAATGGTCCTCTCAAAATGAATCTACCGCATTCTGCAGAGTGCCTCAGCGTGAATCAGTGCGCAGGGCCTATTGCCATCCAGGAGGCCGGCACCATAGTGCTGAGTAGGCCACTGCGCATGCGCTGATCTATCACCGCTGAGATCAATGCAGGCACAGCGGCCCTGCACTGCTGGCCTCCCAGTTGCTGGCCAGTCCTGCAATCCCCTCAATGCATGGGCGTAACTTCGACCCCCACAGCCCCGATCTCTCGCCACCCTTCCATGACATTGTGGAACCTCCTTCGGCCCACCGCAGTGCTGATCCCCAACTGCAGTCCCACCCCTCCCCCAAGCAGGTTGCCCCCTTCCCTCTGATGGACAGCCCTGATTGCTGGCCTCCCTCGCCAATGCCAAATGGTGTGTGGCAGTGGGAATCTCACCTCCACAGATCTCGTCTGGAGGTGCCTCCTCTATTAGATCCCATCCTTTGGCATTGCCCAATGCCGATAGGGAAGTGCCAAGAAGCCCCCTGTGCACTGGCACTATGCATTATGGGCCGTGCCAGGGGCCAGATTGGCACTGCCAAGGTCCCACTGCCCAGGAACAGCCCCTTGATGTCTGATCCTCTAGGGGATCCCGATTGTAACCTCTCCTTCACTCCATCTGGGATGAGCCCTTAACTCCCCAGAAGTGGGGAGCTATACTATACCCCACTGGAGGAAAAGTTAGTAAGCTGGAAGACTTCAATCCCAGGCCTGCTAATTCTATTTAAATTGTAAGGGAAATGACATCCTGCGTAGGAAATGAAGCTATGTACCTGTTTCCAATGTGGAGCTGATGCCGTCGGAAATCCAGCACTGGGAGACACTATCGGAGCATGATGCCGAGCACGATCCCATGCATCGGGCGCTTCTTGAATGTCCTGGCCCATTGTGCTAATTTTTTAGCGCAGCGAGATGGGAGAATCGCCCCGAAGATCTTTGCCTCCAGCCAGACCTCTTACCAAAGTGAGGCACTCAATGTATTCCGAGACAAACCCTTAATGTCTTGGTTCCTCCCATTTCAACACTATAGTTAAGAAAGTCTATGAACACCTCTACTTTCTCAGAAGACTAAGGAAATTTGACATGTCAGATATAACTTCACCAACTTTTACAGATGCACCATAGAAAGCATTCTTTCTGGTTGTATCATAGCTTGGTATGGCTCCTGTTCTGCTCAAACTACAAAAAACTACAAAAGATCATGAATGTAGCCCAATCCATCACGCAAACTAGCCTCCCATCCATTGATTCTGAGTACACTTCCCACTGCCTCAGCAAAGCAGCCAGCACAATTAAGAACAAAGGACAAAACAGCACGGGAAACAGGCCCTTCAGCCCAACGAGCCTGCGCCGCCACCCCAACGTTCCCACCTTTACCCGTGATCCCTGTCAATGTTCATAGATCTATGGACTAAAAACCAAATTTGAGACAATTTAGGGAGAATTTGTTTTGCCAATTAGCCTAAGAGCACACCTTTGGGATGTGGGAGGAAACTGGAGCACAAGGAGAAAACCCACGCAAGCACGGAGAGAATGCGCAAACTCCCACAGACACAGGCCCAAATCCATGTATCTGCACAGCACAGCGATAGTCACTGAGTTGTCGTATTGCTCATCAAATGGTCCAGGTCAAGCGTACACTAACGACATGAAGTACTAGGATATTCTCAAAAAAAATCCAAGAGAAGCGCTCTCACGACCCATCGTGTGTATGCCCCTCGTTAGACAATAAGGTGGACCAAAGCACCTGTAGGATAAAAGCAAGTACATCAATACCATCATCTATTTACACACTTCCCAGGGACTTCCAAGGCTCACGATCCCCATTTTAAATCAGTTTTCTATACCCCTCCATTCCCATTCTGTTCATGTGCCCATCTAAGTATTTGTTAAATAACTCCAGAGTGCATGCCGCCACCACTTGGCAGCGCATTCCATACCCCCACCACCCTCTGTGTGAAAAAACTCCCTCTAGCATCCAAATTATATCTTACTCCCTCACCCTAAGCCCGTGACCTCTCGTGCTATTCGAGTCCATCCTAGGAAAACGCTTAACCCTGTTTACTCTATCTATACCCCTCATAATCTTGTACCCCTCTATCAGATCTCCTCTAAGTCTACGTCTTTCGAAAGAAAACAGTCTCAATTTGTCTAACCTCTCGTCGTAACTCAGACCTTCCATACCAGGCAGCATCCTGGTAAACCTCGTCTGCACTCTCTCCAGAGTCTCCACATCCTTCCGGTCCTTAAGGACCCCACACACTAGACATTCTCTTTTCCACTTTCTTCCGTTGGGAAAAAGATACAAAAATCTGGAGTTATGTACCAACCGAATCAAGAATAGCTTCTTCCCTGCTGCCATCAGACTTTTGAATGGACCTACCTTGCATTAAGTTGATCTTTCTCTGCACCCTAGTTATGACTATAACACTACATTCCACGTTCTCTTGTTTCCTTCTCTATGAGCAGTATGCTGTGTCTGTATAGTGCGCAAGGAGCAATACTTTTCATTGTATGTTAATACATGTGACAATAATAAATTGAATTAATAACTGATGATCAGCAATGACTACATCCACAAGAAACAATATAAAATGACAGGAAACAGGCTGAAAAGATGCAGAGAGCAACAGGTGAAGGGACATCCAGGCCAACCTGTAGTCAGCCCACGGAAGGAAATCAGGAGGACAATCCAACAACTAACATGGAAAGCAGTGCAGGAAATAGGAAACTGTACCCAGGGTGAGAATAGCTTCTACCCAACCTCTCCCAGAATTGTTTCAGAAGGCAGAGCGTCCCATACAGGCCAAGCAATGGAAAAACTGCAGAAAACATTTTGTTTGGTATCTCAATTGCTTTGAGACTTGCAAGTAAGAATAACAAGGGCTGGGTTAACATCTTGTTATATGCAATCAGCAGCATTGCAGATGATGTGCTTGTCAAACATGGGATGAATGAAGAGTTATCCTCTGATGAGGATGGCATCAGAGTCTTTAGTTTGTATTTTAGTCTCTGCTGAAACATCACAGTTAAGAGGGCGAAAATTAAACAATTAAGCCAAAGACCAAATCAAGAAATCGATTCATTCATAAATTAACTTATTACTTGGCTGGCAGTTGTGAGTACATTAAATAATGACTTGAGTAGACACAGAATAGTTGTCGATGTTTTAGAAGAAACCTTCCCAAGATTTTTTACGATCTTGGGAAGATCTGACACAAAGGCTTACAACCAACTAGCTAGGCTGAAGAGCGATGACAAAATCAACTTTTTGTAAGGAGTAGGGGAAAATTCCACAGGAACAACCTGATGAAACCATTCAGTTTGTTAGGTGCAAAACTGCAAGTTACATCATGGTAGCAACCAGGGAAGCCCACTGAAAAGACGCCATCCTTCATTTTCTAATGTCACTGCTGCAGCAGGAGGAAGGTCCGCAGATGTGAATAATACCTTGTCCAAAGCACACAACACCATTGGTTTAGTAAGGTTGGTCATTATGAAGCAGCATATTGTTCAACAATGCCTGTATTTGCAAAGCAAAAAAAAAGGCCTATCACAAAAGCTCGAAACAAGAAACACAAGAACAGGGCACCTAGGAAATCTATTACTCATTGGGAATAAAAGAAAATGAAAGCCAATACTGGAACATTAACATTGAAATCTATGGACATCGTGCAGAATTTAAATTGGATACAGAAGGTGGAGTCTCAATTTTGTCTTATTGAGAGCAATAGCTATGAAATCTTCATCAATCCAACTGCATGGCCAAGTGGAATCAAGTTAAATTCAAAGGCTATAAAATATAAAAATTGAAAAATCTCTGGGATAGAACTAGGAACTGCCTGTTGAGCAGCGAAGCTTATATAGGTGCAAACCTAATTCTTATAATCGGTGAAGTCAATGAACAAGACAAGACAAAACAACACATTCAGAAGAGAATTTTCAGAACTCTTCTGAGGCTTGGAAAATTGAAAACATCATTCTCAAGACAGATGAAAACCCTGTACGGGGCAGGATTTTCCAGTCTCATCTGTCCCAAAATCGGAAAATCCCACCCAAGGTCAATGGATCTTCCCATGGTCCGCCCCTCGCTTGCTCTGATTTGTCTTGGCAAGTGGGACAGTAGAATGCACCCCCATGTGTCTACTTACACCCAGCAAGGTTTCACACTGACTTCTAAAACAGATAAGGAGTGAAGGGATTATTTCACTCATCACTGAACCAACCAGGTAATATGGCACCAATTCCAAAACCAAATGGATCTATCTGACCTGTCTGAACAAGCTGGTAGAATGAGAAGTACATCCAACAACATCGAGGAATGAAAATCCTTGCAGATTGTACAATCTTTACCAAATTTAACACAAACAGTGATTTTAGCAATCAATGTTGGATCAGGAGCTTTACCCATCTTCATCACACTTTTTTGACATTACGGGTCCAACCATCTGCCTTTTGGCAAAACTTTAATGCTGGAAATTTTCCAAATGCCAATGTCTAACACCAGAAGATATGGAATGTGTCATATGCCAGCCACATGGACAACATTTTGATCCATGGCTCAACAAAAGGAGGAACATGACAAAAGAGTCAGAGAAACATTAAAAACACTGCAAGATGCTGCCTTAACATTTCCAAACCTACAATAAAATTCCTGGTCCATAGTATATAAACAACAGGAAGAACTGCAAACCAACAGAAGGAAAACTGTAAGACAATTCCCATTGCCCAGGAATGTCACCCAACTACTAATGTTTATGAATGGGATCAACCAAATGGGAATGATCCTATCTTACCTACTTCAAGTAAATGATTCTCCAAGACAACTTTTGTGACAAGGCAGGGCATGAGCATCACTAGCAATCCTTTGAATAAATCAAAAAGATATAAATATCTTTGGAGATTCGAGTTCACAATAAAGCTGAACTTCCCCCTTTGCCACTGTGTTCGCCCATCCAGAATGGCGAAACAGAAATGGTCCACAGAATTCCAATTCGGGTGCTCCAATTAGTGAGGCGGTAAGTGCTGAGCGTCCGGCGGCTCTCTGCTTGAGATCGGTGGGGGGGTCCGCTGCCCCTCTGCCTGTGATCAGTGAGGGAAAAGTAAGTGTCTGCTGCCACTGTGCCCGAAGGGGAAGGGAGAGTCACTCTGCCCACTCTGGTGGAGTGATAAGGGTGGGCGGACCGCAATCGATCTGGGTGGCAGAGGGAGTAGAGGGTTAAGAAGTCAGTAATGTTGAGGGGGTGGTGCAATGTATGTTTGGGCTGGGGGAGGCATTATCCAGCCTGGGAGGGATGTGGCAGGGGAGCAGTATTCTATCATTTTCCTCTGTGCATGCACAGTTGAAAGCACCAATTGAAAGATTTCAGCTCCAGTTAGCCCTGCCCACAGGTTTGTACAATGTGACTTAAAATCACTGATATTTTTTCAGACAGTGAGTGAATCGGGGTGTCTGAGAACGGGTCTGAAAGTCAGATCTGATACATTCCTAGTTTCAAGTCTGCCCAGCACTTTGAATGAAAATGGTAAAATAGGGCCCATAGTGGCCAACTCTGTCACCTTCACCATTCAAAGAATCATTTCTACCCTCCTCTTTCACATCCAGGCCTTGGGAATGTCTTGGTCTCAGCCTATTTGAATTCAAAGGGAAAATATCAACGTGGCTTATTATTACCGCTGGATAGAGATCAAGAAGCCTCATTCCTGAAGCTGAGAGAGAACTAATAACAGTATCAGCTAACATGGAAACTATAAAGGCAACTCAGCAATCGGATACAAATCAGGTTGTGAGAGCAGTAGGAGCTCTCAAGGACAGATTGAGCTTGGAGAGGGCATGAGGGGGAGACAGGAGAAAAAGGTACAAATTCATAGAACATAGAACATTTCAGCGCAGTACAGGCCCTTTGGTTTCGATGTTGAGCCAATCTGTGAAACCAATCTAAAGCCCATCTAACCGATACTATTCCAATATCCATTCAGGGCTAAGAAAGACAGAATATTAGAGAAATTTTGGCTTGGTTGACTGGGGAAAGGAAGGGAATTGCAAAAGCATCAGATCAAGTTTTCATACAGAGAGGGAGATAAAGGGCAACAGGTAGATAGTGAACTCAAGTGAGAAAGAGCATGATGAGTTAAGATGAAAGTTGAAGTCAACAAGGATAAGAAGTTGCTCAGTGTAGAGTCTCATAGAGCAAAGGTATTATGGTGAGAAAATTTTATTTTGCTTGGGGGGAGATGGGTGGGCAGTACAGAAATGAAGATTTTAAATGAGAAGGTGTGAAAGATGAAACAAAGTGGAATGCTCAGAAGAGAAGTGCCAGAGAAGTAAGGGGCTGGCAGGTTAAGATCAGTCAGAAGAGTATATTACCGCCAGTAGCACAGCGGCTATCATTGCTGCTTCACAGCTCCAGGGATCTGGGTTCGATTCCTGGCTTGGGTCACTGTCTGTGTGGAGTTTGTATGCTCTCCCCAGGTCAGTGTGATTTTCCTCTGGGTGCTCCAGTTTCCTTCCACAGCCCTAGGATGTGAGGGTTAGGTTGATTGGCCATGCTAAATTGCCCTTTTGTGTCCTGGGATGTGTAGGTTAGAGGGATTAGTGGGGTACATATGTAGGGTTATGGGGATAGGGCCTGATGGGATTGTTGTCGATGCGAACTTGATGGGCCAAATGGTCTCCTTGTGCACTGTAGGGATTCTATGATTCTATGAATGGCCTGGGAAAGGTAAGTGGTAAAATGTGTAATCACGCTGGAGAGGTTTTAATTAGAGGGAAGCTGTCATCACCTCTCAATGGGACTTTGTTAAGACCATGATGTCCTTGCAATAAGATCATGGATGACAAGGGCCTTGTTGAAAACTAATGGGCACTCTGGACAGGCATGTGGAGAGAGGCATTAAGAGCTGAAACACTGATAGAATTCACAGGGATCACAGTGGGATATATGCTTTGGATAGGAAGGACAGTTGTGAGATTAACCCTTATTAGATGAGTGAGACTGTATAATTGTGTAATTATGCTCCTCAGAATATATTAGCAGCTAATGCCTTTGTGAGCCGTTCGTCAATGGAGGCTCAAGGGAAATTGCGCTTATCCAAGAGATTCAAACATGGCAAGAAAGCAGAATGGTCAGCGTGCTAATAGTTTGAAGTAAGGAATTGAATGGACAGAATACCTTAAGGGACAGAAATGAAAGATGGCATTACGTTAAAGAAAAGGATGCTGAGGGGGGAAGGGTGAATGGAAGAGCAGTTAAAAAAAGGGAGAAGAAAAGTGGAAAATAGAAGTGATGGGTCCAGCCTGCAGAGGCTGCCAAAACATGCATACAAATGAACACAAGGAAAATTAAGTTACAATAGCAGGTAGGGAGCAGAGTTAAAAGCTACTTACTGCATCAGTCTCGGCTGGATTCAAACTCAAAGCCCAGTGAAGTGATACTGGGGGCCATTTGCAAATGGAGAGTACATTGAGCAGGCTGTGGGCCGGTCCACTCTGCTCCATCCAGTCAGATTTTGAGGACAAGTCTCATTCACAGTGAATGAGTGAGCTGCTGGCACCAACCACAGTTTGTTCATCAGCAGCTCGATGGTTGGGAGGGTGGGTAATCTGATGGGGCAGCTGATCTGAAATCAGTCGGATGCAGCACCTCGGAAGGGAAGGGTGAAAGTTCCGGGGAGTGAAATGAAGCAGCAGCTTACAACAGCAAGGAACTGCTTCCAATTTCTGCCCCCATACCCTTGAACAACAAGGAAGTGAAATTTTAGAACTGAAGGTTTAAAACATGTAAGCGACTGCAGCCAAAATAAAAACCAAACTGACTTCCAGCTTTTCCTAATTGAAGCAGATGGTAGCAATGCAGAGACGAGGATGAAAATGGAATCAATGTCCTGACCCAATTTGCTGATATAAATGAGACCTCCAGCCCTTTCTGGCAGAAAATCTGGCCGGCTAAGGTGAAGTGCAATGAAAATTGGAATGGAAAGAACTCCAGCAGCAAGTTGGCAACTTAGTATTATGTGATTTTGGTTCTGTTACCACCCTGTATATCTCTAAAACCGGGGCAGTAAAGAGATAAGAATCAGTTCCAATATGTTTACATAACTCCTGTCCCCCAGTTGCAGAAAGAGCCTTTCTGCGGTCTGAGAATGAATTGGAGAAATATAGAGAAAGTTCAAGTGGGATTTTAACATGTAAGTCTTTGAAATAACAACAATGTTTTATCTTATCTTGCACTGTGCCGGCAACACTCCGTACTTGAAAGCCCACATACATGAACCTGACCCTAATCTTCACACAGAGCTTATTCCACTTACCTGGGCAAGCATTTCTTCCATCAACATCTCTTTCTGTTGTTCACATTCTTTACCTTGAATGATCTGATGAACTACATGCGTCACTGAAATGGACAGATCTTGAAACTGAGCTTCAAGTGAAAGCAACGGCTGGAAATGTGAACTATCAGCAGGGTTAAGGTCAGGTTTAAAATTTTCCTGAAGGAAGAAACAGAGTAGCAAATTACCTTCACTTTAATATTAAATGGAAAGGAAATAAACAGCCTGCAATGAGAATGAAAAGTTAAAATTTATTTAGTAGTCACAAGTAGGCTTATATTAACATTGTAGTGAAATTATTGTGAAAATCCCTTAAGTTAAAGTTCAACTTTCTAACAAACAGATCTGTACTGGTGAGTTCAAAGGTAATTCTGCACCAACATTAACCCTCATTTTACTCCATGAAACGTCTATTACAATGAGACTCAGCATTCTTTGAAATGGTGTAAATGGTGAGTATTTCCTGCAAATCCAGACAATATGAGGCAGACTGGAAATTATTATAAAGACTAACATAGACAATTGGGGCCTGATGTAGGTCTGAGGCCTGTAGCCATTAATTTTTGTAATTTTGTATTTTTGCATTTTATTTGTGCTTTGCTCTTGCTTTTAAGCCCATATTGAATATTTAGAGTTATTTTGTATTGAGTATTACTTTGTAGACACTGAGTTAACCTGAAATATGATTATGCTTTGATCATCGATCAATTATAGAATCATTATATTGTTAATTGGAGAGTAGGACTTCTACCCCAAGGATTTTTCTTGACATTATGTCCACAGTTGGTATTTTGCTGTTTTGACTGAATATTGTAGATAAATTGCTGTTAAAAAGAAATAAAACTATATATATTTTTCCCAATAAAAAGAGGAACTGTTCTTAATATATTGATCAAAATGACCCTTGGCCTAGTGGCATTATCGCTAGACTATTCAGCCAGTAACTCAGTTCATGTTCTGAGGGTTTGGGTTCAAATCCTGCAACGCAGATGGTGGGATTTGAATTCAATAAATAAAATCTGGAATCAATAATCTAATGATGACCATGAAACCATTGATTGTCGGAAAATATCCTTCAGAGAAGGAAATCTGCTGTCCTAACCTGGTCTGGCCTCCCTGTGACTCCAGAGCCACAGCAATATGGTTGACTCTCATCTGCCTTCCAAGGGCAAATAAGGATGGGCAATAAATGCTGGCCCAGACATGTCACGAATAAATAAAAAAAAGCTGAATGGCCTAACAGCGGGGTGGTCAGATAGTGCAGTGATTACAAGATGGAGTTTGCTTGATGGCCACAACACTTGGTGGGTGGCAAATAGGAAGACACCATAAAAAAATGTATAAACAACTTGGATATTGCAAAGTCTGCATGGCTTGCAGTCTTGTGAGGAGAATTGATGCATGAACCACAAGGAATTTCATCCTGCTATGGAAAAGACTAATTTGGGTTATCGATTTTAAAAGGTTGTCTTGAACAGACAAATTTGAGGTTAATATTTATAATATACTATTTGTAATATTGTATAAATGTTCTACATAGTATATATGAATAATATAGCATATATGTTATACTTTATATCTGTAATGTATTATTTGTGATATAGTCTATACCAATAATACTAGTGTATGTCTGTACTATAGTAAGTATCCTTAATATTATATGTATTCCCAATATAGTATATGTCTGTAATAGCATATATATGTATACCATATTATGTACCTGTAATGTACTATATGTCTGTAATAATGTATGAGTGGGATTTTATGGCTCTGCTTGAGCAAGACAGAAAATTCTCGCTTGAAGGCAGCGACATTTCCATTGTCCGTCCCAACCCCACTGCAATTCTATGGCAAGCGAGGCTGTAGAATTCTGACCTATTGACTGTAATATCATATATAACTGCAATTTCTTACATGTCTGCAACATAGTATGTGTCTATAATATGGTGTAAGTCTGTAATATGGTAGTATATGTCTATAGTGTTGTATATATGTATCTGTAGTATAGAGTATATCTGTAATTTAGTATGCATCTACAATATCATTTGTATCTATAATATAGTTTTTGTATGTAATGTGTGTATGTGTAATATAGTATCTGTAATGTAATATATGAGTGTAATATGTTATATCTGCAATATAGTATATATGTATATAATATAGGTTAGATCTGTATAATACTTATGTGTAATGTAATATATATGTATAATGTAGTATATATAGGATGCAAGTAGTCAGCCTTCTTTCCTTTTAATGGATGAAATGTTTCACCTTTCAATAAGGTTGTCTTTCTTTTAGCTTCTTTCTTTTTATATTAACTATATTTGTTATATCCCAACTATTATTGTTTTAATTATTATAATTTAATGAAATCCTTGTCTTAACACATTACTTGGCATCATCGCTCATTCCTATTATGTCCAGAGTACAGCTAAGTGAGATTCCAATGGGACTGTCATTCTCTTTATTCTAAGGAAAGCACATTACCAGAATGAATACATATTAGATAGAGTCAGAGAGAAATATACCCATTTCTAAGCACCATGGGAAATGATGTCTGAGATGAGTACAAACACTTCCACTGGGGAGTATGCCATTTATCATTTGGCAAAGTGGTAACTTTGCCAAAATGATAAATGGAGTTTGTAATTTAATTCATATAGTTGGGGCAGCATTTCTTTTTAAAAAATCATTCAAGAGATGTGGGCATTGCTGGCTTAGTCAGCATTCGTTGTCCATCTTAATTGT
This sequence comes from Sphyrna mokarran, assembly GCA_024679065.1. Taxonomy (NCBI): domain Eukaryota; kingdom Metazoa; phylum Chordata; class Chondrichthyes; order Carcharhiniformes; family Carcharhinidae; genus Sphyrna; species Sphyrna mokarran. The sequence continues at coordinate 96,452,859 of JAGIQG010000005.1, forward strand.
CCTTGAGAGGGTGTTGGTTCACTGCATTCTTGAACTGCTACATTCCACATGGTGTTGGTGCATCTACAATGCTGTTAGGGAAGTTACTACAGGATTTTGACCCAGCAACAGTGAAGGCATGGTGATATATTTCCAAGTCAGGATGGTGAATGGCTCAGAAGGGAACTTACAAGTGGTGGTGTTCCCAGGCATCTACTGCCCTTGTCCTTCTAGAGGTTGTGGTTTAGAAAGTGCTGCCTAAGGAGACTTGCTAAGTTTCTACAATGCATCCTGTAGGTACTACACATAGCTGCTGCTGTGTGTCAGTGGTGGAAGGAGTGAATATTTGTGGATGTGGTGCCAATCAAATGGCCTGCTTTATCCTGGGCGATATTGAACTTCTTGAATATTGTTGGAGCTGCATTCATCCAGGCAAGTAAAAATTATTCTGTTGTGCCTTGTAGATTGTGGACAGGTTATGTGGAATCAGGAGCCAAATTCCTAGCTTCTGAACTGCTCTTGTAGCCACAGTATTTATATGGCTGTTCCAGTTGAGTTCTTGGTCAATGGTAATCTGTAGCATGGTTGATAGTTGGAGATTCAGTGATGGAAACGCCATTGAATGTCAGAGGGCAATGGTTAGATTCTCTCCTGTTGGAGATGGCTCATTCTCTGGCACTTCAGAGTGTGATTATTACTCGCCACTGGTCAGCTCAAGTCTGGATATTGTCCAGGTGTTTTGAAGGACAATCTAGAACAAGAGATCATAGTATTAAGATAAGAGATGGCAGATTTAAAATAGAGATGAGGAGAAATTATATTACTCAAAGGATTATGAGTTTGTGGAATTCACTGCTCCAAAGTGTGGTGGATGCTGGGATACCAAGTAAATATAAGGAGGAGATAGATAGATTTTTAATCAGTAAGGGTTCGGAAGACGATGGTGAATGGGTAGGAAAGTGAAATTGAGGCCAAGATGAAGTCAGCCATGATCATATTTAATGGCGAGTAGATCAGGCTTGAGGGGCTAAAGTGCCTACTCTTGCTCTCAGTTCTTATGTAAATTATGTAATATCTTTTTGCATTTAGACATGGAACTGCTTCAGTCTCTCATACTGAACATTGGGAAATCATCAGCAAACATCTCCACTTCTGACCTTATGATGGAAGGAAGATCACTGACGAAGCAGCATAGGATAGAGGGCGCCTAGAACACTTCTCTGAGGAACTGCTGCCGTAGTGTCCCGGAGGTGAGAACCTGACCTCCAACAACCACAACCAATTTGCTTTGTACTAGGTATGTGTCCAATTAGCAGAGAATTTCCCTCCCCGCTGATTTCCATTGACCCCAGTTTTGCTAGAGCTTCTTGATGTCACACTCAGTTAAATGCTGCCTTGATACCAAGGGCAGTCACTCTCAGCTCACTTCCTAGCTCAACTGTCCATATTTGAATCAAGGCTGCAATGAGTGGCCCTCTCAGAACCAAATTGAGTGTCAGTGTGCTCTTTATTACAAAGCAACTGCCACTTGACAGTGCTGTTGACAATGTCTTCCATCACTTTGCTGATGTTTGAGAATTAGCTGACAGGGCAGTAATTGGCGGGTTGAATTTATCCTGCTTTTGGTGGAAAGAACATACCTTTCATTCTGGGTAAGTGTTGTAATTGGAAAAGCTTGGCTAGGAGAGTGGCAAATTCTGGAGCACAAGTGTTCAGGACTATTGCTGGAAGACTGTCAGGGTCCATAGTCTTTGCTATGTCCAGTGTCTTCAGCTGTTTCTTTATATTATGTGGATTGAATCGAATTGGCTGAATATTGACATCTGTGATGCTGGGGACCTTTGGAGTAGGCCGAGACAGATCATCCACTTCGCACCTCTGGCTGAAGATTGCTGTGAATGCTTTGGTCTTATTTTTTTGTTGATTTGCTGAGCTCTCTCTCTCTTTCTTTCCAGTAAATTGTTTAATTGTCCACCATTGCACTGACTCAAGAAATCGGACTGGATAGGAACATAGTTTATTGCAGAATGCAAAGTAAAATCCACACCGTGGCGTACACACACTAGCCTCTGCCTGGGACTATCGTTCAGTAGCCCACTTCTGTGATGGTGCTGCAAAGCTGCTCTTGATGATGGACATTGAAATCCCCTATCCATCCCCCACCCTCAATGCTTCTTCCAAGTGGTGTTCAATATGGAAGCGTACTGAGTTATCAGCTGAAGGAGTGGTATATGGTAATCAGCAGGAGGTTTCCTTGTCCATGTTTGACCTGATACTATCAGATTCTGTTGAGCCTGGAGTTGATATTGAGGACACTTGGGGAAACTCCCACTTGCTGTCGGGATTATCCAGCAGACACCAGGAATGGTGATGGTGATATCTGGGACATTGTCTGTTGGGTATGATTCAATTAGTGTGATTTTTGAGTGAAATACTCTCCCTATTTTGGCCTAAGATGTTCATAAGGAGACTTTACAGGGTCAGCAGGACTGCTTTGTCATTGTTGTTGCCAGTATTCCTTTTGTAGGTTTTGTAGTGTTGAAGTGGTATGACATTTAAGAATCAACCACATTGCTGTGAGTCTGCAGTCACACACAGGACAGACCAGGTGAGGACAGCAATTTCCTTCTCTGAATGATATCAGTGAACCAGGTGGGTTTTTCTTACATAATGCAATAGTTTCACGGGTATTCAAAAGTTGCAGAATTTCGAATCAAATTTTACCATCTGCCCTAATGGATTCAAACCCAGTTTTCCAGAGTATTGCTGGATTACTGGTCCAGTGAAAATAGCACTGAGCCACAAACACTGTTCTGTTACAGAATAGATGGACTGCTATGTGTGGCTTTGGAATTTTGGATAACTTCAAGTTTACAGAGGGTAGAATGTGTGAGGTTCCCCAGGAGTGCTGAGTCAAGAAGGTACAAATGTAGATTTCAGCAGTAGATGAACTCAAGCTATGGGAGTCGGGTGATGGGATGGTCTTAGTGATGGTGCCAAAGTGGTGGATATCAGGTCTAGCCTTAGGTGATTGTAAGTGACGGATGGAATTTGTAGCTAGGGTATGGAGTTTGTAGTGAAGAGTGGATGATGACTTCTACATTTCCAATAAGGTCACCATGGAGCAGCAGGGGAAATATGAGAGGGACCGAGGATAGATTTTTGGGGACATCAAGGATAATGGTGTAGGACAGGACAAGAAAGCATTGCAATGATTCTCTGACAATGATTAGGTAAGTGAGAATGGAACCAGTTGAGAGCCGTCCTACCAGTAATTGAGGGCTGAAGGGGCTGTGGAACAAGATGTTATGGTCATCTATATAAAAGATCGTAGGAAGGTCCTGAAGGATGAGGAGGGATAGTTTATTTTTGTCACAGTCACATAGCATGTCATTTGTAATTTTGATATAAGTTGTTTCAAGTACTGCGGCAGGAGTGCAAGTCTAATTGGAAATGTTGGGTTCTGGGAAAGATGGGCATGGATTTGGGACATGACACCTGTTTAAAGACTTTGGAGTGGAAGTGGAGGAACAGGGATGAGTGGGTTTTGCTGAGTGTCACTAGCATGTATGTAAGCAAAATACATTGAAGACCTTTATCAAAGTGAATATTTATCTGTGTTCAAACATTTCCGAAAGTAATCATCTCCTCAACAGAACCTGTTCACCATTACTAAAGTTCAAGGCCAAAAAATTGTGATTTCCATTGAATCTTTATAATGGAGAAGTGTTCGTGTCAATGACCACTTCTGTTATTGAGTTTTCAGTGCACTGAGTCCCAAATTAGAGTGGAGTAGTTGACACTAAATTGGAGGAAGAGGGCCGGACATCAATCGCTTTCATTACAGTCAAGGCTGTTCAGATTAGTGACTCACCCAACCAACATTAGATTTATATTAGAGAATTAAAAAGTCAGTGATGTTGAGTCCATTTAAAACAGTCCAGTTGTGACAGTGCCAGCCCTACACGACACCCAGTTGGTATTGCTAGATTGCAATATGAAATCACTTCTCAAAATAACAAACATAAGGGAAATGCTTCTTGGGATTTGCTATAATTTTTTAATCTTGCCATCTGTTAATATTTAGCTTTAACCTATTATAAGGCATAGCACTGGCCCATAAATGTTACAGCAAAATCTATTTGTTAGTACTCACAATTTCAGGTGTTGAACATTTCATCAGGTCATAAATGTTTTTAACTTTATTGTTGTATAAACCAAACTTTTTGGGGCTCTTTGAGGGTATGTTTATTCTTCGGACTGTAAACTGGAAAATAACAAGTGCACTTGATTATATATGTTACTTCTTGCTGTTAACTAGCACAAAACTGTTCGCAACTATTATTGCTATAACTATCAGGTGGCATGGTAACACGTTGGTTAGCACTGCTGCCTCACAGATCCAGGGACCTTGGTTTAATTCCAGCCTTGTGTCATCATCTGTGTTGAGTTTGCACATTCTCCCCATGTCCATGAGGGTTTCCTCTTGCTGCTCCAGTTTTCTCCCATAGTCCAAAGATGTGCAGGTTAGGTGAATTGCCCATGTTAATTTGCACTTTAGTGTCCCAAGATGTGTAAGTTAAGGGGAATTAGAGGGCAAAATATGTGGGATTATGGGATAAGGCCTGGATAAGATGTTCTGTTGGAGAGAGGGTGCACACTCAATGGGCCAAATGGCCTCTATCTTCATTGTAAGGATTCTATGGTTGTAAAAAGATTTTTGTCTCCCAGTCAATCCCTTTAATGAAACTGTTTTTCCACTTGTAAACCACAATGAACTAGTGATCATTTCTACTACTGAGTCTTTGATGATCTGCAAGAATACTAGGCTGGGGCAGCTGACATTAAATTGGAGGAAGGGAACACAACTTTGGTGGCAACTATCCCACTAATGGCTACTCAGATCAGTGACCCCTCCCACTGATCTCAGTTTTTGATTTACAACAGGACTCTGAGGGGACAACCATCTTGAGTCCATTGAAAGCTGTGCAGTTATGTCACCCTCTCCCTGGTTTATCATAATTGTTTAGGTTACTACATGAAACCAACTATTGTCAAAATAGCAAATTCATAATAAAGAGGAAACAATTTTCCTGATGGTTGTAATGGTTGGGATCGATGACACATTAAATTATTTTCTTTAATCTTGCTGTCAATGCACGCTCTCTAGGTTCAGCATTAACTCTTAAGGCACAACACTAGCCTCAAAATATGCATCTTGTTCTATTTATTAATACTCACAATTTCTAGATTTGAACATTTTATCAGGTCATATATCCGTTTAATTGCAGTATTATGTAAGCGAAACTTTGCGGCCCTCTTCAAGGATTTTACCTTTCTGATTGTGAGCTACAAAATGGCAACAAGTGAGCACATTTGATTAAATACATTTCTTACAACTATTTGCAGGATTAAGACACTGTCCAAAGCTTTTATTATTACACAAAAAGTTCACATATGCACACACACACACACACACACACACACACAATTCATTTCATCTTTGTGTGCCAAGAATCATCTTAGGCTTAGTGGAGCCAATTGCTCTAAGCTGGTTTATAGCTGGGAGGCAAAGGTTAGTTATTAAAGGAAACCATTCTGCTCTGCCATCTACATAGAGCCAAAGAGATTGATTTTTTTCTAATATTCTTGTTGAGATGTGCTTGTGAAACATAAACTTCAAAGGAATGACACTATTTTTTAAAAAATTTATCATTCTCCATGGAGATGCACACAGAAAAACAAGAATGAATGTTGGCTTCAAGTTAAATATAGCAAGAAAAATAAAAGTTATTGGATCAGGGCTGAGATGGGATTGTGCAGATAGAAAGAATAAAGAACAAAAAAAAACACCGCACAGGAAACAGGCCCTTTGGCCCAATGAGCCTGCGCCGCCATTTTAACATTGTGAGTGCCCTCTTCTAGTTATGATCATTGTCTACACCTACTGGACTCCACAGTATCCAGTGGAATTGCAGCTACTGCCTCCTCAGAAACTACCTCCCAATCACAGCACAGTCCCAGAGACTGCCCCACCTCTCTAAATATTAACACTCCTGGAGACCCCCTTGTAAATATTAACACACACCCGGAGAACCCCCCCCCCCCCTGTAAATATTAACACACTCCCAGAGACCCCTGTAAATATCACACTCCCGGAGACCCCCCTGTAAATATTACACACTCCCAGAGACCCCCCCTGTAAATATTAACACACTCCCGGAGACCCCCTGTAAATATTAACACACTCCCGGAGACCCCCCTTGTAAATATTAACACACTCCCGGAGACCCCCCCTGTAATATTAACACACTCCTGGAGACCCCCCTGTAAATAATAACACATCCCGGAGACCCCCCCGTAAATATTAACACACTCCCGGAGACCCGACCCTGTAAATATTAACACACTCCCAGGAAACCTAAATATTAACACACTCCCGGAGAACCAAATATTAACACACTCCCGGAGACCCGCCTGTAAATAAACACACTCCCGGAGACCCCCCTGTAAATATTACACACTCCCGGAGACCCTCCTGTAAATATTAACACACTCCGGAGACCCCCCTTGTAAATATTAACACACTCCCGAGACCCCCCTGATATTAACACACTCCAGAGACCCCCCCGTAAATATTAACACACACCCGGAGACCCCCCTGTAAATATTAACACACTTCGTGATACACGACAGCGCAGAGTCGCTGAACAGAGACTGATAGCCAAGCTCCGCACACATGAGGACGGTCTTAACAGGGATCTTGGCTTCATGACACACTATCTGTAACCCCCGTAACTTGCCTGGGTTAGCAAAAAACCTCACTTACTGTGCTGTCTGGAGAAAATACACAATTCTCTAACCAATGCTCAGGATTCCTTCACACACATTGTTAGCCACTTTAACACTTGAATAGCAGGTTAGATGTAAGGATTCGCATTCTAATCAGCAATCTCTGACTGTCTGTGCTGATGTGTATTGCAGACCAGAACACTGCACTTGCCTGATGAAGACACGGGAGTGTTGAAAGCTCGCTTTTTTACTATCAAATAAATCGGTTGGATTAATAATTGGTGTTGCTAAATTCTTACTGAATATTAACACACTCCCAGAGACCCCCCCGTAAATATTAACACACTCCCCGAGACCCCCCGTAAATATTAACACACCCAGAGACCCCTTGTAAATATTAACACACTCCGGAGACCCCCCTTAATATTAACACTCCCGGGGACCCCCGTAAATATTAACACACTCCCGGGACCCCCCGTACTATTAATTAATATTAACACACTCCCGAGACCCCCACCGTAAATATTAATACACACTCCGGAGACCCCCCCGTAAATATTAACACACTCCCGGAGACCCCCCTGTAAATATTAACACCTCCCAGAGACCTCCCTGTAAATATTAACACACTCCCAGAGACCCCCCTGTAAATATTAACCACACACTGGAGACGCCCCCCTGTAAATATACACATCCCGAGACCCCCCTGTAAATATAACACACTAGACCCCCCTGTAAATTTAACCACATCCCGGGACCCCCCCTGTAAATATTAATACACTCCCGGAGACCCCCCTTGTAAATATTAACACACTCCGGGGAACCCCCCCGTATATTAACATACTCCGGGAACCCCCCTGTATATTAACACACTCCCGGAGACTACCCCCCTGTAAATATTAATACACACCCGTAGACCCCCCAAATTTAACACACTCCCGGAGACCCCTTGTAAATATTAACACACTCCCGAGACCCCCCTTGTAAATATTAACACACACCCCCTGATTTACACACTCCGGAGACCCCCCTGTAAATATTAACACACTCCCGGAGACCCCCCCGGTAAATATTACACACTCCCGAGACCCCCCCCCTGTAAATATTAACACACTCCCGGAGACCCCCCTGTAAATATTAACACACTCCTGGAGACCCCCCTGTAAATATTAACACACTCCCGGAGACCCCCCTGTAAATATTAACACACTCCCGGAGACCCCCCTGTAAATATTAACACACTCCTGGAGACCCCCCTGTAAATATTAACACACTCCCGGAGACCCCCCTGTAAATATTAACACACTCAACACACCGGAGACCCCCCTGTAAATTTAACACCTCCCGGAGACCCCCTGTAAATATTAACACACTCCCGGAGACCCCCCCCTGTAAATATTAACACACTCCCGGAGACCCCCCTGTAAATTAACACCTCCCGAGGACCCCCCCGTAAATATTAACACACTCCCAGAGACCCCCCTGTAAATATTCACACTCCCGGAGACCCCCCCTGTAAATATTAACACACTCCCGGAGACCCCCGTTGTAGAGACCTGTAATATTAACACACTCCCGGAGACTGTTATAACACACCCCCCCCCCCGTAAATATTAACACACCCCGGAGACCCCCCTGTAATATTACACACTCCCGAGACCCCCCCGTAATATTAACACACTCCCGGAGACCCCCCGTAATATTAACACACTCCCGGAGACCCCCTTGTAATATTAACACACTCCCAGAACCCCCTGGTAAATTTAACCACACTCCCGAGACCCCCCGTAAATATTAACACACATACCCGGAGACCCCCCTTGTAAATATTTAACACACTCCCGGAGACCCCCCGTAAATATTAACACACTCCCACCTCCGAGACCTGCCTATTAAATATTAACACCTCCCGGAGGAGACCCCCTGTAAATATTAACACACTCCCGGAGACCCACTGTAAATATTAACACACTCCCGGAGACCCCCCGTAAATATAACACACTCCCGAGACCCCGAAATATTAACACCCCCAGAGACCCCCCTGTAAATATTAAACACACTCCCGGAGACCCCCTGTAAATATTAACACACATCCGGAGACCCCCCTGTAAATATTAACACACTCCGGAGACCCCCCTAAATATTAACACACTCCCAGAGACCCCCTGTAAATATTAACACACTCCCAGACCCCCCTGTAAATATTAACACACTCCCGGAGACCCCCCGTAAATATTAACACACTCCCGGAGACCCCCCTGTAAATATTAACACACTTCCCGGAGACCCCCCTGTAAATATTAACACACTCCCGGAGACCCCCCTGTAAATATTAACACACTCCCGTAGACCCCCCTGTAAATATTAACACACCCCCAGTAGACCCCCCTGTAATATTACACACTACCCGGAGACCCCCCTGTAAATATTAACACACTCCCGGAGACCCCCCGTAATATTACTCCGGAGACCCCCCTGTAAATATTAACACACTCCCGGAGACCCCCCTGTAAGTGTTTTTGGTGTTTTTTAATATTAACACACTCCCGGAGACCCCCCTGTAAATATTAACACACTCCGAGACCCCCCTGTAAATATTAACACACTCCCGAGACCCCCCTGTAAATATTACACACTCCCGTAGACCCTGTAAATATTAACATCCCGTAGACCCCCTGTAAATATTAACCACACTCCCGGGACCCCCCTGTAAATATGTAACACACTCCCGGAGACCCCCTCTATTAACACACTCCCGGAGACCCCCTGTAAATATTACACACTCCTGGAGACCCCCTGTAATATTAACACACTGTAGACCCCCCTAAATATTAACACACTCCCGGAGACCCCCTGTAATATTAACACACTCCCGGAGACCCCCCTGTAATATATCCCGGAGACCCCCTGTAAATATTAACACACTCCCGGAGACCCCCTGTAAATATTAACACACTCCCGAGACCCCCTGTAAATATTAACACCTCCGGAGACCCTCCCTGTAATATTATTACACACTCCGTAGCACCCCCTGTAAATATTAACACACTCCCGAGCCCCCCCCTGTAACTTAACACACTCCCGAGAGACCCCGCCCGTAATATTAAACACACTCCCGGAACCCCCCCTTAAATATTAACACACCCCGGAGACCCCCCTGTTAATATAAACACACTCCCGAGACCCCCCCTGTAAATATTAACACACTCCCGTGAGACCCCCCTGTAATATAAACACTCCTTCACTCCCGGAGACCCCCTGTAATAACACACTCCTTACCCCCCTGTAAATATTAACTCCGAGACCCCCTGTAATATTAACACTCGGAGACCCCCCTGTAAATATTAACACACTCCTGGGACCCCCCCTAAATATTAACACTCCCGGAGACCCGCCCCCCTGTAAATATTAACACACTCCGGAGACCCCCTGTAAATATTAACACACTCCGGAACCCCCCTGTAAATATTAACACACTCCCGGAGACCCCCCCCCCTGTAAATATTAACACACACCCGGAGACACCAGGATAGGAAATGTGTGCCAGGGTTGGGGCAGTTGAACGAGGCAGAGCATAATAGAGCTGACATGTTGAGAAAAAAGGAGCAGATCTAAAGGCTACAATGTGTCAAGAGGTCAGAGATGTTGTGGGAAAATTACCGCTGGAGTCAGACTGGAGGTTCAACAGTACAGCTTTATTTCGGACATAAAGCTTTGGGGGAAAAGCACTGGTACTTCACAGTACTTGGCAGCTACCTTCTCAATAATATGAGTGGTTAATTTTTATACTTTTCAGACAACAGATAGTCCAGACATTAGCCATTTAACACATCTTATAGTTGAGTAGGATCAATAGTTAACACATTGTTACAGTCAGACATATACAGACAAAGAACAAAGAACAAAGAACAAAACAGCATGGGAAACAGGCCCTTCGGCTCAACGAGCCTGCGCCGCCACCTCGATGTTCCCACCTCTACCTGTGATCCCTGAGACATTGGCATTTAATATTGCATTGTTTCATAAAATGGATATATTTCCTCTCTCAGTGACTATCAATGACTTAGTTTTGGTCTATACATACAGTAATTGTTTTTCCTGCATTTATGTATTCCCATTCCCATTTATGGTTAATCTCGTTATCAGACCTTATTGTCCTGAGTCAGTCCTTATCTTCAAAGTGCCTCAAACTCTTATTGGCTTCCTGTAGTGTTTGTTTCCTGCATGTTTAACTTTAAATAACTGTCTGTGCTGCATGTTTTGATTTCAAGTAGCTGTCTGCGCTAAAGTCTCTTTCTCAGTTAACCATTTCATGTGCCAGGCCACCGTTTTGTGTGTCAGGTACCCATCTTTATGATTTTCCCCACTTCAGAGGGTAACAGGTATTTACAGGGTGGAGAGGAGAAGATCATTGAAGGCATATTACAATATTTTAAATCTGGTTTGGTGATAAAAATGGTAGAGGATAAGATGGACAGGGACAAGCATATGAAACTTGGAAATAAGTTAACAAAAACTAATTAAAGACAGAAGCTCAGGAGGGGAAACATGCATTTCTTTGCACATCCATATTCCTGACCAATAAACTTGGCTTTACCATGACATCTATTGTTCTCTGGGAAAAGCACCACTATGGCATCATCCTATATCAAATGTCAAACTACTGTAGTTAGAATAGACATGAAGAGCTATGAGAGGTTGGAGAAATAGGAGAAGCACAACTCGTGAACCTTTTGTGCAAGAAGCATAAATTTCACTTTTTACTGAAATTTCTCCCCTGTCAAAGATGGACATGGTCAAGAACCAGTCACAAATGGAACTCTTTCTTGCTGTATTTAATCTGAAGACAACATGTTGACATTTAATTTTAGATTTAATTTTCTTTGTTTTTCAGTATTTTGTCTCAATAAAATTATATCTAGTTATTCCTGTAAAGCATTTCCTCTGGGAAAAATGTCACTGCAAAAACACACACTGAGGGCGATCTTATCAAAAAGTTCTAACTCCTGAATGAACTTGAAAATGGAGAAATTCATGCCTTTTCTTGAGCGACTTAAAAATTGAATTTTACCTGACTTAGGCAAAAAAATCTCGACAAATCAGTTTCTTGCCTGTAGGCGGAATAGGCAGGGCCTAAGTCACCCTAAAGCTGGCTGATAGCAAGAGACGTTGCCATTGTGCATTGCAGATTTCTTTGTGTTCAGAGTACAAGAATCTGTCACTGTCTTTGCTAATTGAAGCCGACTTTCATGGCCCATCGCCCCCCCCCACCAGGATGAGGTTCTGCAGTTGATCATACCTCCCATTGGGACCGATCACCAACCCCTTCCCCCAACTGGACTGAGTGCCACCTCTCTTCTCCCCCAACGATCACAACTGCTGAGTGTTAGCAGTCCTTCCCTTCGCTCACTCTGATTGCTACTAGAGAATACACATTTCCACCCCCCCTCACCAAAAAGCCGGCTCCTGATCTTCCCAACCCCCTCATCCTTACCATTGCCTGTTTCTCAGTGGTTGCCAGGCTGGCCAAGGGGTACCTGACTTCCCTGATCTGTTGGGAGTCTTCAATGGCTTCTGGTTCTACTAGTCCCCATTCTTTCGCTGCAGAGACTCTTCTCTGGCAAGGCCACAGGGGCAAGTGAACCTGGACCATTGTGCCCTGGGCTCACTAATTCTATTAAAATGAGCTTTTAGATATACTTAAATATTCTAATCATAGGTGCTGGTAAGATCATGAGAGGCGAGAAATCTTCCACAAATCTGATTTCTCGGCTGTCTCACGGTCTTACTGGCTCACCCCACCCATCAGCCAGCATGACGCAATGGTAAGATCATCCCCACTGTGCTTCAATAATGGGACCAAATAACAGGTACAAGTCATTTATTAACAATATCACCAACCAATCTCCATGACACATTATGTTCAGTAGAATAGTTAACAATGGCCAAGATTAAGTTAAAGTTGAGAGGGTTGATTTATGAGAATAGACTGAGTTGACTGGAACTATACTCATTGGAATTTAAAAGAATGAGGGGGATCTGATAGAAACATATAGAATTGTGAAGAGAATAGATAACATAAAAGCAGGGAGGTTGTTTTCACTGGTGATAAAATTAAAACAAAGAGGGCATTGCCTCAAAATAAGGGGGAGCAGATTTAGGACTGAGTCGATGAGGAACTTCTTCACCAATAAGATTGTGAATCTGTGGAGTTCCCTGCTTATGAAGCATTTGAGGCTACCTCATTGAATGTTTTTAAGGCAAGGATATATTTTTGAATAGCAAAGGAATTAAGGGTTATGGTGAGCAGGCGGTTAAGTGGAGCTGAGTCCATGAAAAGGTTAGCTATGATCTTATTGAATGGTGGAGCAGGCTCCAGGAGCTAGATGATCTACTTCTGCTCCTACTTCTTATGTCCTTATGTTTTTTTATATATCTTCAATACTTACAGGGAGATGAGTATGAGAATCAGGCAATCCATTTTTGCTCATACCTTGGCTGCTCATTTGAACTGGATCTATTATGAAAATGTTACAGAAATAAGGCAATAAATGACTTCAGTCTATGCACATTGAGCAGTTTGTGTAAGAAAACTCAACAGTTTTGTGAATAAATGTATATATAATTAACACCATGAGGAGCAAACAGGAGAGTGGATTTGTTTAAGTCGCTATATCTAGATTATCAGCACAGCCATAATGGATTGAATGGCCTATTCCTGGTTTTATCATTATATGATTTTTCCTCACTATTTAAATGTGTATGAATGTACAGCACACGTTACGGTATATTCTACACGCAAAACAATTCAGACTGATCTCTCAGAAAGAATACACTAAGCTTTACAAAAAATAATCTTACCTTGGAATACATAATTAAATCGCATAAAACATTAGAATTTAACCTCTATTTTTTCTGAGCGTGCTATAATATAAGTCAGAATAACACTAGGGTGCATAGGTTTGAGCCAGGTTCAGACAATAAAGTAAGTCTTTGCTCTCTGCTATTTGGAAAGGTTTTCTGTAATTTGGTTCTGAACAATCTGAACACTGTTCTCAGATGATATTAATCACAGGAAAAACTACACAGGTGAAACCATAATGATGTTTGAAATTGAAAGGTTGCTTTTGTCTGCAACAAAAGATCATAGAACATAGAAAAACTACAGCACAAACAGGCCCTTCAGCCCACAAGTTGTACCGAACATATCCCTACCTACTAAGTGTACCTATAACCCTTTATCTTACTAAGTCCCATGTATTCATCCAAAAGTCTCTTAAAAGACCTTATTGAATCTGCTTCCACCACCACTGCTGATCCCACGCACCCACCACCCTCTGAGTGAAAAACCTACTCCTGACATCTCTTCTGTACCTACTCCCCAGCACCTTAAACCTGTGTCCTCTTGTGGCAGCCATTTCAGCCCTGGGAAAAAGCCTCTGAGAATCCACTCGCTCAATACCTCTCAACATCTTATACACCTCTTTCAAGTCACCTCTCATCCTTCGTTTCTCTGAGGAGAAAAGACTGAGCTCTCTCAACCTATCCCCATAATGCACGCCAACCAATCCAGACAACATTCTTGCAAATCTCCTTTGCACCCTTTCAATGGTTTCCACATCCTTCCTGTAATGAGGTGACCAGAACTGGGCACAGTACTCCAAGTAGGGTCTGACCAGTGTCCTATACAATATTGCAGAGCTGTGGCATACCTGACATGGGACTGCTTTATAGAGGCACTGTGACTGAAATGAGAAAACATTTGGTTCTCCAGAAATATCATTTTATACTTCAACTGGATTCACTGAAAAAATGTGTGTATTGAAAATAAACCTTCTCATTTGATAAATTGCCTTGCAAAGCAATCTATTTGTTAAGTAAACAGAGGTAAGCTAGATGACACAATAGACAATGGGATGACATAATCTTGATTGTACCTCATGAATTATACATGACTTTTGACTCAAGCCCATATAAAAAGGGATTCAGTTTGCTGCTGCTCCATAAAAGCATTTGTACAGCCAATTATTTTAATTTGCATTTCCTATTACCTGAGTTAAGTGGCCCTTCATCCTTGTGCTGTCTGAATATGCCTGAATCTTTCAATACGAGAGGTCAAATCAAATGATCTAAAATATAACCTGATTAAATAATGCTGTCTATCACTTTCATGTATTGTGACAAGGTTCCATTTCACATGTAAGAGGGAGCTCTTTCCTTTGAGGTGATTCATTCAAAAATTAAATGGCGCAATTAAAAAAATGGATATTTTTGATTTGATTTATTATTGTCACATATATACAGATCAAAGTATTATTTTTCCATTTTATATAGATAAAGCATACCATTCACAGAGCACATAGGAGAGAAAGAATGGAGAGATTGCAGAAGGTAGTATTACCATGGTATTTAGGGTTTGGAGAAGTATCAAGTTAACATAAGGAAGGTTCATTCAAAAGTCCGATAGCAGTAGGGAAGAAGCTGTCATTGAGTTGGTTGGTACATAATCTCGAACTTTTGTATCTTTTTCCCAATAGGAAGAAGGTGGAAGAGGGAATGTCCGGGGTGCGTGGGGTCCTTGATTATGCTGGCTGCTTTTTCCAAGGCAGCATGAAGTATAAACAGGGTCAATTGTTGGGAGGCTAGTTTATGTGATGGACTAGACTACATTCATAACCTTTTGTAGTGTCTTGCTATCTTGGTCAGAACAGGGGCAAAACCAAGGATACATTTGGAAAAATGTTTTCTATTTTGCACCTGTAAAAATTGGTGTGGGTTGTAGTGGACATGAGAAAGTAGAGACTTTGGTGGGCTTTCTTGACAAAACATTAGCATGGAGGGACCAGGCTGCTTGTTGGTGATCTGGGTACCTAGAAACTTGAAGCACTTGAAAATTTTCACTTCAACCCAATTGATGTAGCCAAGGGCATGTCCTCCATTCTGCTTTCTGAAGTTGATGGCTATCCCCTTCATTTTATTGACATTGAGGGAAAGATTATTGTTTTCACCACATATGCATTTGAGAAGCCTTAAAACAAGCCCATGGTCCAAAAACTGAAAGATTGAATTCTTGACTGAATAGAGACACCACAATCAATCAGAATCAACTTACCAATCAATTAATACTCCCTTCTCATAAAGTAGAAATTGTGGTTCTCTTTACATGTGAATTCTTGTTCCGATTAGTGCAAGAGGAAAAGGCTTTGAGAAAGGAGAAAAGTAAGAAATGGACAACGTGTGCAATCTCCTCAAATAACTAAAGTTTCATCTTTGGATGTTACAAAACTGTACTAAAATGACAATAGGTTCTTTTATCTTTCTCACTGATGTTTTGTGTCTCACACACATTGTAGAATTCACAGTAATTATTTCTTCCTCTAGTTCTATATAAATTTTATATGAATGACATATATGAATGACTATGTAGGGGTAGAGTCAGTAAGTTTGCCAATGACACAAAAGCTGGCTGGGTAGTTAACAGAGAGGTTGTGTGCCTTGGGTTACAGGAAGATATAGATGACATAGTCAAACGGGCGGATAAGTGGCAGATGGAATTTAACCCTGAAAAGTCTGAAGTGATGTACTTTGGAAGGAGTAATTTGACAAGGAGGTATTAGTATGAATGATTTGACCCTGGGAAGTTCTGAAGAACAGAGACATGTGTGTTTGTCCATAAATTTCTGAAGGTGGAAAGGCAGGTTAATAGTGTGCTGAAAAAGATATATGGCACACTCGCCTTCGTCAATCAGGGTACAAATTACAAAAGCAGAGAGGCCATGTTTGAGTTATATGGAACTTTGGTGAAGAAATAATGTGGAAATCTGCTCCATGCAACTACACACCGGAAGACTGCTGAACAACATGGACATAACATGGAATCACTGCATCGAGACCAACCAAGGAACAGCTAACTGCATACTCCTCAGTTTTAGACCATAAGACTATAAGATATAGGAACAAAATTAGGCCATTTGGCCCATCGAGTCTGCTCTGCCATTCAATCATGGCTGATACAATTCTCATTACCATTCTCCTGCCTTCTCCCCATAACTCTTGACCCCCTTATTGATCAAGAATCCATCTATCTCTGTCTTAAAGACTCAATGTCCTGGTCTCCACAGTCCTCTGTGGCAACGTGTGCCACAGATTCACAAACCCTCTGTCTGAAGAAATTCCTCTTCATCTCAGTTTTAAAGGAGCATCCCTTCATTCTGAGGTCGTACTCTTGTTTTCTACTCTCTCCCATCCTCTCCATGTTCACTCTAATTTAATTTTACTTTAATTTTTAATGAACTATAAAAATCCTATAAACCTATCCTTTTAATTTGCCAGGTGTTCTGGTGTGTGTGTGTGTGTGTGTGTGTGTGTGTGTGTGTGTGTGTGTGTGTGTGTGTGTGTGTGTGTGTGTGTGTGTGTGGGTGGTGTGTGTGTGTGTGTGTGGTGTGGTGGTGGTGTGGGGTGTGGGTGTGGGTGGGTGTGTGCGTGTTGTGTGTGTGTGTGGTGTGGGTGTGTGGGGTGTGGGTGTGTGTGTGTGTGTGTGTGGTGTGTGTGTGTGTGTGTGTGGGTGTGTGTGTGTGTGTGTGTGTGTGGTGTGTGGTGTGTGTGTGTGTGTGTTGTGTGTGTGTGAGTGTGGGTGTGTGTGGGTGTGTGGGTGTGTTGGGTGTGTGTGGTGGTGTGGTGGTGTGGTGTGTGGGTGTGGTGTGTGTGTGTGTGGGTTGTGTGTGGGTGTGGGTGTGGTGTGGGTGTGTGGTGTGTGTGTGTGTGGGTGTGGGTGTGTGTGGGTGTGGGTGTGGTGGGGTGTGGATGTGGGTGGGGTGTGTGGTGTGTGGGTGTGTGTGGGTGTGTGTGTGTGTGTTGTGTGGTGTGGTGGGTGTGTGTGGGTGTGGGTGTGGGTGTGTGTGGGTGTGGTGTGTGTGTGTGTGGGTGTGTGGGTGTGTGTGTGGTGGTGTGTGTGTGGGGTTGTTGGTGTGTGGTGGTGTGGTGTGGTGTGTGGGTGTGTGTGTGTGGGGTGTGGTGTGTGGGGGGTGTGGGTGGTGTGTGGTGTGGTGTGGTGGGGTGTGGGTGTGGGTGTGGGTGTGTGGGTGTGTGGGGTGTGGGTGTGGGTGTGTGGGTGGGGTGGGTGTGTGTGGTGTGTGTGTGGTGTGTGTGTGTGGGTATGTGTGTGTGTGTGGATGTGTGTGTGTGTGTGTGGGGTGTGTGTGTGTGTGGTGTGTGTGGGTGGGTGTGTGTGTGGGTGTGTGTGTGTGTGAGTGTGGGTGTGGATGTGGGTGTGGGTGTGTGGGTGTGGATGTGGGTGTGGTGGTGGGGTGTGTGGGTGGGGGTGTGGTGGTGTGTGATGTGGGGTGAATGTGTGTGGTGTGGGTTGTGGGTTGTGGGTGGGTGTGTGTGTGTGGTGTGTGGGTGTGGTGGGTGTGTGGGTGGTGTGTGGGTGTGTGTGGTGTGGGTGTGGTGTGGGTGTGGGTGTGTGGGGTGTGGGGGGTGTGTGGGTGGTGTGTGTGTGGGTGTGTGTGTGGTGTGGTGTGGTGTGTGTGTGGTGTGTGTGGTGTGGATGTGGGTGTGGTGGGTGTGGTGTGTGTGTGTGTGTGGTGTGTGTGTGTGTGTGTGTGTGGGTGGGATGTGGGTGTGGGTGTGTGTGGTGTGTGTGGGTGTGGGTGTGGGTGGTTGTGTGTGTGGGTGGGGTGTGTGTGGTTGTGGGTGGTGTGTGTGGTGGGGGGGTGTGGGTGTGTGGTGTGGGGGTGTGTGTGTGGTGGGTGTGTGGGTGGTGGTGTGGGTGTGGGTGTGGTGGTGGGGTGTGGTTGTTGGGGTGTGGTGTGGGTGTGGGTGTGTGTGGGTGTGGGGTGTGTGTGTGTGGGTGTGGGTGTGTGTGTGTGGGTGTGTGGATGTGGGTGTGGGTGGGTGTGTGTGTGGGTGGTGGGTGTGTGGGTGTGTGGGGTGTGTGGTGTGGTGTGTGTGTGTGTGTGTGTGGGTGTGTGTGGGTGGGTGTGTGTGGTGTGTGGGTGTGTGTGTGGGTGTGTGTGTGTGTGTGTGTGTGTGGGTGTGTGTGTGTGTGTGTGGTGAGTGGGTTGTGTGTGTGTGTGTGTGTGTGTGTGTGTGTAGTGGGTGGGTGTGGGTGTGTGTGTGTGGTGTGTGGGTGTGTGGTGTGTGTGAGTGGGTTGTGTGATGTGGGGTGTGTGGTGTGTGTGTGTGTGTGTGGGTGGGTGTGGGTGTGTGTGTGTGGGTGTGTGGGTGTGTGTCGGTATGGGTGTGTGTGAGTGTGTAGATGTGGGTGTGGGTATGGGTGAGAGACAAGATGAATGTGTGTGACAAATGAATGGCAGTTTCGATTTACCTAGTTTCCTTTTTACTTCAGAAAATACTTTCAACAAACTTGTTCTCCGGTTGACCTGGGAAAACCTGCCTGACTAATTCTTTATAACCGCAAAGTGTAAACAATGGGACTGTTATAGAATTGACAAAGCACATCCTCTCTAAATTGACAGAAAAAAATATAGGAAAACCTTGAGTGGGACAGCAGGGAAGTCATTTCATGTGGTTAAAGCAATGGTTAGCAGAAAACTGGCAAAGTGACCAATGTTTACATTGAAATCATATCTGGTTGCATTTCTGTTTTACATAAACATAGAAAATAGATGTAGGAGCAGGCATCTGGCCTCTCAAACCTGCACCACCATTTAACATGATCATAGTTGATCATGCACACCCATGGCAGTCAAGAAGCCAGCACATGTTGTAATATATTCATGTTTTTTTTAGTATTTATAATGTTATTTGTATGTTATTAAGGTTTATTTTGACATTTCCTGTTGAGAAATGACCAGAATTACAGATGTGGTGCTGAGCCCATGGTCAGCCTGTTCTGTTTTGACTTCTTTTGTGGTTTCGCTGTGAAAAGTAAAACAAACCTCATTTCTAGAAAGCAAGAGTTGAAGGGTTTGGCAGGAAAAGTACCATTTTCATTTCCCTGAGATCTCATCCAGCCTTTGGGACTTTCAGTTTCCAAATGCCACGCTGGTTTCCTGGAGGCTGTTTACCAGTCTGTTAGCCCCAGCAGTCTGGGTGTGGGGTTTGATGAAGCTCCCTTTGGCTTGGGGAGCTGTGTCAGGCTGAGTGCTCTCCACTCACTGCGGCTACAATGAATGTCTGCTGCAGCTCCCAGATCTGTAAACTGTGTGTGACTTCATATGCCCTTCTCTGATCTGAACCTTCCACACACCTGACAAAGGAATACCATTCCCCAAAGCTTGTAAGATAGCTATCAAATAAACTGGTTGGACTCTAACCAGTGAGACTCAAACCAAGAAGTGAGACTTCTTACTGTGCCTTCAGATGGCCCAGTCACTGAAGCCATCTGAATGTACAGGGAATGGGCCAAAAGGATCTTTGCAATCGAGTGCAGCAATAACTCGGAGCCGCTCTATTTTGCCCTCAACCCATCCTCCGAGGGGCCCTGGGATGAGAATTCCCGACTGCACCAACTCCTGAGCCGCGCCCAGACCTAATCGCTTTGCATCGCCTCTGAAAACAAGATCCAAGGTGCAGAATCGTACGTCTATCTGCGAGATCAGCTGAGCAGGCTGCCCGCAAGATGCCACGTTATGGAACTGATGGCCTTTTCCCCAAACCAGCAGGGATCCTTGATCAAGGGGTTCTTGGTTCAGGATCTTCAACATTACGTTTAATATGTTTGATAAAGATATTCATTAAAAACGTCAATTACACAATGACTTCTAAGCTTTATTAAAATTACCAAACCGGTCACATTTTTAATCACAGAATCCCGACAGTGGAGAACAGGCCATTCGGCCCATTGAGTCTGAATTGACTCCCTGACAAATATCTTACCCAGGCTCTCTCCCCCATCCCATTTACCATGGCTTATCCATCTAATCTACACATCTTGGGACATTAAGGGGCAATTTACAGTGGTCAACCCACCTAATCTAAAGTTAAAACTTAGAAGTTATTAATAAGCCAAAGATAAGGCTTATATTAACACTGAAATTAAGTTACTGTGAAGTTCCCCTAGTCATCACACTTCTGTTTGAGTCAGTGCACCTAACCTGCACATATTTGGACTGTGAGTGGAAATCGGAGCACCCAGAGGAAAGGCACCCAGACAGAAGGAATGTGTATACTCCACGCAGTCACCTAATGCCTGATTCAAATCTGGATCCCTGGCGCTGTGAGGCAGCAGCACTACTGACTGTGCCATTGTGCCGCTTTTCTTTACATTTTACAGAGAGTTGTTATAAACAATCGCAAACTATCACATGTCCTTCATTGGATTAGCATGACTGAAGACTCTGTTCAGGTATCAGAGGTCATCTTTAGCCCATATCCCTCTATACCCATCCTACTCATGTAATTGTCTAAATGCTTTTTAAAAGACAAAACTGTACCTGCCTCTACTACTACCTCTAACAACTCACCACCCTCCATGTGAAAAAATTGCTCCTCCCCTCTCACCTTAAACCAATGCCCTCTAGTTTTAGACTCTCCTACATTTGGGAAAAGATATTGACTATCTAGTTCCTCATTATTTTATAGATCTCTATAAGATCACCCCTCAGCCTTCTACGGTCCAGGAAAAAAGTCCCAGTCTATCCAGCCTCTCCTTGTAACTCAAGTCATCAGGTCCCCGTAGTATCTTAGTGAATCTTTTCTGCACTTTTTCTAGTTTAATAATATCTTTTCTATAATAGGATGACCAGAACTGCACAGTATTCCAAATGTGGCTGATCATTCCTCAACAGGAAATGCCAAAGCAAACATTAGTAATATACAAGTAACATTGTAATACCAAAAAATACAGGACAGCACAGTGGTTAGCATTGCAGCTCACATTGCAGGGATCTGGATTCAATTCTGGCCTTGGGTCACTGTCTGTGTGGAGTTTGCATATTGTCCCTGTGTCTGGGTGGCTTTCCTCTGGGTGCCTTCAGTTTCCTCCTACAGTCCAAAGATATGGTTGTATTTGATTGACCATGTTAAACTGATCCTTGTGTTAGGGGACTGGCAGAGTAAATGTATGGGGTTACGGGAATAGGGCCTGGGTGGGATTGAGGTTGGTGCAGACTCAATGGGCCGAATTGTCTCCTCCTGCACTATAGATACTTCATGATTCTAAAAAAAATATAAATATATTACAATATGGGGAGACTGTAATATGAAGGTATATCATTAGACAAGTAAGTTAGAAACCCAGGATAATGCTCAGGGGCTAAGTTTGAATCCTACCACAAAAATGATGAAATTTTAATTCAATAAAATTCTAAGTCCAGAATAATAGCATCATACAAATCTATCTGATTCACTAATGCCCTTTAGGGGAGAAAATTTGATCTATCCTTACCTGGTCTGGCCTACATATGACTCCAGGCCTACAGCAGTATGGTTGACTCTTAGATGTCTTCTGACAACTGCTGGCCCATCCAGTGACGCCCACATCTGCATAACTAATAATGAAAAAGCATAAACTTTCAAAGAAAGCTAGCAAAAATGGTCCTCGATTTCAAAATCTAGGGATGGGCTCAGGAAGAGAGCAAAGCCTCGCATAGAAATCTGTGCCATCACTGCAGTGAGAGGTTCTGCAAATGCCGGGGGTGAAGCTATGCCCAGATTGAGTGAAGCTGCCCTAGTGCCTTCCTCTCTGCAATCAAGGGGAGACAGGACGAGCTCATTCCAAGGGTGGGCCACCAGATGAAGGAGCAGCGCTCCAAAAGATTTTGGTGTTTGCTACAAAATAAACCTGTTGACTTTAACCTGTTGTTGCGTTAAAAAGTGGAAGTCCATGCAGACTCATGTCACAAGATGGCCAAGAGGATGTTGCAGTGTGGACACCATGAACAGGACCTGGTCACAGTGCCACAAAAGATTCAGTGACCTCAAGAGGTCAGCAATGGTAAATATGAGCAATATTGGATATAGATCTAGCAGCTCAATACAGTGGTGTTTGAGATTAGTTGCTCATTCCAAGTTGCATGTTTTCACAGAACACAGCTGTCCTGAACCTGTGCCATTGTGCGTTCCTTGCTGTTATCATTTTAATTCCAGTAACCCACATATTTACTCTGCTAATCCCCTAATATAAGGGTCAGTTTAACATGGCCAATCAACTATAACCACATCTTTGGACTGTGGGAGGAAACTGAAGTACACAAACAAAAGCCACCCAGATGCAGGTAGAATATGCAAACTCCGCACAGACAGAGACCCAAGGCCAGAATTGAACCTAGATCCCTGGTACTGTGAGCTGCAATGCTAACCACTGTGCTGTCCTGTGTTTTTTTGGTATTATAATGTAATTTGTATGTTATTAAGGTTTGCTTTGGCATTTCCTGTTGAGAAATGATTAGCCACATTTGGAATTCTTGGCAGTTCTGGTCATCATATTATTAAACATCATATTATTAAACTAGAAAAAGTGCAGAAAAGTTTCACTAGGATGCTACGGGGACCTAATGACTTGAGTTACAAGGAGAGGCTGGATAGACTGGGACTTTTTTCTCTGGACTCTAGAAGGCTGAGAGGTGATCTCATAGAGATCAATAAAATAACGAGGAACTGGATAGTCAATATCTTTTCCAAATGTGGGGGAGTCTAAAACTAGAGGGCATAGGTTTATGGTGAGAGGGGAGAGATACAAAAGTGTCCCAGAGGGGCAATTTTTTCACATGGAGGGTGATGAGTTCCAGAACAAGCAGCCAGGGGTAGTAGTAGAGACAGGTACAGTTTTGTTTTTTAAAAAGCATTTAGACAATTACGTGGGTAGGGTGGGTATAGAGGGATATGGGCTAAACACGGGCAATTGGAACTAGCTCAGGGATTTAAAAATAAGGACGGCATAGACAAGTTGGGCCAAAGGGCCTGTTTCCATGCTGTAAACCTCTATTACTCTATGACTCTATAATTACAGCGGTGGTGCTGAGTCATGGTCAGCTTGCTCTGTTTTGACTTTTTTTTGTGGTTTCGCTGTGAAAAGTAACAAACCTCATTTGTAGAAAGCAGGTGTTGGAGAGTCTGGCAAGGAGAGCGAGTGCTGCTTTCATTTCCTTGGGATCTCATTTGGCCTTTGGGACTTCCACTTTCCAAACGTCATGTTTATTTTCTGAAAGCTGTTTATTTGTCCAGCAGCCCCAGCAGTTTGGGCGTGGGTTTGATGAAACACCCTTTGAACTGTGGGAGGAAATCGGAACAACCAGAGAAAACACACACACAGAGTGACTGGAAGCCAGAATTGAACTCAGGTCCCCAGTGCTGTGAGGCAGCAGTGCTGACCACTGTGTCACTCTGCATTCATCATGTTTGTCTGTATAAGGAGTTGAGTATTTTACGTTCTGGATACTGTCTGGCTCAGCACTGCAGTGACTGTGGAAAGGTGAAGAATTTAGGTGAAGAATGGAAGTGTGCAGATATGATTCACCAGGATGTTTTCTGGGCTGGATCATTTCAGCTATGAGGAGTGGCTGGACAAGCTGGGGTGTTTTCCTTAGAGCAAAGAGGTTGAGGTGTGATCTCATTGAAGTCTACAGATTTATGAGAGCCAGAAGTCATAAAATCATAGAATCCCTACAAGGCAGAAGCATTGCCCCATCGAGTCTGCACCAACCACAATCCTATCCCAGTCCTATTCCCATAACCCCATATATTTACCCTACTAATCCCCTGACACTAGGGTCAATTTATCATTGCCAATCAACCTAACCCACACATCTTTGGACTGTGGGAGGAAACCAGAGCACCCAGAGGAAACCCACGTAGACACGGGGAGAACATGCAAACTCCACACAGACAGTGACCTGAGGCCAGAATTGAACTTGGGTCCCTGATGTTGTGAGGCAGCAACGCTAACCACTGTGCCACCATGCTGCCCAAGGGGTAGATAGGAAGAAACTTTACCCTTAGTGAAGGGGTCAATCACCTAAGGATACAGATCTAAGGCCAGGAGCAGGGGGTACTGCACAGAATTATGCTTAAGCCAATGTATTTCATTTATGAAAATACACTGTCAATTTAAAAGACGCACACCCTGCTCTCATTAAACTTGTGATATTTTTAGTAGAGATAAAGACCATACTGGAACACTCAGCTTAAAGGAGCTTCAAAAACACTGTATCCAGTATTTGAAAAATGGGTGCAGTTGTTAGTCAAACATCAACAGATCTTTAAAGATAACCACTTTGGCCTTGTCATTCCATGGAGGTTCTTATGGTCTGTAGCTGAGATCTATTGGGTGGAATTTTACAAGAATAATTCTAAGTGTCCAGCCAGAGTGAAAATGGGAGAGTTGTTTTTTGGGCAGGCTTTTATGCCCAACCTTGTATACATAGTGCATGCAGAAATCGCTAGACCATTTCTATCTGCTACATGCAGATAATCTGAGGATCAAATTAATTTGGAATAAATCAATGGATTCCTGTTGTCTCAGTTTGAAGTTTATGAGAGGTGTTACCTACAAAGAAAGATTACAGTAATCGCAATTCCATTTAACAACATGGAAGCTGCCTTTAAATTATTATTGGAACCACTGAATTTCAGATTGACTCACGTTTTGTCAGTTTGCAGCAATGTGTATGCTACGATTCTGCATACAGCTCCTTCCCACTTTAATAAACAGCATCAGAGAATCATAGCATAATTACAATACTGAAAAAGGCTATTCAACCTGTCATATTTGTGGTAGTTCTCTAAAGGAGTCACCTGGCACCACTTCTTCACCGTTGCTCCCCATAACCATGCAAATTCTTCCTTTTCAGAAAATAAACCAATTTCCTTTTGATTGCTTCGATTTGACCTGCCAGCACTGCATCCTCAGATAGTGCATCCCAGATCCTAACTATTCACTGCATAAAACAATTTTTACTTACTTTTCCATTGCTTCTTTTACCAAATACCTTAAACCTGTGCTCCCTGATTTTCAATCCTTCCACCATTGGGAACAGTTTCTCTCTATCTAATCTGTCCAGACACCTCAATATTTTGAATACTCTACCAAGTCTCCTCTCATCCTTTTCTTCTCTAAGAACAGCCCTAGCTTCACCAATCTATCTGTGTAACTGAAGTTCCTTTGAGTCATTAACTAGTAAATTGCTTTTTGTTTCAGCATCTGCAGAATATTTAATTTATTTATTAGTGTCACAAGTAGGCTTACATTAACACGGCAATGAAGATACTTTGAAAATCCCCTAGTTGCCTATTCAGGTACACTGAGGGAGAATTCAGCATGGCCGATACTGAAATCTGGAATTAAGAGCCTACTGATGACTGTGAAACCATTGTCAATTGTCAGAAAAACCCATCTGGTTCACTAATGTCTTTTAGGGAAAGAAATCTGGCGTCTTTACCTGGTCCGGCCTACATGTGATTCCAGAGCCACAGCAATGTGATTGACTCTCAGTTGCCCTCCAAGGGCATGTCCTATAAAGGGACTAAAAAATGCACCGAACTAGCACATCCTTTGGACTGTGAGAAGAAAGTGGAGCACTTGGAGGAAATCCACACAGACAGTCACCCAAGTAGAGAATTGAGCCTGAGTCTCTGATGCTGTGAGGCAGCAAAGCTAACCATTGTGCCACTGTACCGTCCTCTATGACTGTGAGGATAAGTTTAAATCTATGTGAATCCAGTTTGCTTTAAAACATACCAGTAAATATAAACTAATACCCAATAGTTTTGAGGAAAATCATTTTTAATGAGTTTTATAAATATCACAACATTGAATTTCCAACATGTTGTATCATGGTGTGCTCTACCACAATCTGACTGCTCAGCAGATGACATACAATGATATAGCAGAAATGGATAGGGCTGTTCAATTTGGATAGAACAGAATCAATTCAGGCTGTTGGTTCACATCTCAGTGCCGGTTATGGAGAGCAAAATTAGCAGAGACTTAATGGAACCTTCTTCAGTTA
This sequence comes from Sphyrna mokarran, assembly GCA_024679065.1. Lineage (NCBI taxonomy): Eukaryota > Metazoa > Chordata > Chondrichthyes > Carcharhiniformes > Carcharhinidae > Sphyrna > Sphyrna mokarran. The sequence continues at coordinate 96,479,543 of JAGIQG010000005.1, forward strand.
AAGCTCTGTATTTATGCAAAGCTCTGTAATGCTGAAGAAACAGGAATATATTTACAAGTCAGCATGTTGCATGAATTGCAGGGGACCATGTTCCGCTGAACTTTCTGCCCTTATTCGGTATTGTAGAGATTACAGGTTTGGAAGCTCCTGCTAAGGAAGACTTGGGGAACTGAACCAATGCCCATTGATGTCATATACTGTGTGCCAGTTGTGAAGGAAGTTATTAAGGTGGTGGCTGAGCTCAGAGCCTGAACCTTTGTGATTAAGTTTGCATATTTTTTTCTTTCAATTGAATGAAAAACTGAGATAAAAAGTTGTAGTAACAGATGTGTTCAGTGATAGTGCCAATACATCACAGATGGAGTTTAGCCCCTCAACCTGACTCTCTCATTTAATACGACCATGCTGATCTCATTTTGGCCTTAACTCCACTTTCCTGCCCATTCACCATATCCCTTCAAACCCTCACTAATTAAAAATCTGTCTACCTCTTCCACCATGCTCGGAGTAGTGAATTCCACAAATTCACAACTCTTTGAATAAATCACTTCTCTTCATCTCTGTTTTCAATCTGCCATCCCTTATCATAAAACTGTGACCTTCAAGAGGAAGCATCCTTTCCATCTCTATTTGTCAATCCTCCTTATCATCTTGTATTCCTCAATTAGATCTCCTTTCATATTTCTCAAGTCCAGGAAGTATAAGCCTTATCTGCTCAATTTCACTCCATACGACAAAGACCTTGGGCAGGATTTTACAGCCTCACTTGACCTGAGACCAGAAAATCCCACCTAAAGTCAACAGACCTTCCCATTGTCTGCCCCTCACCTACTCCGATTCCTATGGCGACGGGCAGTAGAATGCCAGCGATCATCTATGGAATCAGTCTTGTGAATCTCTTCTGAGCCATCCCCAATGTAACTACATCCCTCCTCAAGTAAGAAGATCAAAACTGTACACAATATTGTAAGTGCAGTCTCAACTGTTGGCATTCTATGATAAGGTCATGATGTACAGCTTATATACAATAACAAATGTTATGTATCTATCACATTTGTGTGCAAATCAGTGTGGTAAATTATAAAGTGAGCTTGATGATCCCAGTGTTCTAGAGTTTAAAACACAGCCACTATGTTCGAGTGAAAAATGATCTAATTTTATTAAGTTACAATAGATTACAATATGCATATTAGCAAAACAATAAATACAAAGTTTGATGAACATAGCATGGAATTTTCCTCATGTAACATGCAGGCATTCACATTTTCCCTTAACTTCATCAAGTTGAAAGTTTAGGAAGCAATGATGTAGCACACGTAAGATGGGTGAAGCTTAATACTTTGAATTCCAGTTATTAATATATTTTCTAACAAAATCATCTTTTATAACACTTAGTTTGTCTTACAATAGTGGCCGAGTTAAACAGAATAAAATGAAATGAAGATTTGTGGACAGTTAATATTCCCATTGAACAAATCTGAATTTTAACAATAGTTCCTCAGTGAATATCTTTGAGGTTTTTGAAATTAATCTGCACAGTGTTGATATGTAAGAAGTTACAATTGCTCTAAGCTTCAATATACAGAATGCTGCATGCTAGGTTATTATGCTGGCCATGGGAATCACAGACAATATCCTGCAAATATACAAAAGAGAGCAGATGTAGACCGTACGGTTCCTCAAGTTTTCTCAGTATGACTGACCTTCTGTCTCAACCCTACTTAGCAGCCACTCTGCATATCACTCAGTTACCTGTGAAATCAAAAATACTATCTCAGGCAGGGATATAAGTGCTGGGGCACCTACAACTCTCAGGTGTGCAGAATTCCACAGAGTCACAATATCCTCAGTCAGAAATTTCTTCTCATCTCAGTTCTAAATGATTGACTCCTTATTTTGACTCCACATTTCTCACCCTGCAAAAGCAACATGGCAGTGTCTACCCTGTCAAGCTCCTTCAAAGTCTTCTATGTTTCAATGAAATCACTTTTTATTCTTCAGAAGTCCAGAGAATATTGATCCAATTTAGTAAGCCTCTCATCCTAGGACAAGGCTCCCATCCCAGTCATAAGAATCATAAGAACTAGGAGTAGGGGTAGATAATTCAGCCCCTTGAACCTTCTCTGCCATTTAATATGATCATGGCTAATCTCATCTTGGCCTCAACTCAACTCCACTTTTTTTTGAAGTTTATTTATTAGTCACAAGTAGGCTTACACTAACACAGCAATGAAGTAACTTCGAAAATCCCTTAGTCATCACATTCCGCCAGCTGTTCAGGTACACTGAGGGAGAATTCAGCATGACCAATCTCCCTAACCACACATCTTTGGATTGTGGGGGGAAACAGAGTATCTGAAGAAACTTGCACAGACATGGGGAAAACATGTAAACTCCATACAGACAGTGACCCAAACCGAGAACTGATCCTGGGTTCCTGGCATTGTGAAGCAGCAGTGTTAACCACTGAGCCATTGTGCAGCCCACTTTCTTACTCATTCATCATAGACTTTCAAATCCTTACCTAGGGTCATCTAGACTCAAAATGTTGGCTCTATTCTCTCCACGCAAATGCTGTCAGACTTGCTGAGATTTTCCAGCATTTTCTGTTTTTCTCCCCGACAACATTGCTTGCAAAAAGTGTTCCAGCTGCAACCCCTTGCAAATAGCATTGTTTGATTGCAGCAGCAAGTGGATGCATGTGGAGCACACAGAGGGCAGAGAATGTGATATTCACGAATTACAGGGAGGGTGTCACACCACAAGTTCAGTCAGGTAAATGGGTAACTACCAGGAGAGGCAGGCAGGAAGTGCAGAAGTCTTCTGTGCTATTCCCCTTTCAAACAACTATGTCATTTTGGAGACTGATGAGGGGGCTAGCCTCTCGGGGGAAATACCCCTGGTTCTGCGTAGAGCAGCTACGGGCAAAGAGCAAGCAAGCAGTAGTAATAGAGGACTTGCTAGTTTGAGGCACATACAGGTGTTTTTGTGGCCATGGTCGAGCCCAGGATGGTGTATGGCTTCCCTGATACCAGGGTCAAGGATGTCTCTGAACAGTTACAGGACATTCTTAAGGGAAACTGTGAGCAACCAAAGGTTGTTGCATACATTGGTACCACCAAAATAGGTAGGGAAAGAGATGAGGTTTTGAAGCATGAATATAGAGAATTAGACAGAAGACTAAAATGCAGGACCTCAAAGGTAGTAATTTCTGGATCACTAAGGGTACCACATACTAGTGAGAGTGGGAATAGAAAGATTAGGCAGATGAATGTGTGGCTTGAGAGCTGGTGCAGGAGGCAGGAATTTAGATGGATCTCTTCTTGGGCAGGAGTGATCTGTTCAAGGAGGATGGGTTTCACCTGAACTGGAGGGGGACAAATATCCTGGTGGGGAGATTTACTAGAGGCACTTGGGAGAATTTAAACTAGTCTGGCAGGGGATGGAACCCAAAACAGTAGGGAGGCAAAAGAGATGGCTGAGGACAGCACGGAAATCAAAAAGAGCCTGATAAATAGTGAAGGCAGTGTCAGTAATCCTCGTACGAGACAGCTCTGACAAAAGCAGGACAGAGAGCAAGGGAAGTCTAGATTAAACTACATTTATTTCAATGCAAGAGGCCTATGGGCAAAGCAGATGAACTCATGGCATGATGGGTACATGGGATGGGATATTGTAGCTATTACTGAAACATGGCTAAGTTTCAGCTCAATGTTCCAGGCTACAGATGCTATAGGAAAGATAGAACAGGAGGTAAAGGAGGAGGAGGAATTGTGTTTTTGATTAGGAAGAACATTGTAGCATTACTGAAAAGGGATACATCCAAGGGTTCACCCACTGAATCAATATGAATAGAACTGAGAAATAAAAAGGGGGAAATCAATTTGAAAGGATTGTACTATATGCCCCCAAAGAGTTGGAGGGAAATTGAGGAGCAAATATGGAAGGAAATTATAGATCGCTCCAAGAAAAATGGGGTGATAATAACAGAAGGCTTTAACTTTCCCAACATTGACTGGAACAATGTTGACAATATTCGGGGCTTCACGGGGCTTGTTGAGTGTGTTCAGGAGGAATTTCTCATTTAGTATGTGGATGGCCCGACTAGAGAGGGTGCAAAACTTGACCTCCTCTTGGAAAATAAGGAAGGACAGAAGTGTTTATGAGGGATTACTTGGGGAGCAGTAACCATAATGCCATTAGTTTTAAGACAGAGACAAGTGATGGAGATGGAAATGCCAGGAAGAAGGAGAAGAGAAAGGCCTTAGACCAGATGGAGCAATGCAATGACTTATATGCAATGGGATTAGAAGAGAATGGGTGACTGACAAGAAGAGATGCTCACCTGAAGTAAAATGAAATAGGCTAAAGTGACTGCTGGTGCCTTTTGGGAGGCATCATGTCATAATGGTTAATCCTGCTGCCTCACAAGCACCAGGGACCCCAGCTCAGTTCCTAGATTGGATCACTGTCTAAGCAGAGTCTTCATGGCCTCCTGTGTCTGTTGGGTTTCCTCTGGATATGCAAGTTTCCTCCCACAGTCTGAAAGATGTGCTGGTTGGATGGATTGGCCATGCTAAATACTCCCTCAAAGTACCTGAACAGGTGTGTGGCGACTAGCAGATTTTCACATTAACTTCATTGCAGTGTTAATGTAAGCCTACTTGTGACATGAATAATAAACTTCAAAGCTTTTTGATCAGAGAGATAAGGAGAAAAATAAAAGTGAGAGAGACACACAAAGGTGACATGCACAAATCATTAAAAATAGCAAAAGTAGTTAACAAAGCATTTCTGGAGGACTAGAATAGCAAGTAAGTTATGTTAAGATTATACAAAACTTTGGTGACACAACACAGTTTTGTGCATTGTTCTAATCTCCATATTTGAACTGGTTAAGAAGGCACATAAGAACATAAGAACATAAGAAATAGGAGCAGGAGTAGGCCATCTAGCCCTTTGAGCCTGCCCTTCCATGCAATAAGATCATGGCTGATCTGAAGTGAACCAGTTCCACTTTTCCACTTTTTCCCCATAACCCTTAATTCCTTTGTCTACCAGAAATCTATCTACCTGTGACTTGAATCTATTCAACAAGGTAGCCTCCAGCACTTCAATGGGTAGAGAATTCCAGAGATTCATTATCTTTTGAGTGAAGAAGTTCCTCCTCAACTCGATCCTAAACTGCACCCCTCCAAACCCCCCTCTGGCCTTATTTTGAGGCTGTGCCCTCTAGTTCTACTACCTTTTCTAAGCAGGAAGAATTTCCCTATCTAGCCCCTTCATTATTTTGTAAGTTGCTGTAAGATCCCCCCACTCAGCCTTCTAAACTCTAACGAGTACAGACCCAGTCTATTCAATCTCTCTTCATAAGCTAACCCCCTCATCTCCGGTATCAGCCTGGTAGAGTTTCTCTGTACTTCCTTCAAGGCTAATATATCCTTTTGCAAATACAGGGATCAAAACTGCACTCCAGTTGTGGCCTCACCGGTACCTTTTACAGTTGCAGCAAGATCTCCCTGCTTTTATATTCTATCCCCCTTTCTATAAAGGCCAACATTCCATTCGCCTTCTTGATCACCTGCTGCACCTGCAGACGGGTTTTTGCAATTCATGCACAAGGACCCCCAGGTCCCTCTGCACCGTAGCATGCTGCAGCTTTTTGCCCTTTAAATAATACTCCCTCCTACTATTATTTCTACCAAAGTGGATAACCTCACATTTGCTAATGTTATACTCCACCTGCCAGGCCATCGCCCACTCACTCAGCCGATCCCTCTGCAGACTTTCAGTGCCCTCCGCGCAATTTGCTTTCCCACTCATCTCTGTGTCATCAACAAATTTTGTTACCCTACATTCACCCCCCTCTTCTAGATCGTCTGTGTAAATGATGAACAGTTGAGGCTCCAGCACCGATCCCTGTGGCACTCCATTAGTCACCAACTGCCAACCAGAAAAGCACCCATTGTTTCCAACTCTCTGCTTCCTGTTAGATAACCAATCCTCAAAAAGTAAAAGCAGCATGAACTGTGAAAAGTATGAAAAATATGAAACAGTGACGGTGGTATCATTTCTTTAAACAAAATAAAGTTAAATTTAAATTTATTTATTATCTTCATGCAAAATGTCACCAATTCTAGTTGTAATGAACACTTACGTGTAAGGATCTTTTCAGGTGTGAAGGAGTTTGTAATACTGAGATTTGCCTATATTCATTTTTTTTTAGAGCAACACAGCACGGGAAACAGGCCCTTCGGCCCAACGAGCCCGCACCGCCGTCATAACTATATAGTGGCAATTCCATTATCCTATTTTAGATTTAGGTTATTCCTAATATGGAAGACTCTCAATATAGGGACAATTTGTTTCCCAATCAGCCTAAGAGCAAATTTTTGGGTTGTGGGAGGAAACCGGAGCGCCCGGAGAAAACCCACGCAACCACGCGGAGAATGCGCAAACTCCCGCAGACACCGGCCCAATTCCAAGTGTCTGCACAGCCACATCGATAGTCTCTGAGCTGTCATGGTGCCCTTCAGATGGTCCACATAAAGCACTCATTTACGACATGAAGTACCAGGCAACCCATGAATCAACATCCAAGAGCTGTCCTCGCACCACCTGCCGAATGCATGCTCATTGTTGGTCAAGTATGGACCGAATTACCTGTGGAAAAAAGCCATAGTTAAACAGTCCTACTATATCCCTCTATCTGCATACCGCTCATGTGGCTGTCCAAGAGACCCTTAAACAGCCCTAGCGTGCCTGCTCCCACCACCTTACTCGGCAGTGCATTCCACACCCCCACTACCCTTTGTGTGAAAAACTGCCCTCTAATATTCGTCTTATACATAGCCCCCCTCACCCTAAGGCCATGACCCCTCGTCCTATCCATTTCTGAAGGTGGAAAAAGTTTACCTCCATTTACTCTATCTATACCCCTTATAATCTTATACACCTCTATGAGATCCCCTCTAAGCCGACGTCTTTCAAGGGAAAACAACCCCAGTCTATTTAATCGTTCCTCATAAGACAGTCCTTCCATACCAGGCAGCATCCTGGTAAACCTCCTCTGCACTCTCTCCAAGGACTCCACGTCCTTCCAATAGTACGGCGACCAGAACTGGACGCAGTATTCCAAGTGAGGCCTAACTAACATTCTATACAACTGCAACATCAAACTCCTACTCTTGTATTCTTGTATTCTCTTGTATTCTATATCCTTTTCTATGAAAGCTAACATACTATACGCCTTCCATTTTCTGGAAAACTAATTAGTAGACGTACGGAAGGGTTCAGTCATAAGTTCATCAGGATATCCATTATTCAATACATAGTTCCTTAGAGGACAATAAATAAATCAGAAAATTATATATCAGTAATTATGGGACAGTGAGAATGTATTTAAGATTATGTCAAACTGCTAAAGAAAAATGGGAGAAAATTAAAGCAAAATTTTATTTCAGCAAATACCTATAGGTCAGGTTTAATCACATGCCAAAAAATGTTTCATCTATTCTATCCCATTAGCTCCAACCTCAGGGAAGCACCTGCTATTGCATCAGTGTAAATGTACTTCCCAGAGTAGCTGTCCCACTGAAAACAGTTTGTAACTGAATTAATGTGAAACACGATTTCTACTATAAGCAATGGCAGAAGATGTTAAGAAAGATCAAATCAAAAATGTTGATGGTAATGATGCATCAAATCACTTCAATATCTGGCATTTCCAGTTCCTATCTAGGAGTTGGTTAACAAAGTTGAAACTTGTTCTGTTCAACCATCTCAATTCACCGAGAGGGTTGCAACTTTAAAAATTACCCTAGTTAAGCATCTTTAATGTGACATATTTCATTTAATTTATTGACTAAAATACATTATACTGGGAATTTTGGAGGTGGATCTAATTCTTAAATTATCAAAAAGTGGGGAATTTGACAGTCAAATCAATTCACTGTAAACTCTAATCAGGATTTTTAAGTTTAGTTTTTGATCAGACTGCTGGAGTTCAGAACGCCTCATGCTGATTGAGGATTGAGCCTGTCCAATGAGTTCCACATCACTGTAGTGACTCTTTGGTCAAAACACAACAACAAATTGCAACACAAAATAAAAATTCCAACATGTCATATTCTATACAAATGTCAACTAATCGCCCCTGTGTATTCCCTTAATATCTGTCTTTATGTGCCTTTACCTATTCTAGTGCTCCTATGCAATGCTACCCAAGTAGCTGCAATGTGTCTGATGGAATGCTGCTGACTTTCAGTGAAGGAGATTGCAAATGGCCTTGGAGATTTACCTCAATCACTTTTGGCCTGAATTGAAAGCTGGACTTTGGACTGCCCCATCTCGGCATGGGTAACCAAAGTTTGAGTTGACTGCTTGACAAGAAACTGTTGGAATGGCAGGAGTGGGATCATGACTACTGTCATTCTGAGAGGAGGTTCTTTGTGGAGCCAAGCAGGGTCTGATATGGCTGTACCATCACATTCTAACATTTCAGCCACACTAATGATTACTCTAACAATGCCCAGAACCATTTTTTCCATGGTGGTAAAAACACGCAGCTGTATTTTCCTGCCACCAGTTAACTTTTTCTGCCTCCCATTAAGCTTCATTTTGTCCTGCAAAAAAGAGGCAAGTGTATCAGTGAATGTGATGGAATGCATAGGAGTGACGTAACTGTCATGATTAAATAGGTAGCTGTGTGTTCAAGCTGAGAGATTCAAGTGTGAGGTTTGGAAAAGTGCTAGAGGATGTGGGAGTGACTTGAGGTATGGAAGTTAGGAATAAGTATTGATTGAAAGAGATTGTCAGTGGCTGCATATGGTGATTTGAGCAGTATTGGAGGCTACTGATACATTGATGGGATATGGCATGTGAAGATATATTCACTAACTGGAATATATCCTGTGAGAGGGAGTTGCTGCAGTGCTTCTTGTAAAGGGTGCACAAAGCAGCCACTTTGCGCTGGTGATGGAGGGAGAAAATGTTTAAGTTGCTGGATGGGGTGACAATCAAAAGGTACGATTTATTTAGATGGCATCAATCTTCTTAAGTATTCTTGCCACTGCACTCATCCAAGATGTGGTAAGTATGCTGTTGCACTCCTGACTTCAGCCTTGTTGATGGTGATCGGGCTTTCAGGAGCTAGAAGGTGAGGTAACTCACCTCAGCATACCAATCTCTGAGTTCAGTGGCTAGTTGGATTAGATTTTCCCTGTTTTTTGTGAATGGAGTAAGAAGTCTCACAACACCAGTTAAAGTCCAACAGCTTTATTTGATAGCAAATGCCACTCGCTTTCAGAGTGCTGCTCCTTTGCTACCAAATAATCCTGTTGGACTTTAACCTGATGTTGTGAAACTTCTTACTGTGTTTACCCCAATCCAACACTGGCATCTCCACATCATGACTGCTTTTGTGAATGGGACATACTTAGGCAATTTTACTTCATCGGCCTGTGCTGTGATTGTACCAGAGCAATTTGGTTAGGGTTGCAGCTATTTCCAGAGCACATACCTTTAACACTACAGTTGGGATGTCACCTGGTCCTAGCCTTTGATGTATTCAGTATGGTCAATTATTTCTTGAGATTAATGTGAAGAGAAAAAAATTGGCTTGACTTCTGTGATGGTAGGAACCAGAGGAAGAGACTGAGATGGCTCATCCACTTGGCACTTACGGCTTTGATCAATTGCAAATGTATCAGTCTTGTATACTCATACACTGGATTCATTGTCACTGAGGACAAGAAGTTTCATTGCAACCTCTTCCTCTCCTTAGTTGTTTAAATGTCTATCACCATTCATGAGTAGATGTGGCACGGTTGAGGAGGTTTGATATGAAGTTGTGGGTTAATAGAGCTCTATGGCATGCTGCTTCTGCAGTTCAGCTTGAATGCGATCCTGTGTTGTAGCTTTACCTTACTGGCATCTCATTTTTAGGTCAGGACTTTGATGGTACTGTGATGGCCATTCATACCAGACTTTTGTGATGCATCTGTAGCAGATAGTTGGTGAGGATGAGATCAAGTAGATCAAGGATGAGATCTCCTCATTTTGGTTTTCTCAGCATCTGGTGTGAGCCCAGACTAACAGTGATGTTCTACAGAAATGGACCAGCTCAGTCAACAATGTTGTTACCAGTCACATTTGGTGTTGGGACAATGAAGCCCAATCTAAATTCGGTGCAATTTCTGCCTTTAGTCCTTCTTTCAGCTATGCTCAATATGAAAAAGCATTGATCCATCAGCTGAGGGAGAAAGACATGCGATTAATCTAACCACTACGTACAGTTAACTCTAATACAATTCAATGTTCAGTTTTAAACAGCAGTGCACGTTTTAGTGCAAATTGCATTTTTGTGTTGGTTCTTTGATGAGATTTGATACTTTATTTATGTATTTATTAATCACAAGTAGGCTTATATCAACACTGCAATGAAGTTATTGTGAAAATCCTGTAGTTGCCATACTCTGGCATCTGTTCAGGGAGGATTTAGTATGGCCAATCTACCTAACTAGCATGTCTTTCGGACTGTGGCAGGAAACTGGACCATCTTGAGGAAACCCAGACAGACATGGGAAGAACATGCAAATTCCGCACAGACAATGTCCCAAGCTGGGAATCGAACCCAGGTCTCTGGCATTATGCGGCAGCAGTATCAACTACTGTGCTGCCCCACTATACTTATTTATATCCTCTGAAGAATGCATTGCAGAAGAGATTAATGCACCCACATCAAGAATTTTTGCAAATTACTGAATTATTGAATAAGCCAAAAAATAATCAGCACTGTGAAAACAAACAGAACTATGTGATATGTTGAGAACATGAATAAATAAAACACTGACTGATTAATTGCTTTTGATTCCATTCCAAAGGAGGTACCAAAAAAAAAGCAAAATTGTAGTTCAGTCCCATTTGACCAAACTATACACTCACTGTGTGCTAGTGGTATCAAAGCTTTCTACACATTCAGAACCACTTCCTGCAAACTTCAACTGTGACCAACTGCTCCAAACACCCAGCATTTTCACAATCTCACACAGAGCCAGTAGAATGTAATCAGCAACTAATTTACAAGTTTAAATAGCAGTGTTAGGAAGTCATCCTATTGCTAAATGAGTGTTCAGCTGAGTGAGGTTAAGAGAGGGTGTTAACTTGAGCAGTGGAGGTCCAAAAGGGCAATATTGGCATCGAATCATCTGACTGATGTCAACAGTTGTCTACTTTGCACACCACTGCTAAAAGCTCCTAATGCCCTCACCACAATAGCATTTGATGTGGGTCGGGTCAGACAGCCAGTGGTGAAGTTGCTACTTTGGCACCAAAACAGGATCCCCCTTTGAGGATGAAAGGGGGATCCTGATGGCGTTTCTTAGCTTCCTCCTTAATGTAGTCTGCCAAGTTAGCAATTGACTCCAAATTGTCAGTTATGTAAATACAGCCCTCAGATTAACGTACATGTTTTCCCTTTTTTTGGTCAAAAAATAATTCAAGGCCATACAGTTCTGCAGGACAAGTGTCATGATGGCCACAAGTTCATCATTAATATCTGAAAAGCCATTTGCTGTTTTCTTAGCCACCTTCTCTAGGATAGAGGTTGATCATTTTGCCAGTCAGGATGCCCACACCATATGAGAGGAAAGTGATGGCTTCCCCTCAGCTCAGTAATGGAGCATTTGAGCCTAATCGGTCTGCAAGGGAGCACATGTGAATGGTAGACATAGGACCCTACGAAACCCAGGTAACAGGATCCCTGCCAGACTTGGGCAGACAAGGGTTGTCTTTGTGGCCACAGATAAGTACGTGTCATTGTGCTTTTGGAGCATTGCCCCTTCATCAGATGATGAATGCTCACCTGATGAAGGGGCAACGCTCTGAAAGCTCATGCTACCAAATAAACCTGTTGGACTTTAACCTGGTGTTATGAGACTACTTACTGTGTCCACCTTTGTGGCTTATCAGGGAAAACAATTAAGCTTGTCTGAAAATATGGGTAGGAATTTTACCTACGTATTTTATTCATTCATTTCTATGGAATGTGAGCGTCACTGGCTCTACTCAGCATTTATTGCCCATCCCTAAATAGCCTCCATTTCAGAGGGCATTTGAGAGACAACCACATTCTGTGGTTGTGGAGTCACATATAGGCCAGACTAGGGAAGGCTGGAAGATTTCCTTTCCTAAAGGACATTTGTGAACCAGATGACTTTTATAACAATGATTTCATGGTCATCGTTAGACTTTTAATCCCAGAGTTCTTTTTACTAAATTCACCATCTGTGGTGGTGGGACTTGAACTTGGATCCTTTAGTCTCTGGGTGTCTGGGTGCTATTCTAGTGACAATACCCCTGCGCCACTGCCTCCCCTACCATTCTACTCTCTGTTCAGTTAGAAGGGCTACGGGCCTTAATGGGGAGCATCCTCAGAGTGAGCTGGAATAGGAGAACAAATCCAACAATTAAAAACATTAGAACGCTGAGCGTAAACACAAAGACATATACAGAGACATACAACTTACATCTATTTGGAGTTTTAGTACAAAAAGGTTTTGAACCCATAACAACCCATTCCATATGACATTCTCCTGTGGAACAGACCAACAAAAACCATTTAATAAGCAATAGTATTGACAATAGCACTAAGGGTATCAGAAACAATGTGGTTGATCATCACACTTGAAATGTGGAGGACGAAGTCCCTCATGAGGTGGTGTAGAATTAAGCGTTGGGAGCCTCATGTTCTCAGAAGAGAAATGTACTGGGTGCACCACCAGACTATTAGTAAGTTAAGAAAATAATGCTGCAAAGAGACAGGGAGAAAATAAATCAGTTAGAATATGGTTTTAACTGCGTCAAATCTCTTCATTTCCCTTCACCATTTTCATCAATTAAAACACATGCATCCTTAACGGTTATTACTGTGTAGGGTCTGTCCCAAATCGGGGTCAGTCCATGGTCTTTGGTCTGTCAACTGACCCTACGTTTGTTCCAGGTTTTGGCATTGTTTCTTTGACCTTTGCCTGTTCTAGTTCCTGATCCCTAACTTTTTGCTGAGCAGCAATTTGTCCCTTAAAGTCATATAATGTTTACTAACTTCTCTGATGTAGTCCCAGATTACCTCTTTGACACAGCTCAGGTCTGTACTTTCTGTAAAAACTCCTTCTGGCAGCTGCATAATTCTGCCCGTCACCAGCTATTCTAGTCTCTTTGCTGTTGTGGCTCTCATTCTCGTGAGGATGACATGGAATCATAGAATCCCTACAGTACAGAAGGAGGTCATTTAGCCCATCAAGTCTGCTCTGACC